>CM039682.1:41742603-41857603 GCA_022537955.1 Schmidtea mediterranea
ATTGTTTAAGAATCGAAACTTATTTCAATAATATCATTATTAATTTGCACCAAGGGCTTATTTTGTTATTCACTTATATTTATCTCAAGTTGTGAGAATTGATATGACCGCCATAAAAAAGGCAAAGATTGTCACAATTTCGCTAAAACGCATTTTTAAAAGGACAACATAAAACGTTAACCACGATTAAAACAACGATTATGATAATAATTTTTGTTTAATTAAAGAAAAAATAATACAAATTACTTTCTTCAGAAAGACCTAAAGACTTTGACATTCTTAAGCACTCTTTGGGAAATTTGATATTTTTCCATTGATACAGTTCGGCTATTTTCCCAACTAAATACGTAAAGGAAAAAAAAATATTTTCTACAAATGAAAAATTAATTAATATTTCAATTGTCACTCACCTCCTTTATGTGCCAATAATATCCAGGATGTCACTGTGAAATTTCCCCTTTTCATCGATAACAAGTTGCTTGTGTAAATTTGTAAAATTTTTCCTAACTCAATAAAATTAGTTCCTTTACGCTGACCTTGAAAATTCTGAAAAAAAAATTCCATTTTAATTTTTTATTATATGAAAACGAATATTATATACCAAATTCTATGCGGAGAAAATCCGCATGAAATAAATTGATTAAAACAAAACTTTGTCTAACTTGAAATTTCAACTTTCACATTTATTTATTTTGTTTGTTTGAATTCACTGTAAATTTAAAATGTGTTTTTTTTTATTTTTAAACTATTTTACTTTTGATATTTTATCAAGACGAATCAATCTCTCGACTGGCGATGCCAAAATTCGAATACGAAAAATATCAAGCGAGAACGTCTTGATTAGGTTATTATATATTCGGCATGACACAGTGGAAAGCAATTAAAATTAATTGTTTTTGGGCATAAATTTTTTTTAGTTTTCGTTGTTTCAATAAATCGTCCTTGGAGATTGAATTGATACTTAATGAGTCAGTTGATGTTTGGGAATATAATTATGACACTTATTCATTCCAAATGAATTTTTGAGATCTTGTTTTATTAATAACATTTATTAGCGAGTAATAATAATAATAATAATATTAATAATAATACTAATAATAATAATAATAATAATAATAACAATAATAATAATAATAATAATATTAATAATAATAATAATAATAATAATAATAATAATAATAATAATAATAATAATAATAATAATATTAATAATAATAATAATAATATTAATAATAATAATAGTAATAATAATAATTATTATTATAATAATAAAAGATAAAATTCATACATTTAGAATTTAGAAGTTCCATTTAAACAAATTCGATAATTATGTCTCATTTTCCTGCTAATATTTTAACGTCTATTTTGAGTCTTTCATTAATTCCTCATTCTCAATTTAAAAAATAGTTTAATCTCAGTTTATTATTTTAAATAAAAAAAAATAAATAATAATAATAATAATAATACTAATAATAATAATAATAATAATAATAATAATAATAATTATTATTATTATTATTATAAAAGATAAATTTCATACATTTATATTTTAGAAGTTCCATTTAAACAAATTCTATAATTATGTCCCATTTTCCTGCTAATATTTTAACGACTTATTTAAGTCTTTCACTAATTCCTCATTCTGAATTTAAAAAATAGTTTAATCTCAATTTATTATTTTAAATGAAAAAAAAAATAAAAATAATAATAATAATAATAATAATAATAATTTTAAAAAGATTTTTCAATTTTTTTATTTAAATATTTATTTTTTGGAGAAAGTTTTCACGAAGAATTAAAAAGTTGTTTTTCCATAAAGTTAACCTTGTGTAAAATTATTATTATTCGACCGTCCTGAATAGATTTTAAAAAGTGATCTACATTTTTGGCCCAATTTCCCATTGTTGAATTAGCATTATCATAGAAGTGAGCCATAAATGAACCCTGAAAGTAAAATAGTAAATATATTAATAATAATAATAATAATAATAATAATAATAATAATAATAATAATATATATAATTTAGAAGTTCCATTTAAACCAATTCGATAAATATGTCCCATTTTCCTGTTTATATAAAAAGATAAATAAACATTCATATATATCTCGCTACAAATCTGATCATCTTGCTTATTGATAACGTATTTATATATTATTAAAACAAAACGGTTCATTTTGATGTAATTTAAAGAGAGTTTTCTAATAATTGCAAATGTATAATAATAGCAAAAATAAAAAAATAACTTTTGTCTAATTTGACTTTTTATATTTTGAATCCAAAAGTTCCAATTCTGGTCGACACGGAAGCACTTGTTAGATGGTCAGACTGACCTTAGCGCCATTTAATAGAAACTTGGTTCACCTTTTTGATAAAAAAAAAGAAAACCGTAATAAATTTTATTTTTAGTTTGGAAACTGTAGCGAACTAAATGAAGGGAAAAAAATGTTATTTTTAAGGCAATTTTGTCAAAATTGTTGCATTGAATGAAACGTGATTCCGATACAAAGTGCAAAAATAAAATAATTATTCCCTTGAAATCTATATTGTTGTTGCTTGATGTCAAAAATACATAATTAGGATCTCAATTTCTAGGATTTCAACAAATTATAATAATTTTCTTAACCACGAAAAATAATTTTTCCAAGTAGAAAATGGAATATTTAATTGCTTTCTATTCTCCTCAATGTTACTATAAAATAATATTCACTAATATTTATTTGTTTTAATAATCCAAATTGTTGGCATATTTATCAGTAATTTTTTTTTTGGATTAATAAATTAGAATTTATTTTATAAATATGAAAAAAACAAAATGAGACAAAATATATTTATTTACTATCTGAAGAAAGATAAAAGTGAGGAGGGTGCGGAGGGGGGGGGGTACTTAAACCCATCAAATATTTTTTGACTAAGTAGTAAGAGGTTTTTATACGTTTTAAATAACTTTGATTTTTTTTTTAATATTTTGCAACTTAACTATTTAAAATAATCCAAATTTATTACAATAAATCTCTTACCGTGGCCTCATTGAACACAAAGATGTGAAATCCGTCCCGACTGTCATTGATGAGCTGTATATTAAAATATATAAAAAATAAAGGCGTGAAAAATGTACAAAGTCAAAAATAAATTATTTGTATTTCATTTAATAAGAATATTTAATAAGAAATATTTAAAATAGGTTTATAAAAGACCTTATAGCAATTTTTTACCCCCTAGTCCGCAATATTTCAGAGAAACTATAAAGAAATATTCAAGTTTTTATTTAAACCAAATTCAATTAAAAAGATAAATAAACATTCATAAATTCGGAAATATTTTTTATTGGTCAGTTTTATAAATATAAAATATGTATGGTTTTATATTTTTTTAATATTACCACGTCTAATTTGGCTTATAAGTCTCGAAACAACTGAAAAGATATGCTTAGGATAAATTCAGTGGAATGGAGGGGTTCTCAAAAATGTCTCTGTATTCGACCATTCAAATCATCTACAAAATATGCCATCAGCTTCTATTGATAAGACAAAAGCTCGTGGCCCTTCAAAACAAATTATTATTATTCATTATAATATATTAATAAGCATATTTGCAATAAAGTTTTGTCATAAAATATTTTAAATACTTCAAATTTATTGTAAAAATTAACATATAACTTACTCGAGAAAGTATCGGAAATATTTACTAAATTAAAACAGCACACTGATTTGTAGTCTGAAAGAATGAAGATAAACGAAATTTTAACCACCTGCTATTACTAATAATATACTGGCTTGTTTCAAGCCCTTGTTTCTGAAAATATTACTTTCTGCTCTAATTAATGTAGTGTTTTATTTATTGTCCTCGGATATTAATGAACTTCCTTTTTTATATTAATAAGAAGCTTTTTATTATTTTTATAATTTTTATTAATTTTATAAATAGGTAAATATGAATAAATATATTATTAAATTAATATTATTTTGTTTAAAATAAAACTTTGTTTAAATAAGATATTTAAATTCAGTTGAGAGCCAATGAAACTTATCATCGTCATTGTTGTTAGGGTGAATAATCCTGTTCAACTTATATTTTACTTCAAAATTATAAATTATTCAAAAATTATTTGTTTTGTTTAAATTTCGCTATAGATAAAAGTTAATTTTTAGAAAAAACATTTCCTAGAAATCATACAAATAAATGATTTTTTAAAAATTGAATTATAAAAATTTGAAAATCTGTTTAAATAAAACAAATTATTATATTGAATATTTTAAATAAAACAATTTTATTTATCAACATGTATGATTTATTGATTTTGTGGCACCCAAATAAAAATGATAATTTATATATTTTATAAAAATTTAAAATACCAAAAAATTATATTAAAAAACGTTTTCAATTTATTTCTATTTGGTTGAGTTTATCACGGAATAATTTTGAATTGATATTAATAGTTTCAAAATGATTGTGTAATTAAGTTTAATAGATTAAAACAAACAAAATTAAAAGTAATTAAAAGTATAACTAAATTCTATTTCGCAGAGATATTTTATTGCTGAAAGTGATTTTAAAAATTCTTTTTCTTGAAATTTATTACCTGAATATTGGAAATTGTCATTTCAATTTTCTTTGGGCAAACGGATATTTGGAATTCAATTTGTTCTTTCTCCGGGTATCTCTTTATTCTTCTGTTATAAACTAGAACAATTTTTGTTTTAATGATGATGATGATGATGATAATAATAATAATAATAATAATAATAATAATAATAATAATAATAATAATAATAATAATAATAATAATAATAATAATAATAATAATAATAATAATAATAATAATAATAATAATAATAATAATAATAATAATAATAATAATAATAATAATAATAATAATAATAATAATAATAATAATAATAATAATAATAATAATAATAATAATAATAATAAATTAATAAAAAATGAATAAAAAATTTAATAAAAAATCAATTAAACCCTTACAAAAACAAGTGATATTTTTACTATTAATTTCTTCATTATTCGGTATGGTAAATGGGAAATAATGAATTGGAAAAATACCACAAATAATCTTGATTATTCCAACGAATAAATTTCAGAGGATCATAAAATTGAAAATGAAAAATAATTATAATTATTATTATTGTTATTATTATTGTGATGGAATGGTCGAATGCGATTTCAGTTGAGAGCTAATGGAATGAAGTCAGAGTTTTTAATGGGAATATTGCTAAGAGAAATTACTCTTTAGTGAGGGATAAATCAGTGAGATTTCCCTCTGTTGAATACCGCAAAATATTTTGATGATTTCATAATTTATAATGATTTTATTTTCTCTTTCTTTTTTTTCCAAAAAAGAAAGTCATTTCCTGTTGAGATGGAATGTTTTGGATACTCTGTCGAATTTCACAGATTTTTTTTGTAGTTGACGAAATAAAGATAAAATTTTGTCAAAATTAATCAAAAAGGTTTTGCAATCTTTAAAGAATAATTATGTTAATTATTTTTTGAGAAATACATTTTTGTAGATTATTTTCAGTTTTTTTAATTTTCCATAAATTTAAAACTAAAATTCAAATTTTGAATAATTTTAAATAATTTTTTTTCTGAGATTTATTTAGTAATAAAATTTAATACAATTTAAATATATATAAATAATTCTAAAAATTTCTTTATCATAACTTCAATAATCATAAAATTTATTCCAATGAAAATCTTATCAGTAAATTTATCTATTGAAAAGATAATCACGCAATATCTGTAAAATTATTAAATATTGTTTGAATGAATTGAAAGTTTTTAATAAAGTTAATTAATTAATTAATTAAAGAAATGATTAATTATTTGGTGTGAATGACAAATTTAATTTTTTTTGATATAAATATTCAAAAATATTTCTTTGATGAGTTTTTGTTTTATTTGTTAGATTTCATTTGCACAACAAGGGTTTCCTACAAAATTAAAAATTCTTTAAAAAATAAAAATTTAATATATTTTTTAAAAAAAATCGATTCTATATAGTTTATATATCGTTTGAAGTGCGAAGTGTTTTTAAATGTATAAAAAATCATTTGGGCCATATAGGCCTGATCAGACTCAAAAATAAAAAGATATACTAAAAGGACTTTTTTGTTTTTCACCTCTGATTTCTTTATAAGTAACATAATATTTTTTACAGAATTTGACTATGAATACATTAAAAAAATTTGATTCATAGTCAAATTTAATATTTGTGTATGTGTGTAAAAAATAACAAATAATAATTTTTGTTTTAAAAAATCAGAAAACGTGTTATTAAATACTAAAAAATAAAATTCTATTCATTAAAACAAAATAATAAAAAAAAAGAATTTTCACTCACAATTATTACTGTAATTCGTCGGTTTCAATTTTTTAACATGACCACATTTTGAGTGTTTACAAACCTTTTCTTGTTGACTGTCGGTAATTTTTGCGAGCCAATTCGGATGGAAATATATTACGAGACAATTCAAGAAAACGGATGTCACAATCACATAGAAGAGAAATTTCTGTAAAGACGAAATGATAATAAATTAAAAATCTATTTCCTTCTGAACAAATAAATTTCAATGAAAGTTTAAAAGCAATTATTTCATTGTTTTTTGTTTCGTTTTTTTAGATTATAAAATCACACCATAAGTGAAAATAGACATTCACACAAACATTTATTTCCATTAAAAAAATTTATTTCCACTAAAAACTTTACCGTAGAACTTGACCATACGTTTAATATATGCAGGGGTCTTTTTGGCTTGATTTTAATTATCCGTAAAATACAACGGAAAGAAGTCATTTTCTTGGAAACTTGGAGACAAAATTTTCCAATGAAAAAGAGAAGCTATACGAAAAAAAAGATGTTTTGAGAGAGTTGACCAAGACAAATCTGTATATTTATAATATAAATGAAGATATAATTAATTTAGTTTAGGGTAAAAAGATATTATTTTATTTTATATTTATAAATATAAATTAATCAACAACTCATTTAATTACTTGTAATTACTTGCGGCGCGCTAATTAGCCAATCAGAACGATTTTAGATTCACCATATTATATTATATTAAATATATTATATTTAATTATAGCTGAATTTTGTTATTTCAATATTCAATTTAATTGAAGATTTTTGTTTAAATAAACTAAAGTTTTGTATGTTAACATATATTTTGTTTTAACAAATTGAAATACGGTAATTCAATTATGTCTATGGAGCAATAAAGTTTTCGCCATCTCAGCAATCCACCGCGCTGCATGGACATTTAATAAAATTAAATAACTGTACAAATTGAATTACGGAAAATGTAGATTATTAAAATAGAAAAATTATAAAATCATCCAAAAAAATATTCCAAAAATATCACTCTGATGGAATTATAATACGGATCAACGGTTTTCAGGAATTTTAAAAATTTTTATTTTGATAGTTTATTGAAAAATATTTGATTTATGTTTTTATTTTAAAATGGAAATTTTCTACTTGAATGCTTCGATATCAATCAGATAAAAACCCAATAAGTTTATTTATTTATTTATTGAATTAGTTTTGACAATAAATTTCCCAAAAATCAATAATTATTTTGTAAAAAGACGTTATGTGATTAATTAAAAATTTTTAAAAAATTTTTAAAAATATTTTTAAATATCTCCTAGTAAAATACGATTTTTTTTTAAATTTGAGATGTAATATTTCAAAGATTTTTTTAATAAATAAATATTAATTCAATTAATCTGGTGTAAATTTACACGGATAACAATAGATATTTAGAAAAACGATTCAAAATTTTTTTTTAATTAGAAAATTGATCAAATTGGTTTTGATAAAACCTTTATAACACTTGAGCAAGGTGTAAAACAGTCCTAAAATCAGTCAATTTTAGCACCGAAAGATATTTATGAACCATTTCTTTAAAGATTCTCTTAAAAACAAATTAAAGTATTTTTTTCTCATTTTGAAAGATTTTTCTATTTTCTCTCAAGTCTGGTGAATTTCTCTAGGAATCTTCCGATTTGCCTTTAATAAAAAAATACAATTACCAAACTTCTAGAGTTTTTGGTTAGGATTTCTAATGACAAAAAACCTTTATTTTTTTCATGTTCATTTGCGAATGGTAAATAAACTAAATTCTGTGTTTTAAATTTTGTTATTCTTTATTATTTATATTTTACCTAAAGTACGTGAAATTTGTAAGTAATTTTCATAAAGAAAAAAAAATAATATCTGTAAAATAAAAAAATTCTAACGTAATATGTTAAAACTTCTTTACACAGCTTCATTAAAACAACTATATTTAATTCTTTTACTAAAACACACATGCAAATATTTTCTAGGGTACTTTTATTTCTAGAGAAAATATAAATGAAAAAAAAAATTTAAAGTAATTAAATATTTCTAAAAATATATTTTAAGTGCATTTAGTAAATTGATATTTATAACTGAAGCAAGTTGGTAAATAAAAAAAAGAATTAAAAAGAAATATTGAAAATATAGATAAATAAAAGAATTTAACTTTTTGGTAAATGAAATAAGCAAATTGTACAAAATAAAATATGAATTAAATATGACAATATTATAATAAATAATAATAATAATAAAGAGTTTTAAAGATAATAATAATAATAAAAATAAAAATAAAAATAAAACTAAAAATAAAAATAAAATAATAATAATAATAATAATAATAATATTAATAATAATGAGAAATATGTAGTGTTTCTTTATTGAAAGCTTCTTTTATTCTTCTAGTGATAGTCTATAACAAATAATTGTACTTCTCCTAATTATACTAATAAATATTACAATTTATTTAACAATTGAACTTTTTTGTCAATTTACATTTGTATAGTTAATATTATAAGAATCTTTTATAATAAGTAATGAGCAATTTTAGTATAATTAGAGAGTATTTGAATAAAAATTTTTCATTTTTATTTTCATTAATATTTCTACTTTCGAAATTTAAATAGGATTCGCGTTTCTTTTGTCAAGGGAATGAGTAAATTAAAATTGTATTAGCTCTTTAATATTTATAATTATCATTATCATTGTTGTTGTTGCAAATATAAATATAATTATTTTAATTATTATTATTATTATTATTATTATTATTATTATTTTTATTATTATTATTATTATTATTATTATTTATTATTATTATTATTCTTATTATTATTATTATTCTTATTATTATTATTATTATTATTATTATTATTATTATTATTATTATTATTATTATTATTATTATTATTATGGCTTTGTAAATTGAAAGAAATGTTAAAATATTTTAGACAGCTAAACAATAGAAAACTTCATATTTCGTATTGTTGGTATTTTACACATTTAAACAAATTTTATTTTTAACTTGGTCATAGAAAATTGCGAAAATTTTCATGCTCTAATAATCGTCAACATATTTCCATATTTAATCAAACAATAGGAAGCAATTTTGAAAAGATATTTACCATTCATAAAATCGAAAACAATATACACGAGACAAGAAATTTTAATTCTTTTTTACGTATACATAGTTAAAACTATATAAATTTTTTGTTTTATTAATAAAAAAATTATCATGTCTCTCGTTTGTAGCCTTTTTACTCGAGATTGCTTTAATAAAGTTTCTGAAGAATTACATATTCAATCATATATATTTATCAGTTACCGGAACCCTTACGCACGTTTGAGTTATGAATGGTCAAGGTTTTAGATCAAAAAATCCTTTCTTTAATAATATTTAATAAAGAAACATTTATTAAAGGTCAAAGCAGTTTTTTAATTTGCTAAGAAAAGAAAGTTAATAAATTATTTTTTAGATCTTTTACCATGAAGATAAAATAAATAATAAAAATTAGTTTAGAGATGAAAATGATAGAGGAATGAATATATACATCAAACGCAAAAAATTTCAAATTGATTCTGACCGTTTTTGGAAAACGAGGAAAGCCTAAATAATTCATGTTTTTTTATTATGAAAGTTTAAAAAAATTTAATCAAGATTCAATATTGATGACTCTTGTTAAGAGTAATAATATTAATAATAATAATAATAATAATAGTAATAATAGTAGTAATAATAATAATTTTTATATCATAGTCTATTTCATAATAGAAAAGTTGTTATTAAAAAGAAATCAATCAGTTATTTCGTAATCAAACACCTAAATCCTTATCCAATGAAATTCAAACATATTTACACAATAAAATAGCGCAGTTATTAATAAACGCCAATTGATATTGATATAGAAAATGATTAATTTAATAATTATGTATTAAATTTATTAATTATATAATTTTATTATCTCATTTGTAAGAATAGTAATAATAATTACGTACAATAGATAATATCGATGAGATCACGATATGAAATATTATGAAATAAATATAAAAGAAATAAAACTCAAAGAATAAGCAAAAAATCCTGCGAGGCTGAATTCAAACAAAAAATGGCGTGCGTTGCCGGCAAATACGAATGTAGATTATTAACATATAATGTATATGAAACTAAAATTGTCGATTCGGATTGAAATCAGATATAGAAATGTTCATTTTTCATTAAATCACTTAAAGATCTATTATTAAAAATTTTTTTGGCAATTATTTGGCAAATGCAATTTACTCTGCAACTTTTCTCTGAAACTTGATAAAATTGGAATTTGATTTGATACATAAATTTAATGAGTAATCTAATTTTAATAGCTTATATTTTGCATAATAATAATAATAATAATAATAATAATAATTAGTATTCATAATAATAATAATAATAATTATAATAATAATAATTATAATAATTATAATAATAATAGTAATAATAATAATTATTATGATAATAGTAATAATAAAAAATATAAAACGGTGATTATTTGGTAGCAGCATAAATTGGTTAATCAGATGAGTGAATAACAATATAAACCCTTGCTGCGAAGTAATAATTATATTGCTGAAAAAAGTTTCGATTTGCGTAGTTTGAAATAGTAGTTTAAACTTGAAGAGGATTATTTATTAATCGAAACTTTTTTCAACAATATAATTATTACTTCGCAGCAAGGGCTTATATTGTTATTCAGTTATCTGATATAATAATAATAATAATAAAAATAATAATAATAATAATAATAATAATAATAATAATAATAATAATAATAATAATAATAATAATAATAATAATAATAATAATAATAATAATAATAATAATAATAATAATATAATAATAATAATAAATAATAATAATAATAATAATAATAATAATAATATTAATAATATTAATAATATTAATAATAATAATGACAATAATAACTACAATAATAATAATAATAGTAATAATAATAATAACAATAATTATAATAATAATAATAATAGTAATAATAATATTTTATAATTTTAAATACAAAAAAATGATATAAATTATCAATATGGCAATGAAAATCATTGGAAAACGAATTCAAAAATATAAATTTTTCATGCGCCTTTCATTTTGAATTAAGAATAATCATATTGACTAATTTTGGAAATATAAACAAAAAATTCATTTATAATTCATTTTATTAAACAATTAAAATTTATTGAAATGTACCAAAATATGCGTAATAAAGACGAATGAAATTGTTTGCTAGTTTCTATATATGACCCATTCAAGGCCACGGATGTAATTCTCGACTCAAAGGAGGGGGGGGGGGCAGGCAGTAAATTACTGAGCGTACGTCAATAATCGATAATGAAATTAATTTAATCAATTTCGTTTAATTTTAGAATATTGATTAGTAGTGAAGCAAATTAATTTGTGATGGATTTTGATAATCTCGGAAGAAGGGGGGGGGGTGAATCTTAATGATATCGACTTTTCAAGTCAAAATATTTCCATAGATAATTGGTTTTTATGAAAAAAAACTTCAAATTCAACCGGAACTAACACATATATGGACGACATATCTGCGATATTACAAAATCGACTAGTAACAATGGAGTTCTTCATTTATTCATTCAATTCTTCAAAATGTTGAAATGGGTTTCGAATGATTAGGATTCCTAGATCTTTCTGGACAAAGACAAAAATAACAAAGAATTTCGTGATTTATTTCTCATTTTTGTATTATAGAAGATGTTTATTCTAAACCTGATAAACAATGTAAAATTATAATTTTTTCAAAGGTCAAAACGTTTGATGATTTATTTGGCACCGAGGCAGTTACCCCTTTACAGAATAGGTCATATGTTGATTTTGCATGCTCATGGATTTCGATGAAGAATATTTTAATATCTGGTCATCTTACCTTTTATGCAACAATTTCAAAACTATAACATTTACAGTATTTTTATTTCCTATTTTATCTGAAAATCTACTTTTCTCTATCGAATGATTCGTAATTTTTTCGATTTGTCCAAAAGATATTTCGTTTTAAACTGTTAGATTATATTAAAATTAAAATTTGATTTTAATAAAATGTAACTTATTTATTTTATAGTTTTGACAGAAAAAATACATTGTACGATTTTATATGGACTGATTATATTACCATTTATATTTACTTATACAGTAATTACTCTTTGAGAAACTCCTCAAACAAATAAATTAATTTATTTAAATATTGCTGAAAGAATTTTTTTTAGTTTTCACCTCTGATTTCTTGTCATTTTTCAATGACATAAAGAATTTTTTTATTGATTGACTATGAAACAGGATGTTATATTGATATTCACACATTTTCGGCCCATGAAACAGGCTGTTCTAAAATTTTTGCCAATATCAATATAAGATCTGATTCATAGTCAATCAATAAAAAATTTAAATATTATTGTTTATAAATGCAATGTTATTGGATAATAATCTTGTTATTTTATTTTATGAATTTGAACAATAACATAATTATTATTAATTATTATTATAATTTTTTTAGTTTTAATATAACTGTCATGTTAGGATTATTGAATTGAATCTTGAAAAGAAATATAATATTTTAAGTAATAATAATAAGTTGGATTTAATTTAATTAGATCAGATCTTGTTGGATATGTTGAAAGTTTACCACGGATCACGAATTATTTTAAGGGATTGTATCAAGCATAATTACGGCTTTTACTCCACAAAAAAAACAATCTATTTTAATGATTGCTACTTTTGTATTACTAGCATTACTGTTTTAGAGGAAAACAATTAAAATATTTAACATTAAACGGTTAAATTGCGATAAACATTAAAATTTCAAAATTGGTATTGGTATAAAATTAAATAATTGGTAAAATGTATATTTTTAAAATTAAATTCAATTAAATTCAACCCAATATTTTTTCATTTTAATTAATTCAAATTCGACATAATTAAAACACACATAAAAAGAAATATAAAATAGGAATTAATCTGAAAAAATAGAATTTTAATTAGTTTACCTGTTACGATAAATATTTACAAATGAAAAAAGCATAATTTGAATTTTGTTTTATTAAAATGAAAAATAATTTTGTAGAAATTCAATTTTAATCCGATATTTAAAAAACAAGGAGTTGACAGAACAACAGACCAAATGCAGGGGAAAAAACTAATTAGTAATCTGAAAAATAATTATAATTTAGCCAACATTTATTATTATTATTATTATTTATTAATATTATGCTGAATATTATTTCCCGCTGCGAGATGATCATTAAATTTAATCTCAAATATTTTTGATTTGCTAGATTCACAAATGGATTATTGCGTTTTCACAATAATCAATAAATTTTGATGTGGATTAGTGCTCAATTTGTGTTTTAAATGGGATTTGTTTTAATTTTTCACTATTAATTTTCTTTTTTTCTCATTTTTTTTCATTTAAAATAATAAACTGGGATTAGACTTTTAACAAATTGATAATGAGGAATTAATGAAAGACTCAAATAAGAGGTTATAAAATTACTAGTAAAGTGGGACATAATTATCAAATTTGTTTAAATGGAACTTCTACTATAAATGTATGAATTTTATCTTTTATTATTATTATTATTATTATTATTATTATTATTATTATTATTATTTATATTATTATTATTTATATTATTATTATTATTATTATTATTATTATTATTATTATTATTATTATTATTATTATTATTATTATTATTATTATTATTATTATTATTATTATTATTATTATTATTATTATTATTATTATTATTATTATTATTATTATTATTATTATTTTCTAAAAAGAAAATCACGAATAATATATTCATAAAATTGAAAATTTTCAACAATGAAAACTCCATCATTTATTGAAAATTCATTTATTAAAACAACTTGACAGAAAATCTATTTTACTGAAAATTATTAAAAAGTTATTTATATATTATATAAATAATTTATTAGATTTTTTAAAATATTTGTTTTCTTGTAATAAATAATTAATTTTTTTGCTGTATTTGCATCTGTTTTAAAATCCAACATTGGAGAGGAAGGATTTAATTTCATAAAATTTTGCCTTTCAATTTCCAATGTCATTAAACTCTATTATACCAAGATTGGTGATTATTAAATTTTCTAGACATTTTCAGTTTCATATTTGAAACCTTAATCTCCTGGCATTTCTATTCTTTCCTTTTCTCCTTTACAAGCCGTTCTTAATTCACCAACAGGGCTATCCAAACAGGTCTCCCATAAAGTCCAAATAAACCTTTACTAATTATATACAATATTTGATGGGCAGGCTTATAATTCTGGGGATTTTTTTTAAATCCGCATTTTGTTTAAATCAACTACATGCGTCGGAACTGGTTTTTCTCAATTTCTATTTCTGAATCCGAGACTGAAATTAACTTTTTGAAAATGTTTTACATTTTTTTCCAAAACTGAAAATGGGAAAAAATATTTCAAAATTTATTGTCGTTTTGTCGACAAGGAAAATCGAGGGGGGAGAGGAAAACAAAGGAAATAACAGTACATTAGGAATTGATGGATTTAATGCACTCTGTCTGATAATTTTACGGAGAAAAAAAACAAACTTGCGAAGTTCTATAGTTGTTTCTCTGATTGAACATGACATAGAACAAATATCAAACTGTTTACTTTGTAGATTCTCCTGAAAATGACTTTGCTGTTTGTTTAAAAAAACTGCTTCTTCATAAAATGTCTATCCAAACAAACGAATTTTAATTTTTTTTCCACTAGGGTTGATTGATTGAGCAAACACGGATTGATCATCAATTTTTTTTTTGTTTTTCCTTTTGTAAAGGTAAATTCAATTTAGAACTTTATTTCAATTTTGTCGGATTAAAGTTTGGAAGTGATGGGACTCGGAAAATATTTCGGAGATTTCTCCCATATATATTTCAATGTGTCCAAAATTTCAGTTTCCTTTGTGAATTTTTGATTGAGTTGGAAAATTCAATTTTGTTTTTTCTCTTTTCTTTCAATTTCTATTTTAGAAAATTATTGAAATCGGAATTTTATTTTCTAATGGATTTTATTAAAGGAGTACAGGAAATGTATTTTTTTTAGTTAAAATTCAATTCTGAAATATTTCTATAAATTCTAACAAAACAGAAATTAATTTAAACATTAATATTTTTTTATATTTTCCATTAAGTTCAAATGTTTTTGTTTTACAGAATAATAATTACAACTAGTCGACTTCAAATGAATTCAATTTACAATGAGAAATTTAAATATTGTGTTTGTTTAGTGTTAGAAAATGTCATCCAATAGAAACGTGGATAAGTAAATGATAAGTAAAGCTTTTGCTGACAATTATGAGGTTATGTGAGAATATTTTGCGCGCAAAAGCTTATTCTAAAATTTACTTGTTAAACATTTAACTTATGCTATTATTTAGAAACCCTCATTTGATACTAAAGCATTTTAGATATTATATAAAAATTATTACTAAATTTATATTTTAAAATATTATATTAAATTTATTTTACTTTCTTTTATCGAATGATTCAACATGTCATATTTAATCAAGTATTTCATTTAAAATTGTTATACTACACTAAATATTTTCAATAAATTTAACATTGTTTTGAAATTGCTAAAATTATTAAAATAATAATAACAATATAAAAATAAATATTCACATATAAATTATAACGAATGAATACATGAATAAACAAAAGGTTTGATACAATTTATGAGTTATTATGGTTATTGAGATAACTTATTATTAAATTGAACATGGACGTTGCGAACATACAGCAATTATACATACACTATTTAATAATTTAAGTGATATATAATATTTAAAATATATTTTTAAGATAAATTTCAATGTTTGCATTACGTTTTAAAACTGGAACAAAAATTATACAACTGGCTTTGTGGAATAAAACCATCTATAATACAAGCTGATGTGTAAACCAATATATTGCTCATATTTTGTCAGAGATTATGTTTCAAATTATGAAGTAACAAAATTTTGTTTTTTAATTTTAAACTTAAATTAAATTTTGATATATGACTCGCCACATATTTTCATTTTGATTGTATATTTTGCACGATTTATTTTTTCTATCACTTTCTCACTTTCTATATTAAATGATTTTATTTCACGCATCATTAAAAACGAAAGCAAAGGTAAGTTTGTGTGTTTTCATTCCATGAAATTAGGTGTACTGACAATGAATTAATTGATGAATATGGCTGAGCTTAATGAAATAATGTATATATTTTATACATTTTACAAAATTTTATATTGTTTGTATGAATTGTAAAGGTTTAAAATTGGCTTTTAAATTCGTTGACATTGAAATTCCATTCAAGCATATCTACTTTCTCATTGTGCTTTGAAGCTTTGGTTTAAATTATTTAGCCAAACCTTCAAGCATTTAAGGTAATACGTCTCGAACCCTTTTTAATATGACGTATTTTACTGATAATGAAGTTTAATTAGGCATTTATAGTGTTGCCAATAATAAGTTAAAGAATTAATTATGATATTATTTTATTAATTAAATTATTTAATTAAAAATAAAATATATTTTATATTTCCAGTACATTCGCGATAATTTTCAATTTTATTACAAATTTTAGCCAATGAAATTTTAGTAAATTATGAGATATCTATAAATATTTGTCAACTAAAATTTAATTTTATAATCATCGATTAAAAAATTATGTCAATTTTTTTCAGTAGATTTTTATTGATTATCTATAATTAAATAATCAATTTTATTTTAAATTAAAAATCTATAATTTTTTAAAAGATAAAATGAAATCTAAAAAAATTTCAAATAGAAAAATATATTTTGAAGTGATTTACAAAGGATTTGTTTTTCAAATAATAATCTCATTAAAATTTCTTGAATTCGTGCTTTTTCCATTTTTTGATTTTTTTATTTTAAATTAGTTGTGAATTTCAATTATTATCTCATTAATTTAATTACAGACTTTTCACAGTGAAAATATTGAATTTTAGAATGATTGTGTTTTTAACAAAACATTTTTTGGTTTGATTTATTTTTTAATTTCATCTGAAATATAATAATTATTATTATTTTTAGTACCAATAAGAAGAATGTTTTTTTATATGCTTTTATTATTTAATTAAAAAGTGACTGTTATATAAATCGAGCTTCAAAAACCAAGTAATAAAAAGTGCCAACAGTATTATAATATTCACCAATGAAAAGCGTTCGAAATCGCCTAACGTTAAATCAACCAATAGATTTAATGCACTTCCGCACTCGCTTCAATAAATAATAAAAAAAATTTATTATAAGTGTGTAGCTGGGTGTTTTTTGAAATTATATAAAAAAAAATATTTTATTATTGATGATAAAAAATACAGTTGACAAATTGATTAAAAATCCTAAGGATCTATTTTTGGGAAGGTCTGAGTGAAATTTCGACAAATGAATGTGAATTGAGTGTTGGTCTAAATAATAGTAAAAATGTATATAAGAATTATGAGCCTAAATTTGTGTTAGTATTGCCGTAGGAAGTGTGTTTGATTGGCGTTTTCTTTAAACACTTGAAAGTTATTTATTTCTATTTATTTTACACAAGATTTGTTTTATTTAAACCTTTTTGCATAAATAATTAAATTTTTTGTTTAAATTTGAATGCAATACATTGGTTAGTAATATTAAATTTTAGAATTTATAAAGAAAACCTTTAATGAGAATAAAAATACGAATTGTTGGCATTTAATACTGCTTGTTTCTAAAAAGATGTAAAAGACTGGCCAATGTGAGCAATGGTATATGGACTTTGTTGTATAGGTTAAGAGCTTTGGAGGCTAAGATTAATGTGTTCAAAAGTATGACTGATTGAATACTTTTTTGAAAAGATATAATGATGGATAAAAAAGATTATAATATAATATTAAAAAACGAAAATTATTAGAAAAAAAGAGGTTTTTCAAACGATGGTTACAACTGAAGGTTACAAAGAAACTGTAGTTTTGATATGGTTAGTGAGAAATTTCTTACGATATTATTTCATTTGAAAAATACAAAAAAATAAATAAAACAATTATACGAGGAGGTTTTTCAGAATTCTCGTAGTTCTTCGAAACCATAATAAATTTGGCACAGTCTCAGAATATTTATCAAAATATTCAGAAATTTTCTTACGAACTGACTGGACGTTGCCGACCTGTTTTTAAGCTCTCAGTAAATTGTCATTGAAAAAATTGGATTGAATTTTTTTCTCTACTATTAAATAAGATTTTGCATTTTATATAATTCTTTTATTAATGTAATAATTCCTTGAAAGATTATCTAATTGAACGGGGTTGCAAAATTTCTTCTCATTTACCTTTTGCCTCGGGACAGAATCAGTCTATTTTTGTAATTTGTTAATTAAAAAAGACCCCATTATGACAGGCTTTGAGTAATAATAAGACAGAAGCAAGAATATTATAGTAGAAAATTAAAATATTTAATTTTTTTGTTTTGATGAGACTTATTTATTTTTCAGCATTTGATAACACACACACATACACACATATATATATATATATATATATATATATATATATATATATATATATATATTATTACCTAGTTATTTATTTGATTTTTATTTATATAAATGATTCCCCTATTGACAACTTTTATAGTTTATTGACAATCTTATAGTTTATATAATAAAAAGATTAATATTTATTAGTAATGAAAATATTAAAGATTAAAACTGGTATAAATTTCTGTATTGAAATAAATCTTGATTTGAAATAAATTTTTATGACTCAAAAAATAAATAATCTCAACTGATAAATATTATACTCAACAAATGAAAAAAATTATTTTCATGAGCAATTGGACAAAATTGACAACTTCATAGAATTAATACATTGACTTTGATTAGGACTGACTATTTTACTAAGAATATTGAAATGCGACGTTTCATTACTATTTTCTAATATATAATTTTACTATTAATATTTGTGCTGGTCACGTAATGTACAAATTATAAAATTATTTTTAAATTTTATTTTAAACTTATTGAGCATAGAAAAATTTGCAAAGTTACAACTGATTTAAAAGATTTGAAAATTTTATATAAAAACTTCAATAATAAGTGGAAAACAAATTTTATGTGAGGCTTTGGTGATTAAATCACAATCCCCTAAAATAACGCTAAATCAGCAACAAATTTATTGAAGTTATTTAATTAAATCATTAAAACGTAACCATTACATCATTATTGTTTACGTATATAACATTTAACAAAGATTATGATGGTGAGGATAATTACGTCGGAATATATTTCTTATATTTGGCGTTTTCGAGTTTTTTGATATTAAGTTATTAAAAAATTATAAAGATGAAAAACAAAATTGTTTTTTTGTTTAAATAAAGATTTTTATTCAAAAAAAAGAAAAGCAAAATGTCGATAAACAAAATCAGAGTTAAGAAGATAATTATTTCAAACATCAAGCCAATCGACCAATGCTTAGTAATTCCAAAATTCAATTCAAATTCAGATTTTGTAAATAAAATTTTATCCAACCGAATTATGTCTTTTAAATATGTAACGTCACAATATCATTTTTCTAAATCAATTTAATTTCAGAAATTACTTTTTTTTAATTAATTAATTAAAATTAAACTGACAATTAATAATATCATATTTACGTAGTGTAGATTTTTTAATTTCTAAGAATGTATTCTTCTATGGTATTTATGGGAAAGTTATGATAAATAAATATAATGAGAAAATAATGGTTCATGAATAAAAAGTTACATGTAACATGTTAGTTGTAATACTTTTAGTATTTATAACATAAATAATTTAAATCAAATAATAATTATTAAATTCAAAAATAGCATAATTTGTTTGAAATATTTAAAACAAATTTCTTTTGAATTTTTTGAATTAACATAATGTGTTTGCATACCAAATAAACCCACATAATACATCCATTTAACCATTTATTTAATTGTTATTTATTTAGTTATTATATATTAATTTTATTTATTTACATTCCTACAAAACCTTTTCAAATGTTATCAATATTGGTTAATGTAAACAATAAATATTTATAAAACATTTATACCATAAATAAATCTGATTCATAGTCAAATTTTGTAGAAAATACAATGTCTTTTATAAATAAAAATAAAAATAAATCAGAGGTGAAAAACAAAAAAAACTCCTAATAAAATTTGAAATAATTATAATCACATAATGACCATAGTCATAGTAGTCTAGTTAATTTGCTAACTATGTGCTGCTAGTTGCGATATATAATCATTAATGTAACTGGAAGCACTTTTAGACAAGTTTCCTATATTTCGGAGTCATAGTACTTGTTTGAAAATGTAGCACAGAACTAAAATTTACTAGTAAAAGTGTTTTCGGCGAAGCCAACCGCTAAATTTTTATGCTACTAAAAACCGTATGAATAGCCCTAAATCAAAAAAAAGTTATAACTGTATTTTATTATTGCTCCGTTCCCTTTACGTTATGATTATCGAAAATACAAATTTGGGGGAGGGGGTTGATGTCATGTCCTAAACATTAGGATATAGGGCAACTTTTGTAATAAATTAGTGCATAAGTGGAAAGTATTACGGGCAGAGTTTTAAGAATATTTTTTTATATTTTTAAAAGGTTCAGATTTGTATAATACAGAAAACGAGTTGATTTATGTAGCTCCGCATCCAATAAAACTCCTTGATGAAAAGCTTAAGCTCATTATGGATCATAATTTCTTGATATTATACCAAGGATCCATGTTTTGGAAAGTCTGAGTGTAATTCGTCAAATGAGTGTGAATTGAGTGTTGATCTAAATAATAGTAAAAATGGATATAAAAAAAATTGAACCTAAATATGTGTTAGTATTGCTGTACTCTGAAGGTTTTACAAATTATAAAAGGAAGTTAAGTAAACAAATGGGAAATTTAAAGTATAAGATCGTCTCTAATTCGTGTAAGGTACGCAAAATGTTTATTAATAAATCAAAAACTCCGGTTGGATTGTGTTCTGATCTCGTTTATCAATTTACAAGTAATGGGTGTAATGCCACATACATTGGAGAGACTTCCCGTCATCTCTGTACTCGAGTTCTAGAGCAGTGTCGATTGAAGGGTTTGACCAATATTAGTGAACACGATAGAGGCTGTAAAAGTGAAATAGGAATGTCTGATTTTAAAATGTTGTTGAAAAGTTTTAATAATTATTGGGAACGCGTGATATGTGAAGCATTGCTGATAAGGTCATTCGATCCAAATATTAATGTGCAAAGTGCTGTGACTACGAATGTTTTGAATGTTTTTAAATAGTTTACGTATATTAAATCATGTTTATGTATTGTTTTTAAAAAAAAACTTTTTTTAATATTATTAAAATAATTGAATTTTTAAATTACATAATTTTTTAAAAAATTATATTATATAAATAAAAATTATAATATTTATATAAATAACATTTTAAATTAGTTTAAAGTTATTTGAATATATTTTTTAAATATTTATTTATTACAAAATTAAATTAATAAAAAATAATTTGTTTAAATTAAATGTTAATTCATAATATTTTTAGTTGGTTTTGTGTACCTGAAGAGGACAGTTATGCTGTCGAAATATATCGTACGAAGAGTTTTTTATTGGTGTTATCTTTTAATTAATATATTATTAATATATATTTCTTAGTCAATGAAATAGACTTTGAAATGTCTAGAGTAAATGTACATTTTCAGGATGGATTCTGCAAATAATTGGGAAAATTTTTCATTATCAGTTCTATCAAAATATTATATCATTCACATTTTGTATTACAATTTAATTGGTGATCATTTGGCAGGGCCGGATTTGGGGGAGCCAGTTTTACCGTGGAACAGGACGCACAATTAGACGAGTGCAGATTGCAAGATGGAATGATTTTTCTAATTTCTCCAAAAATTAAAATCATAGTTTAATTTTAAATTTAAAAATAATTCTATATCATAATTATTATTTATTTGACTTCTCGAAATAATTAAAAATTAAATATTTTTAATTGAATGTCGTTTGTAACTTGAATCTTTTTCCTTTCTTCAACCCTCGAAAAGATGCGTTTATGTAATTTTTTAAATTACTAATTTAACGAATTAAGTTTATAATTATAATAATAATAATTATTATTATTTTTTTTATTATTTTCAAATGATTATTATTATTATTATTATTATTATTATTATTATTATTATTATTAATAGAATAGTTATTATAATTATTAAACATTGACAACATATATATGGACTTACCAATTTTTGAACCATTTCATCTAATTTTGCCATTAAATTATCCAACAGTCGAATTTATTTTATCTTCAATTTAAAGGTAAATTTTATTAGCCAATCAAATTCAATTGTAATATTTTTTATATGATCCAATGAAATTCGAAATGAAATTTGCATTAATTAAGATGTAATTTTTGATAATTATAATTATTTATTTTTTAGGTATAATTAAAGTTAATTATAAAGCATTGAATTGTCATGGTTTGTTTTTTTCGTGACCATATTGCTTTTGTAATCGCATTATTATTCGGAATAGGCGCCATTTTACAAAATAAAAATTATAAATTGTTTTTTAAAATAATAATTTAAAATATAAATAACAGCTGAGTTTTGATTTTCAGTTTTTTCTATTATAAGTTTTAGTTTTTTTTTTAATAAATGTTTGTTTTAATATAACGTCTTTCAAGTTACTCAATTTAAATATGGGAAGTTTTGAAAAACAAGTCAAAATGTAACCGTTTTTTCAATGATCTTTTCTTAAGAAATGTCATGGTCATGTTGAATTCTTTCAAAGATATTCCAACTTTGCAATTGACCTACTTCGTTAACAGAAGAAATAGAACATTTTTTTGGGATTTTCAGAATTGGAGCTAATTGAAGAATTTCTTCTACCTTCCATTGCCTATACAATAGTAAAATGTTATATAATGAATTTTGATCTAGTTAGACACTGACAAATTGAAAAAGACTATCTTATAATCCCCGGTAGGCAACCTTTTTGTGTCGAAAGTCTCGTGACAATTAAAGTTGATTGGAAGGCCATATAATAATGTTTTAGTGATGTAGAGAAATTCTAGACACAAAATTTGTAAGAAATAACAAAATACCAAATTTTGAAATAATTATAATCACATAGTGACTGTAGTCATGGTAGCCTAGTTACTATACTCGTTACATACTGTTAGTTACAATATTTAATCATTATTGAGAATTTTGTAATTGCAAACCGTTTAAAAAAGTATTTGTTGATATCGGTATACCAAAACTCAAATGTCAATTAATGAGTAGTTTTAAAATTAAAAATACCAGTTTAGAAACCCAAATGAATGCGCAGAAATTAAGAGAGATAAAAATAAACATTCAATAAGAACTGGACCCAACCTACACTTTCAGGCGAAGCGTAAAAAAATTTGAATATTGAAACCGGTTTACAGCTCAAAGCTGAAGACTTTTAACACTAAAAAGCACAACTATTTAACAAGCGTTCGCGAACAAAAGAACATATGCCAAAAGAACATATGACATATTTCTTTGTATTTTGATAATAATTAGACTCAAATAAAAAAAATAAAAAAATAACTTTATTTACATAAAAATAAAAAAGATAATTCAAAAATATATATGCATATGTAAACATAATTAGATATAATTTAACAAAATAATACCTAGTTATTTTGGCATGACGAACATATTATTGTTTTTATTGAGTGTTCATTACACACATTATTTTGGCAATTATCGTAGCATTGCTTCTGCATTTTGGATCTTGCGTATGGACACAAATGACACCGTTTCCTTTTTCGGATGCTTTCACCTGAAGTGGAAGTTAAAGGTCTGCTAGAAGAACTTTCAGTAGGAAAAGCTCCAAGATAGGTTTTTTTTTGCACTTAGGGACGATTGATGTAAGTTTTTGTTATTTTGCCTCTTTCTTATGTAAGGTTCAACTAGAGATTCACTAAATTCTCGCAGAAATAAATTTCGTATGTTGGGATTTCCTTTGGTACCAATACGGAAACTATTTCATCCACAGAACATATGCAGCTATTCCAGCGGCATCTAGTATATTCATAAATAACGCAAATGGCCAGCGATTAGTTTTTCTCTTTATCATATATTCGTGAATAACTTGATCAAAAGTATCAACACCTCCTTTGTTTAAGTCATAATATTTATTTATTTCCAACATAACTTTATCTTTTTTTTCGGTCATCTTGGAAACTTTCACAAATTAAAAATTTTTGTAAATAATGGCTACAGCTACACATTTTTATAGTAAATACCGTAAAAATAACCCTTAATTTAGGAAACCTTTATAACGGTACTAGGTTAATGGTTCGTTCACTTTGTTTGTAATTATCGGAAACAGAAATTTGTGTGTTGATCACGACTTGAACAAGAAATCCGAGCATATAACTTCCGAAACATTGAATTAGTTGAAAGTCTCATGAGTCTTTCTCAACGTTTAACATGGGACGTAGGTAACCCACTTCTGTTATAATCGATAATTTTCTCACATATTGTTTGGTATTTATTTATGAAGTCGATTAATTTCTGGCTCCTTGTGTTCTTTTTCTTTTATAAATCAAATAATCAAAACACAACACAGATTACGTTTAATAATTCCCAGTGCAAATTTACAAAGTGGCACTTTATTTATACTCCCTTATCATTTACAAATCTGTCTGACGGAAAAAAAGTAACTCAATGGGAAATCGCCTTTTCTGGACTTCAAATGTTGATTGTTTTATCAATTAAATTATTTCTTTTATCAAACGACCAACCGCAAACTCATTTGTTTCACTTTGATAATTTCTAGCCTATTTCAATCTTTGACCATAATGGCGATTAACTTTTCTACAGCTCTCTTTTTACATTGTCTTTCCAATAACATTGTAATTATTATTCGGCAAGTATTCACTAAATTTGGGTGTAATTGCTTCCAAAATAAACCGATTGTTCGACCCTGCTTTTGGTACTTTAAATCATTTTAATAAATTCACTGGCTTCCTTTACTGCTCGGTTCTTTATACGTATCTAGTTTTCCACACTGCTTGGATTTCCATTAGAGAATTAATTATTTTTAATCTCTTATTATATTTCATTATTATATTTGGTTCGTTTCTCGATTTAGCGTTCAACTATACATGTTTCCCTCGGAAATATTGATTTTCATTAATTTTTTTGTACTTTAATTATTTTTGATCGTTTTGTATCAACCTTGACAATATTTTTTTTGCACTTTTTTCTTTATGTTTTGTGTTGTGCACTAATTTTATTTTACTATTTTTATTTGTATTTTGACTAATGTTCTGACTTTTTTTATACAAGTTAGCCATATTTTGAACACCATGATCTCTGTGGTACGTATTTGTCCCGGATAGCTGTTGCAATCCAATATGGTAAAATTACGTTTTTTTTGAAATAAACAACTTATATTTAATCTTAACTATATGAATGAAAACCGAAAACAATTTTGACTTAAAGTGCAATTTTAATTTTAGTAAATTCGACACTAAGTAAATTTTCAATGTGTCATAAATGTGATTCAATTATGAATATTACCAGGTTTAAATCATTGCGTCTATCTTGAGGTTAAAAGGCCTGAAATAATGTTATACTTATACACTTTCAATGACATAATGATCACCAGTGATATCAGTTTGCGCTGTACTGCATTGCACAATTTGTTATGTAAGCACTGAATGAATGACTTCATTTTATTTAGGCACATACAAAAATACATATCTGCCTTTCCTATTGCTGTGGCACTGAACATGTTCATATATAGATACCAAAAGCTGTCATTCATACCTTTTTAAATCCTTATACTGGTCAAATAAATATTCCTATCCAGGATTAGTGTTAGCTGCAATAAAATGGCCATCCTGTGTTTCTAAAAAAATTATGTCAAATAATTCTATATTATTTAAACATATTTTCCTTCTTAAAACAAATCGATATTTTAAAATTCAAAAATAAAGGCTTTATCTTAAGAACGTGTAATCTCACAAGCTGGGTTATGAGTTCACTCTATTTAATTATATTTAACAAAATGACACTAAGATTGGTTGGAAGAGATATCCATAAAAAATGAAGGGGGGGGGGGTGAGTTTTGAAGGTGAAGAGAATTTATATTCATTGTTTAAATATCATTAATATAAAAAAATATAGTAAGAGTAATAGTTATAATTGTTTTAATTATATTATTAATTTATAAACAAAATTATATTTTAAAAGTATATATCATTGCCAATTGTGTAATTTATGAATAATTTATGAAATTAATTTAATAAAAAATTAAGATTATTATTCGTTATTAATTATTATAGTATAACAGTTTCAAAAGAATTAATTGGTTTAATATGGTAAATTATGAGTCATTCGATAGGAAAAATCGATTTTAAGATAAAACAAAAATAAAAATATCATGTTGTCGATTAAAATTAAGAGTTTAAATTTGGCATCTTTTTATGTCGTATTGGAAGTTTTTGAATGGTTAGCTTATTTTTGTTTTTATTTTGATAGAACATTTAACCGAAAACCTCACTGGAAAGGCTTGAAAAGATCAGAACCTTCATTTATGCTAATAATATCGCATTTATGGCCACAAAATAGTATTTAATAATAGTTATAGGTTTATTTATAGCATAAGCTCATCGGTTTTGAATATTTCTATAAATAAATTATTGAAATGGTATTTAAATAAGATAATGTATTTATTGTTACAACTATGATTACATTTGAAAGACTAAAAAGAAAGAATTGGAAATGGGTTTTCATATTATTAATGGCAAACGTCCTTTCCATCAGAGGTACCTCAACTAAGGATTGCTTACCAAGCTCTTCGTGGATGCGTATTTTCAATAAGATAGAATCTCTTTCAAAGCAATATCATTTTAAACAACCAAATAACCTTTTTATGGTAGACGTAGAGCAAACCCATCAATTGGAATTCGAATCAAAGAAAAAAGAATGTACACCGGTTGGTAATATAGTAATTGACCGCTGCCTCCAACCACCGGTTTATGTTTCAATAGAAAAGTGTGGATGTACACCATCTTGTCAGTGTCGGCCTTATTACAAAACTTTCACATTCAAAGAAATCAAGCGGATTACAGTTAACAGACAGAACTCTATTAGTGATTACGTAAGACTTGTCATTCATGTTAAGAAACTCACTTATGCTTGTGTTAGAACATAAACTTATTTTTTGTTTAACATAAATTTATATTATTTCTATGGCTTTTGAAACGCAATAATTATGGAGATTATTTTTTTCTAAAACATTATAATTAAATTATTATATAGGGAAGGGGGCTTATTTTGATGGAAGTTTTGAGAAATGTATATTTTATACAATGCAACTTATTCATAAATATATTTTCAGTTAATTTTGTCCGTTTTGAATGTGTGACTTTTCCCTTTTAAATTGTCCAGGTGCTACTAATATTTAAACCCACCATTGGATGGTGTGGTGATGGCCCTAACAATAGGTTCAGATATGCATTAAAAAGCACTATACTTTGATTCCTACATTTTTCTAAAAAATATTAATAAAAGGATGATTAAAAAAATGAAAGTTAATTGAATAATTTACTTAAAGTATAAAACGGTGATTACTTGGTAGCAGCATAAATTAAAATATCAGATAAGTAAATAATAAAATAAGCCCTTGCTGCTAAGTAATTATTATATTGATGAAAAATGTTTCAATTATTACATTGAAAACAGTCATTTAATAATCGAAGATTTTTTAGAATACTGAAAATGTGACATTTATTGTCACACTCATTTTGATATGAAGGAAAAAAATATAAGAAAGATAAGGAGAAAAAAGAAAAAGAGGTAAATGGAAAAAATAAAAGTGAAAAACAATTCGGTATGAAATTACATGAGGCTAAAAAATCCTAATAAAAAAATGGCAAAAAAAAGAAAAGGTAAACTATTCTACTAAGCAGAAGTTACTATCAAAGTATACAAATGACACTTTTGTTGACGTAACAAGGTGATGTAAATAAAGAAAAAAGAAAAAAAAGAGTTACTTAAAAATGGGAAGAAAAAATGTGATTTTTTTGAATTTTTTAAAATTTTTTGTGATAAATAAATATAATATTCCAACAGTAGAGAGCATATGGAGGACATGTTATGATTTGCTCGAACGTCAAAGTGAGCCAACGGATTAAATATTTATGGCAAGATAAATAAGTCACATTTTGCGTCTTTTCTGTCTTTCTCATCTTTTACATAATGAAATATTATATTATCATTTTTTAGATATATTTTTTTTTAAATATATTATATTTTTGACACAATTCATTCATTGAATTATATTTGTTTTTTTATTATTTTTATTTTGTTCGTTCCGTTGTCAGTTCTACCTTCATTTGTATACAAACAAAGAAAACTGAGGCTCCGGTAGAAAAATGCACATTTTCTGTAATAAATTTATTTGAAATATTTTTTTTTCTCTTCTTATTTGTTTAAAAGATTAATTAATTAAAATTTATTACACATGAAATACTAATAAATGATAGAGTGAATTAATTAATTTGCAATTATTTTTAATTGGTTTTTTTAAATTAATTATTTTGTAATAAAATAGGAAAGTTTAACCGAATGAAAGTTAGTTTTTTCTAAAGTTGAAATAAATCTATGTTAAAAGATATTCTTATGGGGCCCTTTCAATCATTGTCATATATGACTGAAAGAGAGGATACTTTGAATAACCTTCCGCGAGCTTAAAGAGTGATATCGCTAGATAACTTACCATCTAACAACGAGGTCGAAGGAAAGAATTTAACATAATAAAAGTTTGATTGAAAGAAAAATAATTTCGATACCTTTTAGTATCTTCTCTAATCTTTTTCACCTTTTACGATCTTTAGAGCGCATCCGCCAAAACGTTTGTCCTTGATCTTGGTTTAGAGGTTATATTTAGAATTGTATGCAACTCACAATAATAAAAAAAAACATAATTTAGAACATTAAGATGAAATCCTTTCATCATTGCTGCTAAAGCAAATCTAAATTATTACCTTTGCTGACAGGGGGAGTAATTACATAACTCACGCTTTGCATCCTCTTTCATATGAATGTTGCCTTTGATCCTCTGTAATATATTGCATTTATTTGACATTTATCTCT
Organism: Schmidtea mediterranea; assembly: GCA_022537955.1. Taxonomy (NCBI): domain Eukaryota; kingdom Metazoa; phylum Platyhelminthes; order Tricladida; family Dugesiidae; genus Schmidtea; species Schmidtea mediterranea. Next base: position 41,772,182 of record CM039682.1, read on the forward strand.
CTATCAAATATGCAATATTATGTTCATCTAAGATGTAAGTCAGTAAATATTATTAAAAAAAATATTTTAAATATTTTTAATTATTTTTTTAAATATAAAAATAATTTCAAAAATGATGAGAAAAATATATTAACTATAAAAAAATGTAGTAATTTAAATGTTTTTTGTTTAAATTGAGAGCCTTTGAATTCTGCTACATGAATTTTATTATTTTTCTGGAACCATCAAACCTTTTCAAAGTACCTACAATCATGTTACTTTCAAAAAAAATGATTCTTTTACTTCAAGGTTGAAGTCATCCATATTGGTCATTCATTTTCAAAATGATTTAAAATACAAATGTCTGTATAATTAATAGAAATGTATCCTTAGGGATACATACATTTTCAATACATCAGTTAATTAAAGGTAAATTTTCTTATCATTCGTTCTTTTGATCTTTACAAGTATGACTACACAGGCTTTACGGGCAGCCAGTTAGGTGAACCACCCCCCCCTTCTTCAAATGCAGAATGAATTTTAATTTATTAAACTACAAATTTCTTATCTGATTCAATGTGATATTTCTTGTGACTGCGGAAATTAATTAAATTTGAAAATATATTAAATTGTTTTAATGCAATATTTTTATTTCATTTAATTAACTTTAGCTTTTATTAAAAGAAAGGTAAAGATTAAAGACTGTACAGTAAAGTAATAAAATAAAAGTTAAAATTAAATATTCTATCAATTGATACATTTAATAATTGGAAATATTCCATTTTCATTGAGGATTTGACTTATTAAAATGGGGAATTTTTTGCGTCGTTCATTTCATATTGAGCTGAATTTAATTAATAAATTTGTTTGTTTAGTTCTCTTTTTTCCAAACTGAATTAAGATTTATCAATTTATATTCCATTGAAACATTAAATTTCTCTTTCCCATTTTCTATTTTGGATTATAGTAAAATAATCTGAAAATTCATAATAATAATAATAATAATAATAATAATAATAATAATAATAACAATAATAATAATAATAATAATAATAACAATTATAATAATAATAATAATAATAATAATAATAATAACAATAATAATAATAATAATAATAATAATAACAAAAATAATAATAATAAAAATAATAATAATAAAAAAAATAATAATAACAATAATAATAATAATAATAATAATAATAATAATAATAATAATAATAATAATAATAATAATAATAATAAAAATAATAATAATAATAATAATACACAACTGGTTTAGTTAAATTGTGCTATGTTAAGTTTACACCAAAAACAATTTTAATTAACAAACTATAAATTTTTTAAATTTTAATAACCATATTTTCAACAAATCCTTAATTTAGCATTAAAACAATTTGAAAACATTTGAAACTTTTTTCCGTATTTCTCGCATTAATTTTCAAATCCAAAATTTATATCAACAACGCTTCACATGTCACGTGTTCTCAATAATTATTAAAATGTGCTTTTTTTCACATACAGCTCTTTGTGCGTTCAATAATTTTTGTCAATCCCTTCGGTTGGAAGTGTTTATAAATTTCCATATTTTAATTAAATGTGAAATCCGAATAATAAATATTTCATTCAATCGATATTTAATAAAATTATTCCAATAATCACCCCCACTAATCATTACAACCAAAATCACTAATCAATAATTATTAGTGAAGTCGATAGAATCGAAATAGATGTCAGTAAGGTTGTCATCCCCTTCCTCTTTCCCTATGGTTGGATGAGGATTCTGTGGGATTTATGCGCCCAAGTCACGAAATTTCGGATGGAAATTTATGAGCTTTTATCACTGATATCAATCTTGATATTCCAGTTACATCAATTGAAAAGATAAATATTGGGAAATTTGTTATTTTTTCTCCTCAAGCTGTCGACGGGAGCAAACATTCAACTGGCTCCTATATTATATTCTGACAATATATGCTATATGGCATTCGTAGACAAAATTGTGTTGAAAATCCCATTTTCTTTGTTATTTTTTATTTTCTACATTTTGAAGGATTCTTGACAAAACAAAATATATCAAACTGGAAACTCCAGTATTTACAAGAATGCGGGATAGAAAGATATTTTGATCAATCTAACACTATCAAGTGAAAAGAAAGTATTCAATTTTTTTGTTTTAATTATGTGAAAAAAATTAATAAATAATAAAATTTCAAAATTCAATAATAATAATAATAATAATAATAATAATAATAATAATAATAATAATAATAATAATAATAATAATAATAATAATAATAATAATAATAATAATAATAATAATAATAATAATAATAATAATAATAATAATAATAATAATAATAATAAGGTCATTGGATCCAAAGATTAATGTGCAAAGTGCTGTGACTACGAATGTTTTTAATGTTTTTAAATAGTTTACGTGTGTTAAATCATGTTTGTTTTTTTAATATTATTATTATTATTATTATTATTATTATTATTATTATTATTATTATATTAGAATATAACAATACATAAATTATATATAAATCAAAAAACATAACCAGAGCAAAAGAAAAGCATCGATAATCCAAAAACTACAATTTTGACAATCTGTGAGATTTGTTATTTTCATAGAAATGATTCTGTGAGGCAGCGATCTGCTGCTAGTGAATGGGCAAATTTGTTATCTACTGTCATATTTGATAAATCTTCATCGACTCCCAGAATTAATGCATGGAAACCATGAAAACTGAACCAGATCAACTAGGATAAATGACAGAGCTCCAGTTAATTAATTTCATATTCGCCAGTCTCATTGTTCGTTTAGGCTTTCAATCTATGCAAAATACAAATGTTAAATATTTTCCTTCATTAGGCTTTCAAAATTATTTAATATTTTTTACATGGTTAATGCCTATCTAATCCAAACTGTTATTATTATTTTTGTTATTATTATTTTTATTATTATTATTTTTATTATTATTATTATTTTTATTATTATTTTTGTTATTATTATTATTATTATTGTTATTATTATTAATACTAATATTATTATTATTTCAAACAAAATAATAATAAAACTAGACATCACTGCAAATAAATGAAACTTTTTCATCCATTCAATATTTTCATTTTTTTATGCTACTTCTAAGAAATCACTGTTTTATATTTTATTATTAATATGAATATTATTGTTAAAGATATTAATTTCAAAGAATTTTTTAAATAATTCCAAATCTCTGTTTGGTCTAAATTAGCTTGGTGGTCTGGTGTCTTAAGATTCGTCGTGTTAAAATGAGACGTAGATTTACAATAGTCTATTCATACAACAAATCTCCAACATACTATTATATAGCTCTTCGTTGTGTAACATCTAAAAGTGGAGTTTATTGGTTTACTAATGATTGATATAGAGTACCTGCAGACACACAAACATACCAACATTGAAATACAATCATCAAACATCATAAATAACATTTGATCTTGAAACTAAAACTTTGGTAAATTATTTTTCTATAGATCAATTTAATAAATTGTATAATATTCATTTATCCTCCACTCTTACAATTATTATTATTATTATTATTATTATTATTATTATTATTATTATTATTATTATTATTATTATTATTATTATTATTATTATTATTATTATTATTAATATTATTATTATTATTATTATTATGGTATATATTTTTTTTAGAATTCAAAAATTTGAGTTGTGCAATAAGTCTTAAGATGACTAAATGGGGGGATTCTGATTTTAGGATTTATAAGCCATATCAAAATCGTAATTACGAATCATTCATGCGTAAAGGAATACAACTCATTAAATCGTTGACTGATTTTGAATTTATTTACTTCTTGGAAAAACACGGATCAATGAGGATTTGTTTATAGATCTGTCACTATTGATTTTGTGGATTCGATCACTAGAAACTGATCTTAGAGATCTTAACTAAATATTTACTCTTCTGGATTCTATAAACAAATCATTTGATCAAATAGCAAGTTAAAGATTCCCAAGGCGTCCGTTAGCGCTACGTAAAGGCCATGCGAAATGACAATCATACGATTGATATTAACAATATTTTATTTGGATTTTATTTTATTTTCCATTTGTTTTAATTTAAACTGAATTTATTTTTTTGCATTAGAATTATGAATGAAATGCAAACTTATTTTATAATTTTGTCCATGTTTATTCTTCTTATGCTTGTCGGTGAATTTCTTCAGTAATCTATCCTCGATGCTTTCTTCTTTAATTAACATTTCTTTCATTTTCTACTAATCTTAACAGTAATTACAACGTTAGGTGGAGCTGCCGACTTTATAAATCTGGATGGATATTGTCCAAAGATCATTGTCAAATACCATTTTTCTTCATTGAGTTCATTATCTAAAGTTTTCTCTACATAATTGGATGTTCTAGAGTAGAGTTTGTCATAATCTTTTAACTTACGACATACCGGGTGGGGGGGGGGGTGATTTTTATTTGGCATCCGGTGTTCTTCACAGTCATAATCTGTGAAACACTAATAGTTATTGTTAGGATTTTCAACACTTCTGCACTCAACCATGCCGGATCTGGCTCTTTTGTGTATGTGTTCACAGCATTTACAGTTGTTTTTCTTATTCACGACGAGCTTGAAACTGAAAAATTAGAAATAATAAAAGTTTTGACGAAAACGATTTTTTAATTAATTAATAAATTTTTAATTATTTCCACTAACTTTAACATGTTTAATTTAATTATTATTTTAATTTATCTTAAATAATATTATATTTATTAATTATTAATTTGATTGTTGTTTAAATATTATTAATTATCGTTACGAATTATAAAACTCAAATTTCATTATTTCGATTTATATATTAAATAAAAATAATGTTTTGTTGACAAAACTATTTAAATTATCCATTAATTATATATATTATCAAATTTCATTCAGATTTTCAATCAAATTTCAATGAAGATTGCAAATATTTCGTTTGGGATATTTTCTGATATCGACTTTGCATGCATAATTTATTCATGTCAGTTTCCCACATTCACTGTGAACCTTTCGACAGTTTCTTGTATCACATATGATTCAATAGTCATTCAACATGTAAAATATGGACTTTTTATTTTAAAGATTTAAGTGATTGTTTAATTAACAATTTATATTTCATTTAAAACTCGATAATTCTTTATTTTTAATTTTAATAATAATAATACTAATAATAATACTAATAATAATACTAATAATAATAATAATAATAATAATAATAATAATAATAATAATATTAATAATAATAATAATAATAAAAATAATAATAAATATACTAATAATAATAATAATAATAATAATAATAATATTAATAATAATAATAATAATAATAGTAATAATAATAATACTAATAATACTAATATTAATAATATTAATAATAAGAATAAGAATAATAATAAAAATACTAATAATAATAATAATAATAATAAAAGTAAAATAATAATAATAAAAATAATAATAATAATAATAATAATAATAATAATAATAATAATAATAATAATAATAAATATACTAATAATAATAATAAAAATAAAATAATAATAATAATAATAAAAATAACAATAATAATAATAAAAATAATAATAATAAAAATAATAAAAAATACTAATAATAATAATAATAATAAAAATAATAATAATAATAATAATAATAATAATAATAATAATAATAATAATAATAATAATAATAATAATAACAAATAACAAATAATTAATTAAGTGCAATACTTTTAATAATAATAATAATAATAATAATAATAATAATAATAATAATAATAATAATAATAATAATAATAATAATAATAATATTAATAATAATAATAATAATAAAAATAATAATAAATATACTAATAATAATAATAATAATAATAATAATATTAATAATAATAATAATAATAATAATAGTAATAATAATAATACTAATAATACTAATATTAATAATATAAATAATAAGAATAAGAATAATAATGAAAATACTAATAATAATAATAATAATAATAATAAAAGTAAAAATAATAATAATAAAATAATAATAATAATAATAATAATAATAATAATAATAATAATAATAATAATAATAATAATAAATATACTAATAATAATAATAAAAATAAAAATAATAATAATAATAATAAAAATAACAATAATAATAATAAAATAATAATAATAAAAATAATAAAAAATAATAATAATAATAATAATAATAATAATAATAATAATAATAATAATAATAATAATAATAATAATAATAATAATAATAATAATAATAATAATAATAATAATAATAATAACAAATAACAAATAATTAATTAAGTGCAATACTTTTAATAATAATAATAATAATAATAATAATAATAATAATAATAATAATAATAAATATACTAATAATAATAATAAAAATAGAAATAATAATAATAAAAATAAAAATAATAATAATAATAATAAAAATAACAATAATAATAATAAAAATAATAATAATAAAAATAATAAAAAATACTAATAATAATAATAATAATAAAAATAATAATAATAATAATAATAATAATAATAATAATAATAATAATAATAATAATAATAATAATAATAATAATAACAAATAACAAATAATTAATTAAGTGCAATACTTTTAATAATAATAATAATAATAATAATAATAATAATAATAATAATAATAATAATAAATAATAATAATAATAATAATAAAAATAAAATAATAATAATAAAAATAAAAATAATAATAATAATAATAAAAATAACAATAATAATAATAAAAATAATAATAATAAAAATAATAAAAATACTAATAATAATAATAATAATAAAAATAATAATAATAATAATAATAATAATAATAATAATAATAATAATAATAATAATAATAATAATAATAATAACAAATAACAAATAATTAATTAAGTGCAATACTTTTAATAATAATAATAATAATAATAATAATAATAATAATAATAATAATAATAATAATAAATATACTAATAATAATAATAAAAATAGAAATAATAATAATAAAAATAAAAATAATAATAATAATAATAAAAATAACAATAATAATAATAAAAATAATAATAATAAAAATAATAAAAAATACTAATAATAATAATAATAATAATAATAATAATAATAATAATAATAATAATAATAATAATAATAATAATAATAATAATAATAATAATAATAATAATAATAATAATAATAATAATAATAATAATAATAATAACAAATAATTAATTAAGTGCAATACTTTTAAGGCAGGTCATAATAGTCACTGTATCATTCACTCGTTTGTCAAGGGTGATATTTTCCATTGAAAATTTAGAAACTTTTCTCGCACCTCCAAAAATTCTTTTTTGACTTCCGGTTCAGAACCACTGATTTATGAGATGAAAATGACTATGTGATTGAAACATAAAAACTATCTAAAATATATTTAAGTTGTTTAAATGAATAATTGGGCACAAACATAAAATTTAGCATAATTATAAATGATGGGGTTTATTTATTTACTCCAACAGACATAGGCATCAGATCAATTATGTATGCATAAAGGCATATTTAGCAGAATGGAAACCAATTCCCAGAACGGAGTTAAATTAAAATATTTACATAATTTCCCTCTTCATCATATGGAATAATCATATGAAAAACTTCTCATAGATTTATCCATAAGAAATTTTACAACGTTACGTCAAATTTGAAAAATTAGTTAATTGAAATTTTTTGTTTAAACTCTATACTTTATTATTAATTGCTTTTTCAATATAAATCGGAATAAACTTTTTATTTCTCTGTGAAAGTATTTATTGATGAAATTTATTGTTTTAATGTTTTGTTTTGTTGGTTTATCAGTTGTGGAATAAATATTACGATTATGTTTTGTTTGATTTGATTTTATTTTAGTGACTGTTAAAACAACATTATGGAAAACATCGAGAATTATAGTGAGTAAAAAGAAATTATTGAAAACTTAATAAAAAAAGTTAAATTATTCAGAAGGTTTGGCCTGTTAATTATTCACTAAATAAGTAAGAAATTGCAAACTAAAATATTAAAATATATGGATTATTTTTTACATTTTTTTTTCTTTTTTTTTTAATTGTAAAGTCATTTGCGCACCGGTACTGGTACGCGTACCCAAGATTGGAAATCATTGATATAGGACATTATTTTTATTATTATGTTTTTTTGGTCAGTTATAATTAATTCTCTAATTTTTTAAACTCAATCTTTAAAATATTGAATATGTATATAAAAATCGGTTCAATAAAACAAAAAATGCATATATAAAATTATTAATTACTCAAGAAAACACATACATCCGGAAACACGGCGTGACAAACTCAGAAGGGAACTCGTCGACAAGATGGAACAGTAAACAATGGGCCCCATTGTAAAGAAATTAAACGAGAAAATGAAATCCAAAATAACATGTCGAATATAAGTGAATTATTTGTAAACCGTGTTCTGATTGCGCTCGAATCTCATTAAAATAATTGAAGCGAGTTCTATCTGCTAACAATTAGCAATTGCGTGCTCCAACGATCAAGCCCAGCTGGAAAAAAATAATCCTGATTTTGCCCAACTCTCATCTCTCTCTATCTCATCTCTGTCTTTGCTTCTCTAGCTCTATCTCTCTCGTAGACCACTGACAGTAAACATCAGCTTCAAAACTCGACCAAGTAATTAGGAAAATTATTCGAGCGTAAATTAAAAGGTTCTGAAAAATTTATTTTGCATAATGATAAAAAACAAAAACACAATTCCTTTTAAATAAATTCAATAAATGTTGGCTCAATCAATGATTAATTTTTCAATAATTAAATTTAGGTTTCGTAGAAAATATCTATTTTAATTGCATAATTATTATTATTATTATTATTATTATTATTATTATTATTATTATTATTATTAGTATTATCATTATTATTATTATTATTAGTATTATCATTATTATTATTATTATTATTATTATTATTATTATTATTATTATTATTATTATTATTATTAGTATTAGTATTATTATTATTATTATTATTATTATTATTGTTATTAATTTTATTATTATTATTATTATTATTATTATTATTATTATTATTAATTTTATTATTATTATTATTATTATTATTACTATTATTATTATTATTATTATTACCCTCTCGTCTTTTGAGGGGTAGATCTACACTATTCTTTTCGACGGATTACTAACCTCCTTTAATTAATATATCTGAATTTCCTCTTTGACCAACTGGCCATTTTGCTTTTATACCAGTTTTTTGATAAATAGCAAAATAATCAAATTAGGCCAGATTAAAAGGATTAACAAATTGTTTTTCGCAACCCTAATTATGGCGGCCACCTCTTTTATTCTGCCAACCACGAACAAAGCTATTTTTTTTATTGATTTCAGAGAAAAGATTAATCTTATTATTTTCCATGCCTCGGATTTTCTACATAACTAATATATTATTCATTTATTTTTTGCATTGATTAATTAGTTGTAAATATTGTAATTTTTACCCTTTTTATTGATCCAATTTCTATTATCCGTACATTTTATCTCATCTTGCATCAATCTAAACAACTCCAACATTATTATTATTATTATATTTTCTACAAAATCTGATTCATAGTCAAATTTTGTAGAAAATATTATGTCACTCATAAAGAAATCAGAGGGGAAAAACAAAAATGTCCTTATATTATTATTAATATTATTATTATTATTATTTCAGCTTATTTATTATTTAATTTCCCATTATGGAAATGCTATCTATTTGGGTTTAATTCATTCACGCACTTCCTTTTTTCACATATATATTTAACAAATTTTATTATTTAACAATTCGAGCGTTAAAATATTTTCCATCAAAATTCTCTCTCCATTTTATTGTATTTGCACATGGAAATATAACGATTTTCACAGTAATAATTTTTAAAAATGGTGAAATTAACTACTTCATTCCTTTGTTTGTTTAGGGGAATTTTGGTTTTGTATTATTTATGCAACATTTGAATATTATGCCAAAAAGTAATTTAGGAAAAATATTGGACTAATAGCGGTTCATATAATATTGTTGTTTTTTTTTACAACTGATTTTATTTTAAAGGATTTCTTGCCTTTAAATTACGGCTTTGAATTTTGAACTTATTACCGCAATGCGCATTTATCAATTGGGAATTTTTTTATTGGATCAATTTGCGTTGACCTATAAGGTCAAAGCTTTGATTTTTCTATGTGACAAAGGGTTTTTTTCTAAATTAACAAATAGGTAAAAAAACAAAAGAACAACTATGGGATTGTGGATGTAATAAAATGAATGTATATTAGCTGAATTACTTGGATTGTACAAGGCTATCTTTAGGCTGATTAAGGAAAGTTTCATAGGCTTTCCTGTATAAGTTGCGGCAGATTTTATTTTAGTCAGTTTTGAAACAAAGTTTTAAAATCAACGAAGACATATTGTAAATGAACATCAAAAATAGTAACAATAAAAGATATATAACGTTAAGAATTAAGGATTCAAAAGTGATTGGATAGGTAAGTCAACTTTGGAGAGGAGGAGTTTGACTTTATTAGAGTTATTGGAAATATATAAGTAAAACAATAAAACAAATATTGTAATTTGTGATATTTTTAATATTTTCAGAATAACATTTTTAATTGTTCCTCTACATTTGAGTCTCTTAGCAACATTTTCCAAATATTCAAATCCCTTTTATATTATTTTTCAATTAACTTTTTATATCATTTATATATTGCTTTTTATTTAAAATAATTAATCATTTTATCTTTTTTTTTATTTTTATTGAATTTTTTATTCAAATTTTATTAATAAATTAATAATTAATGATTTATTGATTTTTTTTAAAAATTTCAGCTTTTAAGAAATTTCAATTTATTCCACTTGTATTTTATTTGGAATTAATTTTTGTTTTAATAATCATAGAAAAATCTTATTGTCCCAATATTTTATTTTAAAAGTCTTATAAAAAGATTTTTTTCTGTAAATAAACTTGTTAATTACCGATTTTCAATTTTGAGTCGATTTAATTAATTTCTTGGAAAATCTTTGGAAATAAATCTTTTATCTTTATCAAGCAAATATTTTATTTTCTAAATAAATAATTAAATAAATTTGGCAACGATTTAATTAAAAGATAACGCCAATAAAAAACTTTTCGTACGATATATTTTGACAGCATAACTGTCATCTTCAGGTACACAAAACCAACTAAAAATATTATGAATTAACTTATAATTTAAACAAATTATTTTTTATTAATTTAATTTTGTAATAAATAAATATTTTAAAAATATATTCAAATAATTTTTAATTAATTTAAAATTTTATTTATATAAATATTATAATCTTTATTTATATTATAATTTTTTAAAAAATTATGTAATTTAAAAATTCAATTATTTTAATAATATTAAAATAAGTTTTTTTCTTAAAAAACAATACATAAACATGATTTAACATACTTTAAACTTTTTAAAAACATTCGTAGTCTGAAGGTTTTACAAATTATAAAAGGAAGTTAAGTAAACAAATGGGAAATTTAGAGTATAAGATCGTCTCTAATTCGTGTAAGGTCCGCAATATGTTTATTAATAAATCAAAAACTCCGGTTGGATTGTGTTCTGATCTCGTTTATCAATTTACATGTAATGGGTGTAATGCCACATACATTGGATAGACTTTCCAATATTAGTGAGGCTGTAAAAATAATTCACAATAGAGGCTGTAAAAGTGAAATAGGAATGTCTGATTTTAAAATGTGTTGAAAAGTTTTAATAATTATTGGGAACACGTGATATGTGAAGTATTGCTGATAAGGTCATTGGATCCAAAGATTAATGTGCAAAGTGCTGTGACTACGAATGTTTTGAATGTTTTTAAATAGTTTACGTATGTTAAATCATGTTTATTTATTGTTTTTTTAAGAAAAAAACTTTTTTTAATATTATTAAAATAATTGAATTTTTAAATTACATAGTTTTTTAAAAAATTACAATATAAATAAAAATTATAATATTTATATAAATAAAATTTTTAATTAATTAAAAATTGTTTGATTATATTTATTTAAATATTTATTTAAATATTTATTTATTACAAAATTAAATTATTAAAAAATAATTTGTTTAAATTAAATTAACATGTTTTTAAAATATTATTTTGTTTAAATTTGAACTTTTATTTTAACAGAAAACACTTGAAAAAAAGACAGAAGGAAAACTTGTGTAAAATATAAAACAAAATATTTAACGATTATCTAAAAGGCGAAAAATAAAAGCTTAGAGAAATTGACAAAAAATTAATTGGGAAAAAGCGATGAGGTTTTGTTGTTAGTTATCGTAAATATTTTATATGTTTATGTACGTTTATTTTCGAGTGTAATATTAGTTGTATACATTTATTTTTATTTATTTCCAAGATTGCAACGAAAAAAGATTTAATAAGAAAAACATAATTTTTCTTAGTGCGTTTAGCTTCATAGCGAAAGCAAGGCAAAGGAAGCAAGCTCTTGACCTTTTACTGAGTTGTCCTTTAAATGTAAATATTCATGTTGTTTTAATCTTTCTATACAATAGTTACAGCATGAATAAATAGAGAACTTATACATAAAATTAATATGCAATCTTTAATATGCTTGATCCTGGTTTTCTTTTTGAACTATTTCAGTCTGTAACTCTTTGAAATGAATTATAGAATTTGTTTAAACATTTGTTTGTTCCGGGGAAGAGTAGAAGAGTTAATTTAAGTAAAAACTGTATTACATTAATCTCTCGGTCCGGACACTGTGAGGGTTGACAGATTGATAGCTCTTTCTTGATTCGGTGGGTTGTGGAACATGATCGTTCTTAGTTAGTGGAGACTCTAACCTGCTAAATCGTACATTTTTTTTCTTAAATGCTTAATTCTTAATGGAATACATAGCGTTTAGTTAAATAATATGTCTGTGATGCTCTTAGATGTAATGGGCCACACGCGCACTACAATGGCAGTAACAGTGAGTTTAATTCTTACCTAGAAATGGCCGGGTAACTTGCTAAATCACTGTCGTGTCAGGAATAGTGGATTGAAATTATTCCACTATAATACATTAATCCGTGGATTTACTTGAGAAATATATTTCTACTAATGGAAAAGTAAATTAAAACAAAAAAATCATAAAATTGGTTGGATTCGTTTACAAACTGAAAGCTTGAGCAACCTAAACATAAAATTTAGAGAAACTCGGGAACAGATTCAAAATTTTTCATAAACTAAAATTTATTCATGTTTTTTATCATTCAAAATCATTTCTGTCTATATATATAGTATATATTATATACGTATATTGTTGACAACTGTTTATAAAAAAAGGGAATTTGTTAATGTTCGGAATCATACTTGTAAAAATTTATTTTTTTTTCTTTGGAAAAATTAATTTTTCTTTTCATTTTATGAAAAATAAACTTACAGTGATAAAAGATAGGAAATCAAAATAACAGTTGTCGTTGAATAGCCCCAAGAATATATTATATTCAGTTTGCTTTTAATTTATTTAAAATATTTGTTTTGAATTTTTTAATATTGGTGGTTAAAAAATATTTTGTATTTTTTAATCTTACTACTAAAATATTTTTATTCATTTTTTTAAAGGACGGCAAGGGCATACAAAAAATAAATAAAAACATTTATCAAAAATCATTACAATTATTAAAGATGGATTTGTTTAAGTTATCAACAATAGTATACTGCAAGGAAGGTCCCCCTGAAAATTTTGAAAACCCAGACTTTTTAAATATCTAATCAAATTAGAATTATATTAAAATATTTTTGTAAATTATCATAATAAATAATTTATGTAATTTATAATAAAATAAATTGTTGTTTGAAAAATATAATTTTACTTTGTAAATTACCGACATAAATTATTTATATGAAAATAGTAATTATGTTTTTAATTATAACACACACTTAACAATGTCATTGATTTAAATATAAGAAAACGCCAATCCAAAATATATTATACTACAATATATTTCGAATGATTCATTGTTATCATCGGGTAGAATTGAAGTTCAAACTATGTTGAATTGTCTTTTCAAACAAACTAATTCATTAATATTTTTTGAAATACATTTTATTAAAAAGTTATTATAAACTCAAATTTAAAAAATTTATATTATTACTTTTAATTATTACATAAAAATAGGTCAAAAACAGAATTTTAACCAAATTTATTTTTATGAATTAAAACTCGGAATTATCGCAATTCAATCTGTTTAAAAAATTAACCAAATTTTTGTACAATCATTCGTTGGTTTCAGAAATTTCGAATTAAAAGTCAACTTTTAACATAGGAAAGACCGCGGTCTCCTCTCTATTGGTTTGGATGAAGAATTGAAGGCAATAATCAAGGGTGACTGACTCAAATCAACGAAAAAAGTGGCGTAAGAAGTGTTGATTATTATTGTTCGTCAAGTTAAACCAATCGGAAAATTGAGAAAGCTCCACAAGTGGGTGGCGCATGAATTGAACGAGATGCAATGGAATCACCTCCATAATGTCTGCACGCAACTATAGCAACCCATTTCTGGATCATTATGGTTGCGGTTTGGTGGTCTACTTAAAGCTTTCTCAATCTCGGAGAAACTTTCTTAGTGGTAAAATCTTCCGAAACCAGAATGCTGTCAAAAAAATTCCTTCAATACAAACTTTTATCTCGCTAGCAAAAGCTTATTGAATCTTATAGTTTTCTTATTTTGATTCATAAAATTTATGATAATTTATAGTAAAAACTGAATAATAAAAACTGAATAAAAACTGAATAATAATAATAATAATAATAATAATAATAATAATAATAATAATAATAATAATAATAATAATAATAATAATAATAATAATAATAATAATAATAATAATAATAATAATAATATTAATATTAATAATAATACTAATAATAATATTAATAATAATAATATTAATAATAATAATAATAATAATAATATTAATAATAATAATAATAATAATAATAATAATAATAATAATAATAATAATAATAATAATAATAATAATAATAATAATAATAATAATAATAATAATAATAATAATAATAATATTAATATTAATAATAATACTAATAATAATATTAATAATAATAATATTAATAATAATAATAATAATAATAATAATAATAATAATAATAATAATAATAATAATGAAAATGATAAAATAATTTATCTCAGCTAACAAATTGGGTAGCAAATTCATGCTAGGACGTGCCGAGTGTAAATAGGAAAAGCTTATCATCATAAAGATACTCGATAAAATTTAAAGAAATTGCAAAAAACACTGAAATCAAAACTGACACCCCTTGAAAATGGCTTCAATAACAATTGAAAGAAAAATTTGTCAGATCTCTTCCCAATCACTCTTCGTAATGCCACTCTTGTCAGCGTTCTCAATCAATCTTTGTTTAAAGCAGCACTGAGATTTTGATACAGATTTCTGAGGAAATTTCAATTTCACTGAAAGTAGTGAAAAAATTTGGGAAAATATTTTTCCTGTCAATCCAAACAATAAATTTCAGTTATTTATTTTATTGAAATTTACAAATAGCAATTTTATTTGCCACCAAATTTCTTTGTTTTTTTTTATTCATTGCACAGGAATTCAAATCTGGTATCTTTGTAAATAATATGGCGGGTTCGGAGGGAACTAATTGGAGATCTTGTCATTTTCCCAAGATTTTCGTCTGGCGATTTATGCTTGGGTAGGACTTTTATTTTTTCAATTTAATTTTACGATAAATTTTATTATTATTATTATTATTATTTGACATAATGTTTTCTACAAAATTCGACTATGAATTAGATTTATTTAAGGTATTCACGAGTTTTTGTCTAATCACTTGAAAAAGGCTGTGCCGAAAATATGTGAAAACCTTCAATGAATCTGATTCATAGTCAAATTGTGTAGAAAATATTATGTCACATAAAGAAATCAGAGGTGAATCACAAAAAAAGTCCTTATAATATTAAAATTTTTATTATTATTGTTTTATTATTATTATTATTATTATTATTATTATTATTATTATTATTATTATTATTAATTATTATTATTATTATTATTATTATTATTATTATTATTATTATTATTATTATTATTATTATTATTATCATTTTTATTATTATTTCAAGACTCAGTTTTTACTTGTTAATAATGCAAGCTGTCAGGTCTAATAGTTATCCAGCTAGGAAGATTCCGTAAGTAGTGTAAAGACAGTTCAGTTACAAAGAATATAAAAGAATACTCGACAAATTGGACTATTTCTAGAAAGAGTCAACCATTCTTTATTTGGCTAAACCCTTAAATGTATTACCTTTAGTCGTAAATCTGCATTGGTGATTGTATCCAACAGGATGATCAAAGGGTTCTTTTCTAAATTTCTTGTTGTCACCTTCAAAAGCTGGAATATGTTCACAATTCTGATATAACCATAGATCTTGGATCGCAAACCCAAACTAGGAAGAAAAGTAATAAGTTTAACCATGTAAATTTAAAAGATTTATATAATTTTCACAATTTAAACAAAAAAAAGTATTAAAATTATATAATTAAAAATTTTCGTTGATTATTTAAAAAAAACATTTCCCCAACATTGTTTGAATTAATAGTTTTATTACATATAGAATTATTTCTAATTTCAATGAATTTGACTTCAGTTTGGTGAAGTTTCAAAAAAATGTTTCGTGCAGTAAAACAAGCGATCAATAATTCTATCTACATATCGTAATATCAGAATTAATAGAGAACTCAGTCAGCCTTAAAATATCGGAAATTCTTTACAATACGACTCAGATTGATGGACACGAGTGAATGGGGGGGGGGTAATTGATAGAATATTAAGCATTTAATTTTAAACTGATTTTCGTTGGAAAATATTTCTTTTTCTAATTTTCTCTATTTCTTTGAATGTAAAAAGTAAAGCAAAAAAAACTGCTAATCGATTGAATAAATACAAATTATTATTGAATTTTTCAATTTTTGGTGTTTTGTTCATTTTTTAAATGTGCTTTAAAAAGTCACTAATAGATTATTATTATTATTATTATTATTATTATTATTATTATTATTATTATTATTATTATTATTATTATTATTATTATTATTATTATTATTATTATTATTATTATTATTATTATTATTATTATTATTATTATTATTATTATTATTATTATTATTATTATATCAGATAAGTGAATAACAATATAAGCCCTTCTGCGAAGTAATAATCGAGACTTTTATCAATAATATAATTATTACTTCGCAGCAAGGCTTATTTTTTTATTCACTTATCTGATATATTAATTTATGCCGCTACCAAGGAATCATCGTTTTTTACTTATATTATTATTTTTATTATTATTATTATTATTATTATTATTATTATTATTATTATTATTATTATTATTATTATTATTATTATTATTATTATTATTATTATTATTATTATTATAGTTATTATTATTTTTATTATCATTATTGTTGTTGTTGTTACAAATGAAAATTATATATTTAAAAAGAAAGATAATTTTCAAATATTGCTCATTACCCAAAAATACAATCCAATAAATAAAGGAAAAGTGAAAAATTTTTCATTATTCAATTTACTAGCGGAATTTTAATCAGATATTTTATTACTGGAATTGTTGATGGAATAGAGTGATTTGATGAAAATATATTCAAATTAGAGACCCAGATATAACAAAAAAAGGACACGATAAGAAATGAGATTACATACAATTCACTCCCAGATGCAAAATTGTTGACCGAGAGATCTCCCAGTGATGAAGATCGTGATTGGAATATTGTGTTCTAGTAGCATCAATCGCTAATTTACTCCCTTATCACTCTGAGCCTCATCATCATCAATCTGGTGGCTGGAGGATTCAGATGGGGAATTTTCCATTTCATCAGGAATTTGGATGGCGAATTATTATTTCCCATTTAATAAATTATCTCATTGAGATTTGTAGATTTTCAATTGGGAACATGTTCAATGGATTTCTATTTCATTCTTTCTGGCGTTTTCTTGGATTTCAAATGGACATTATTATTATTATTATTATTATTATTATTATTATTATTATTATTATTATTATTATTATTATTATTATTATTATTATTATTATTATTGTTATTATTATTATTGTTGTTGTTAATTTTATTATTATTATTATTATTATTATTATTATTATTATTATTATTATTATTATTATTACTATTATAATTACTATAAGTAAAAAACGGTGATTCCTTGGTAGCAGCATAAATTAATATATCAGATAAGTGAGTACCAAATAAGCCTTTGCTGCGAAGTAATAATCGAAACTTTTTTCAAAAATATAATTATTACTTCGCAGCAAGGGCTTATTTTGTTATTCACTTATCTGATATATTATAATTACTATTATTATTATTATTACTATTATTATTACTATTATTATTAATATTATTAATATTAATATTATTAATATTAATATTATTTTAAGGACTTTTTTTGTTTTTCCCCTCTGATTTCTTTATATGTGACATAATATTTTATACAAAATTTGACTATGTATCAGATTTAGTAGAAAATATTATGTCAATTATTATTATTATTATTATATTTATTGTTATTATTTATTGTTATTACTATTATTGTTATTATTATTATTAAAATAACTTTTTTCTAGTTTTCATCTCTGATTGCTTTTCATTTTGCAATGAGATAAAGAATATTTTTCATTGATTGACTTTGAATCAGATGAGTTATTGATATTCACAAATTTTCGACACAGCCTTTTTCAAGAGATGTACTTTTTTTTTATTAATATCAATAAATCATCTGATTCATAGTCAATCAATAAAAAATTATTATTATTTTAATTTTTAATATTAATTTAAGATTTTATTATAGTAATGAATTCATTGTATTTATATAAATTATTGAAAAAATATATTAAAATATTTAATATAAAAATAATAATTGGTTTAAAAAGTATTAATTAATCCATATTATTTGGGTTTGTTTTCATACTTGATGATGACAGTTAATCTGTCGAAATATATAGTAAAACGAGTGTTTAAATAGCTTTTTCTTTTAATAAAATCGTTGCCAAGTTTCTTTAATTATCTATTTATTATTTTTTTTATGTTTAATTTTTATTATTAAAATGTCAAGTCTTATCATTTAATAAATTTATTTATTATTTATATCTAAAATTATAATTATTATTTTATTTTCCTTACTTTTTTGAGTGGTGTCAATTTCGATTTATAAATTTGAAGTAGCAAAGGATATCTAAAATTTATTAAATTTAGAAGATTACATATTACTTATTATGGAATTTTTTTTAAGAATATTCATAGTAGAACATTAATTGTAATACGTTACGAAGTTCTTCCAATTTTATAATCTAGAAAAGAGTATTATAACATCAAAAATTAGTATTAATTAAAGCTTTTTAATTGATACAGATAATATACACACTTGCTTCATTACATACCCAAACAATTATGCACAGTCATTAAACATCCAGGTCATAATGATAATAAAAAATTATTTATCATCATATTTATTGTTTATATTTATTATACTTGTATTTATATGGGGATTTTCACTACATCTAGCTTAAATTAGTAAACATTATAATTCTGAGATTGTTTATTAATTCTGTCTTTGTTACTAAAAAAATATTTTTTGAAATATTTTCTTCGTATATAATAGTTTTATATGAATTGTCTTCTACTGATAGTTTATCAACAGACTCTTTTAATACAAGTAGAATAAATATAATTCATAGTAACAATTATTATAACAAGTATAACAATTTGGATAGCCTTTTTAAATTATGCATTTTTAGGAGTTATTCTATAAATCAATCATTTGTTTTCCTATTTGACACAAATTTCCGGCACTGCTTTTATTGCATGTTATGTCACTTGATATTAAAAATAAACATCAAAAGTGGACAAAATCTATTTCCACTAATAAATTTTTCGACGTTTCAAACTTACATAATATTTCGGATTCTCAATTCAAATTTCGTTTTGGATTTGAAAAATCATGAAGGAAAATCATAAGTTTTGATTTTTAAATTATAAAAAATAACTAATGTCATAAAATTTATGAAAAGTCAACACGTAAAAGTTTTTCACCAAAATATTTCTTAAAAATCTAGTTTAATTTAAACAATTTATTTTTTATGATTAAAAAAATTAACGATTTACTTATTTTGATAAATGAAGTTTTAGAAAATTTAAAAATGTTGGATAAGATCTAAAAAAGTTCTTATTAAATTTTCATAAATCTCTTGATCTTCATACATTTGCAAAAAGTTGAATTTGTAGTTCAAAATTTGTATCATATAATTTCTTGAAGTTCATTTAAAATAAATACATAAAGCTTTTTTCTTAGCCTTCACAACAGTACGCGGGGTACATTTGTACCCAAAAATTCTTGTTATTTCAACCATTTGATAAATATTTATTGAATGGAAGAAAGTAAAAAATTAAAATAGTGCTATATTAATTAATTAAGTTTTGCGTTTGTGTGCACATTTTGACTTTTATTTTTATTATTCGAGTATGTGTGTATACAGTATATATTGTTTGGATGTTATTTTTCCCAAACAAAAGTTTACTGTATTTTTCATACGGCTCCCAAGGCCGATGTTGCAGTTGTGCAACATAGTTTCAAAATTAGGAGAGTTCCCGAAAATTATGAAAAATTTCTCATTGATATAATTCGGAATCTGCTGTGAAATTATTCTTCAACTCTAAAAAGTTATCATGACCTTAATAGGGATAATAATATATATGATATTTCATAGGAGTCAGAACAATCAAATATCTCACTACAATTACGTCACAAACCGAAAGAATAGAAACTGTTACAATACCTGCAAAACATTTGTCTACCGAACATCATATCAAAATATTTCAGGCTTATGCAGCCGATGGTTACTGAACTTACCAAGGGTTTCTATAATTCCTCCATAGTGTTGAGTTATAATTTTATTTGGTTCGGTAGAACCGTTTGCTCTGACTCCGCGTGCTCTATAAATGATACTGGAATAACTCAATACAGAAAAACTTTTATTCGATACCAACAATTTCACAATGATTCAAATGTTACTTTTACAATATTGGCAGGAATCCCCATTGGAAGCCGCGTTTTCAATTAACTACTAAAATATCCTTGACAGGTCTGACTAGTTCTTTTTCAATCTCACGAATCTTTTTAACTTTTCTCTTACTCGGAATTTTTCGAAATTATTTGAGTCTACGTTGTTGGTTTTAGACTCCATTACATAGGGAATCTCTCCTCAAACAACTAATCCGATTGACGGCAATTTACATTGGACTGCCGGGGAACTAGTTAAACAATTTACTTTCATCTTTTGGCCGCTTCGGTCGTTCCCCGGGAGAAGACTGCAAAATAAATCACATTAGAGAATAATCAGTTCCCTTCTTAATTAAATTTATCCAAATTGGAGAATTTCTCCCTAATTTAATTTATTTGTTTTCGTCATTTTAATTAATTAATTTGTATTTCCTTAATAACTTTTTCTAGAGGTCCCGAATTAATTTTATATTATTATTTTTGTACTCGTCTCGTTAATTGGCATTGGCACATACCCATTTCCCCCGGAAAATATTGATTTTAATTTTTTAATTGATTATATTTTTTTACCAAATTTTTATTTATTATAATAATTTTTGAAAATCACCTAACCCCAACAATAGTTTATTTGTATTTATATTCATTTTGAATGAATAAACTTAAGTTATTATAAACAATTCGCAAAAATCACAAAGCTGCTGCTTGTCAGAATAACTGAGATTTAAAGTAAAAATGTCAAATATACAAATAGCAAGAACTTTTGAAATATAGATAAAAACTATAGAAAGTAGGTCAGACATGAGCAATTGGTAACTATGGCAAGTAGCGAATAGGTCACATTCAGGTCAATTTAAGGATCGTGTTGCTTGTGTAACCATGTAAACGCGAGATTTTAAATATTATTAATATTTAACTCCAAAAAAAATGAAAGGAGAATTAACGAATTATATTTTTATATATAGATTAAAATATTAAATTGGAGAAAAATCCAAAATATTATATAAATTTTATACATTTATCAAGGCCAGTTAGCATAAATCAATATAATTTCTATCTTTTTCTAACCAGTGTATTTACTACAATTCTAAAGCTCTACGACACATTTGTGTGGCTGCATGCTCCCTGCTCTGACTAATCAACACACCGATAAATCAGCCAATCAGATAGCCAGATTTTGTATTGAATTTCAGCCAAACATGTATGTCTGAATTTCATTTCAAATACAAATATCAATCAAAAGTAAGCTTATGCCGACTGATCTACAAGCTAGTTCATCATCATCTTCCTCAATTCGCAAACAAAGCTCTTTGGATGAGTCATATGGATTTGATAAGTCCAAGATGGAAACTAGTTTATCGAAAGAGTTGAATCAAACTCATTTAAATGGATCTATCAATTCTTTTTACTGTTGCACACCGATCGGATTAAAATGTTGCTATGATGAAGAAGGTAAAAATCGAATCCATTCCGATCTTTGTCGAGTTGTATGTTCAAATTATAATTGTGATCAAAGTAAGAATGAATTTTTGTTTTAATATTAAAATTAGTGAACAGATTTTTTTTCCATTTTTTTTATCTTGGTCGAACTTATTGTTATTTTGCATACATTTTTTATGATTCTAACTTTGTGTTACTTTTTATGAATCTTCTTGGTTGCGAAATCCTACTTGTGTGCTGCTTTATGCGTAGTAAAAGGAAAATAATACATTTTATATTATTTAAAGCTATTTTGAGGTGTTTGCGAGGAAGCATAATTTTTTGTCATGGTATTTTTATTATAAAGTTTACCATTTTCATGTGTAAATTATACGAGATGGGAATTCTTTTGAGGGAGCGTGCAAACATTGATTTAACGATTTCTATGGCACACGAGGAGATGTGCAAATATTAATTACTTATACTATATGATACATTGGGCATAACCAAATTTGTCTATGACAGAAATTCAAGACCATTTAACAAATGCAAAATTTCATACTATCAAGGGACAGGAAAATTTCACCCAAATCTATAGATTGGATCGTTTGGAATTCTCTATCACAGGGGTTCCCAATCTGGGCGAGATCGCCACATTTGCGACGAAAACTAATGGAAGCGGGCTGGTGGCTTTTATAAAAACATGATAAATTATTTTTAAAAATATATACTATGATTTGCTATAAAATGGTATTGATTAAGTATATTTTAGTTGGATTATATTATAAATACAACTCAATGAATATTAAATTTCATTAAAATAAATTATTATCTATTTTTACTAATATCATAAATTGTTTTTATTATACTTTAAAATTTAACAAAGATGGAGGCGGCTGAGAAAGGTGTTTAAAAGAGGGAGCTAGTCTTAAAATGTTAGTAACCACTGCTCTACCAGTTAGAATTTATTTACTGGGTCGCTTGTAAATTATTATAAAAGGTTCAGAAATTGCTACAATGCTTCATTCTCTAAGAATATGCCACCAAATCAAAAACTATATATATATATATAGGTCAAATGGACCAAAGACCTTGGGCCAAGCTCGATAACTAATGTGCATTAGATCAATTTTAGGTGGATCTCTACTATGTTTTTCTAAAACTTGTTGAATACATTGAAGGAATGTTGCAGAATAAAACATTTTTGAATGTTCCATCAAGAATTTGTGATGAAAATAATTACCTTTGGTTGCTGTTAAAACGCTTTCAAGAGCATCAAGATAGAATTTTCATAATGTTTGACCAATCTCAGTTTGATAAAAGTTTCCCATTTAGATTACAGCTCTAAAAACGACTCTAATAAATTTAAATCCAAAATTTCAAATTAAATTTAAATAAAATTTTATTCCAAAATCTACTTCAAAAATTAAAACAAAAACAACTTATCGATAAGATAATAATTATTCTATAATAAAAAAGTATTTGTTTTTATTCGCTTAAATAACACAACAAAATATGAAATTAAAATTCACACAAAACTTATGAACATACATTTTATTTTTTTGATTTAACCCTCATCTTAATCGTCACCCTACAGGAAACTTTTGCCAGCATGTCTAAGTTTTACCGAATTTTAACTCTTTTATCGAGACTTTCTAATTTCATATTGGAAAGGAAAAAGTCTATCAGACGGAAATATACAAAAGCGACTGATACTGGTATGTATACTACGCCTGAGAGTGGATTTTGTCAATTTAAATACAAGCGAAATATGTTTAGAGGATTAGTATTTCGTGCGTGGTCTTTATCTTCAACGTTTGTCAACTCAGCAAAAAGTGTGGATTCTTTGGTTGCATTGCTACTTAAAAATGGATACTCTAAATCTTTTCTTGAGCGTATGACTGATAAACATAATAATCAAAGAAAGAAGGCAGTGTTTTAATAATTAAAAAAACGTTAACAATATATGTTGTATAACATCTCGTTGTATATTTCGATCGTTAATAAATGTTAATAAATTGTTAATAATGATTTATTAATTTAATATTTTGACTGTTAGGGTGTCATATTTACCTTTATCATATAAGTAAATTGACACTTTAACTGTAACATTTAGAATACATTTTATACAAGTTGTACATAATCTATTTTTTGGTTTACAGTTAATAAATAAATACGGACAATGGACCAAAATACGAAATTGTCCTGTATTTTGCCGAATGAATGGTTGACAACCTATAATGTTAAATTAAAATAGAATAATAAACGTTATTAAAACGGTTCACGCTAAAGCTCCAGTTAGTGTAATAGGCCTACGGTTTAAAGCTTTATAGAACTGAATATAGAATATATACTGAATATATATAGTTTTTACTGTAGGACATGCGCTTTTCCATTGCTTCGACGCATCAAGTGCTATATGCACCAGGTAACCATCAATATCTCGAAATAAAGGAATGCCACCATTGTTTCCGGATTAATAATTAATTGTTATTTATTACGACCCTCAACAACCTAAGATACCAACAAAAATCTTAATTCAGTATCAACATGGCTTTAATGTAATTGTTTGCCTCTTGATTAAATTCCAGAATAAAATTATTCATATTTTTCTAACGATCAGCCATAATAAAATCAAAATTAAAAAGTAATCAATCTATAGAAATTGCGGTGCAAATATTGATTCCATTCAATAATAATCAATGCTTCATATATCCGATTTGAAGTTTTATTGCAGAGTTGTCACCAGCCAAGCTTTGTATGGATATTTATAAATAATGCTAACATTTAGTCGAAAGAAATTTTAATTTAATTTAATCTCTTCAACTTATATATTAAATGGATAAAAAAATTTCGATTATAAAACAATCCTTTTCAAATTGAAATATACTTTATTATTATTTACCCGTTAAAAACAATAATAATAATAATCAAATCTGGATATTTGGTTTTGGTGTCGTTTCAGAGGATTTCTTTATCGGAGCAATTTTACATAGAATTGAATAACTATAATATTCATTTATTTTACACCGAATCATGATGAAACATGACAAATCTGTGAAGCATTGTAGTGAAGGGAAAGAGGGGGAGTATTCTAGAAATGTGACGCCACATGACATTGAATAAAAAATCAACGTGTTCGAAACTTTTTAATTATTTACATTTTGTTACTCTCACCTTTAACATCATTTATGTACGGATTCTAACCCCTTAATGTGGCTAATTATCATATGGTGTTCTGAATCTAGTTTATGCCTCCTTTTGGTGATGTGATTTCTATGTAACTGTCACCAATCTCAGTTCTCCTCGTTACCCCTTTCCTGCCTTTAACGGAGCTCAGTTCAATTAAAAAACTAAAAAAAATAGTGAAATTTCATTTAGAAAACCCTTATTATATGAGCATTTACAGCTCGTATAACATATTAATAATAATACAAGATTCATAAAGTAGAAATTAGTAGAAAAATAAAAAATGAGAATAATTTCAAAAATGTTTTGAAACCTGCTAAAATAAGGAGTGAAAAATTTTGTTTTGAGTGGCTGATTTATCACATTACTTTACCTTTGAAGGTTGACATCTAGTATTATTAATTTTTTATATATTAATTTTAATAAATTACCATGATCTCTCCATTTCAATTGCAAATTAATTTTTGTTTTTTTTGTTTTAAGTAGGTACCTTGAATTTTTATTATAATAAACTTTTAACTTTCAAAAATGGTCCTTGTATTTGGGTGAGTAGAGGTGAAAGCTCACCAGAAAATTCCTACCGACGCACTTTGGTACTGCAGGACGGACTTTATCAACAATTGATTCATAATAAGATGTATCCACATTAGCGAGTGTAATTGCATATATGTATATGCCAACTTTATTTTATTATATTTATATTTTCACCTGACAATCTCATCAACACTTTATTTTTAGCATTACTTGAATGTATCACATGGCAAATATGGTATTATATAGATTCATTTCATTTAGAATTGTCAGCTTTGAAAATATTTAGAAATGACGGAAAACTTACAATTGTGAGGGGGTCGAATTTTGTTTTCAATTTTGGTTAGCTCAAGTTACTCCATAATTTCATTTTTATAAGATGCTTCTGCTCCAGGAACTGTATGATGATTACATATGCAAGCGTTTGGGATATTATGAGTGAATCTATCTGTTTAAAGAATTTATGGTGTTTTACAAATGTGAGGATAATTAAATAGAAGAGTTAAAATGTAAGGAACTTTAAAAGAATTATAATAATAAATTCAAAAAATATAAAGTTTAAAGTTATATTATGGAATGATGGCATTGCTTGATTGTAAAATTAATGTTTTAGAATTTTTTTAATTTAAAAATATTTACAGAATTCTTGTGTATTAATATTCCCTATACAATTGTTAACTCATGCTTGCTAAAATATTCTGAAAATAAATACTAAAAATATTTAAGATTTAAAACAAAACTAGATCGTGGTTTTAATATTGGATTGTTGTAGATTTTTTTTGAAATAAAGTTTTGAATTTATTATTACATAGATATTTTTGAGAAACCAAACGGCTAATAACAGTGATGAAACCTCAAATTACTCAAAGTGGGTGGCTGTAGGTCATATTTGATGACAGATATGATGCGGAAATATTTTGTTATAAAAATATAACAGTAGAAACTTTACTCTGTTGGATATTATAGTTTTTCGTCTCACAACTAGATTACTTTGTTGAAACGACTTTTCTGGCATTCTGTATATGCCATTCGTATTGCATATCTAGTTGGCTATATTCATAAATGCACGGTTGGATACTTGTGAAGCAGTTTATTGTTAGAGAATTGCACTTATTACTGTGTTATCACTGTGCTAAGAATTGCTATTCTTGAACATTTTTTAGTACGCTTTGAGCATGAAACTTACCATTTATCATTAAGCAGAAAAGATAATAATATTTTAGCTTGTTTCTACGAACAAATTTGCATTATTATTGGATAAACAAACTCGCATCTCACCACCAATCAATATCTTATTTTCAGCAGTTTGTTATCATAAAATTAAATTTAAAGATAATATTGAAATATCTAGTTCCAATATGAATATATTTCACGGCACGCAGCTGGTGATACACGGTCTTTAGGGCGTCTAATAATCAACTTTGGTCAATGAATACATTCGAGGACATAATTCCAATTATAAATGCTTGTTTAAATCGTTGGAATCCTCATATTTTCTAATCCTTTAACCATTTAATACTCAATATTATTATTAATTTTGAGGAATAAAACAATTACCCTTTTGTCCACATCTGATCTGTTTTCATCTGCGATTTTATTTATCTTCATTTAGTTTTCGAAAATAGATGAAAGTTTTATATTCAACACAGGTTGTCAGGCTTGCTTTTTTCCCAGAGTTAATTGTATAAATGAAATTGTAAATGAAACGAATATGAAATGGAAAGAAAAATAAATGATTAGAAATAATTTTCGGTCGACCTTATTATGAAATTACATTTTAGAGATTAACTATTAGTTTACCAATGACCAAATATGACCAGTTGATGAGGGGAGATCTGTCAGATCCTACAAATATTGGAAGGGGGGGTTCAATCAAGCGGATTGGATAATTCTAGAGATCCATTTACTACATTTTTGTATTCATTCAATTTAGTTTTCATGTCCTTTCAGCTTCGTTTGGATTCCTATTGGGTGACCCCTTTGACCGCTTTTTGTGTTAAAAGGTTATTTTTAATGAGTTGAAAGGAATTTCAATCATTGAAAAATACATTAAAACTTTTTGTGTCAATTTTGAATATTTCATGTTTTAAGCGAACCAAAAATAAATTTCTTTTGGTATTCAGTTCGTCCGTAGGATCAAATTTCAATGAATTATTAAATTAGGTTTCCGTTCTCTTGTTTATTCGATTCTGACCCATTACCAGATCTGAGTCCATTCGAATTTCGTGTTTTGTTAATACATTTTTTATTTTCAAAACTGGAAATATTGCTCTCCCCATGTTCTCTATTAATTTCTGATAGTCGTCATGACTTCATCCTTGAGCACTCATTTGGAATCAGCGCAATTCCTCGATGTGTTATCAATTTATTTTGTGCCGACCTTTTGATAAACGTTCAAGGATAAAATCCGATCCAGGTTCATGTCATTGTGAAGATAAAAGGCGACTTCAATAATTCAAAGCATTTCCAATTTTTTAGCAAAGCCTTGATCGAAGATCAGTACTTTCCTGCGATTCCCACCAGTCATTCGCAAGTGGTGGTATGACTGATACTGATTTGAATTGAAATTGTTATTGAGACAATCTTGATTGTTTGGTTGTTGGAATCGATTAAAGTTATTATTTCCACCACGCTTTACCTGAAATCTTTGATTTCCCTCATTATTTCGGTTGAAATTAGGCATTTGATTCTGATTATCATATTGTTGAGGTGCAAATTGTTCACAGAGTCCATCACAAATATGACTCAGTTCAATGCTCCAAGTGAATTATTTCGAACATCGAGCAATGCGTTATGTCTATTGACTTTGAGCAATGATCCCAATTGAATTACATCTGAAGGCACCATTCGATTCCTGGCTAAATGAAGCTCCTTCGTGTGAATATTCCGTTTGAGTGACGAAGTTAAATTTAATACATTTTTCGAGCAAATATTTGAGTTTTCTAAATGTAGGATTTTCAAATTACTGCCACAGCATAAGGCTTGGTATTACAGCTTCTGTGAGCATTATTCCTTTTAATTCGATCAACCCAGAGAATAAGCTTTTTTCAACATTTTAGAATAAGCATTAAATCAATTGTACTGAATTTTGGAAGTAAACGACATATTTAATTTCGAACCAGATTCATAAAATCCAGTAATATTAAATAAAGATGCAGAAGACTCATCGTCTAAACTTGTATTTTTAAAATTTAGATTCTTACATTGGATACATTTAAATATTTCCTTCATGCATCATATTTATTATCTTTAAATGCTTCAACATTTTCTTCTTCATATGGTGATTTACTTTCTAAAGAACAACTTTCTGTATTGTTTTCCAGGTACCAAGCATTAGAAATTGCCGACAGCGAAGATATTCCACGTGCATATTCAGTTAAGTGACGCTTTATAGTCTTATTTAAACTATTGGTGGTTTGACTGATTGAATTGAAATTGTTAGGCCGAGAAACCAATTGCGACTCGAGCAGACGAATAAACTTTTTTGGTGGCCTCCTCGAATCTCCAATTGCTGACGAGAGCTTGAAGCTTGACAAATTTGATAGCGAATGTCATCTTTTTCCTCACGATTCCGATATTGATATCTTTGACGCAATCGACAATGCAGACGTGGATGAAATCCATGCTTTTTTCGTTGCTCTGAAATAAATATCTTTCCGGATACGATTCCAACCGAGAACTATTAATCGCACTTACGTTGAATTGAGCGATTTGCATTTGCGGAGGTGAGTTTCTGAAACAATTCTTTATAGCTCCAAAATTCAGTATTGAATTCCTCGACAAAATTAGAAAGACACGCAGAATAAGTTACAGCGGAATGAAGTAAAGACTGAACATATTCAATCAACTGCTCTTAATAATTAGCAACTTCACTGAGCAATAATTTTCTAATTCGTCTTGAAAAAGAATGTCAACAAGGATTTAAAGATGAAATCATATCATGGGGAGTTACAATATAGAGCATATGCAAATACGTTGCCAAATTCAATGAATTTTCAGCTGCTCTTAAATTGTTGTAAATTTCCTTAACTCGAATGACATCGATCGAGCCTCTCATTACGGTTTTACATTATTCCTCAAGTTCAACGGGAAATAATTCACCCGGTTCAATAAATTTTTCTGATAACACTGTCATGGCAATAACTTTCTAATCGCTTGGCGCTCTTCCCACTTTCAGATAATTCAAGGTTTTTATCACATAAATTTGAATTAAACTTTTGCTTTTCATGTAAATATTGAGCGTTACTGCCATTCATCTTTAAACTTAGTAAACTAGTAACAATCTAGCAAAATTCTGCAAATTCCAACCATTGCATGTTTTTTACATTATAATTTTTAAATTTCATCCTTTTACAAGCTTAATATACTAACAAACTTTACATGTCAAAACACCAAACTCCAAATTTTTTTACATTTTCTACTTAAAATTACTTAAAAATTTAAATCTTTTTTAAAATCACATTTACATAAAAAATTTCATGATTTACATTTTACCATACCTAATATTTACATTTTTAATAAAATCACAATATAACAAATTAAAACATTAAAGAGTTATTCAGATGCTACAACTTCTCCAGTAACTTGAGCAGCATTCTGAGCCTCAGCAGCTTCACCTGTTTCTTTGTTAGTCTAAAGGGGGTTAGTTTTATTTATAAGACCCCCAACAAATTACCTGTTATTATTTACTTAAAACGGTGTGCGAACAACTATTAAGACAATAATTTTCATGTAAAGATTTTCTCAAAATCTTTTCTTCTTTTGAATTCAATTCAGTGAATTTCGACATTGGTTTATTTTAATATGAAACTATTACTGAAGTATATTTTTAAACTTCCTAGTTTACATGAAGTATTAGATAAACACACAAAAAGAACTATTTTACATTTTTAATCACAAATTTACATTTTTGAACTATATTTTTTTCAAAACAACAAATTTACATCATATTATTAAAAAAGACTACATTTAAATTTCACTAATTAGCATCTTGCATATAAAGTTTTTCAAGCAAAGTTAATTATTTCTAAAAATTTCAAAAATACACTTAATTTTTAAAAGAAGCATTTTTTGGTATATGGCAATTGACTGCAAGTGATAACTCAGATTAAAACGTTTACAGCACTTGATAAAGTTTTGCATTGAAAGTCCTTGTGAATTTGAAAGATGTTGGCTAGTAAAGAACATAGTAGAGGAGTAGCATTGTGTTGTTGATTAGTTGGCTGAGACTGATGTAGCTGATTTGGCACTTAACGATCGCTTTAGACTAAAATTAGACCAAAAATCGCCATTGACTAAATTGGATTAATTTTATTTACAAGACCCCTGGTCCGGCCCTAACAAATAATTAATTATTATAATTTACTTAAACGGTGTCCGAACAGCAAGAAAAAAAATCGTTTCTTAAATGAAATTCAACAATTTACAAAAAAACAACTCAAAATCCCTGATTAATCAAATATTTTACAGTTTCTCCCAAATATTTTAAAAGCCAACATAAAGTTCTTAAAATTACAAATTTTTTAAATTAATGTCATTCCCTCCCCCACCCTCCTCATTACTTGTTATTATTAATTTATTAATTATATTCTGCATTATTAATTTCCTAAAATTATGGGACACCGACACTATTGAGATTAATTTTCCCTTTGTTTTAATGTCGTCAATTATAAATAATTCCAGACAATAACTATACACCACTTCCTTTTTGACATTCCCATCAAAACAAAAGGAGCATGTCGAAAAGGAACTGGTGTATAGTTATTGTCTGGAATTGCATGGAATTATTTATAATTGACGACATTGACCATTACAATGCTGATTTGCACCAAATTGCACTGTGAACCCGCTGAGAATAAGCACTTGGTGAAATTGTTTATTCTGATACCAATCAAATATTTATTAGTGCAAGCTCTAATTGAATCAAATTATTGTATCTATTGAGTTACTCACTTGATAGTCGAGTTGAGAAATGATCGCAATTCAGTGCAATGATCGAATATCAGATGATGTTCAATGAATTGGTTCAGTTGGATCACTTTATTCAACTGATTTAACTGCATTATCAATCATCTATTGTAGATGATCTAATCTGCCATTAATGGTGATATATATAATATTTGATTCTTTGAACCTCTTGACACACCAGAGTATGTCCCTCAAGGTTCATACCGTCTGATTTTTGTTTCACCACTTTAAATTACAATTATTACTATCGGAAATCTTCCGGATTGAAAGTGACTCTCGTTGCTTCGATACATTTAATAAATATTTTCTTTTTCGTAAAAATTGTAGTATTATTTGTTACTATAAATAGAAAATTGTACTATTACTGAAACTTGAAAAGTAGTAAAAAATCTCTTAAGTCCACTGAGCACATTGTAAGTACTACTGATAAATATTATAAAATCATTATATAAATAATATTTAACTTTTGTTATTTTTTATGAAATGAATTATTTTTCTTTTAAAATGAATAGAATTTTTATTTTTGTATATGAAAAATCTGAAAACATTTTTAAAGCGCCTTATAATTCTGAGCATGCCACGGGTCCAGCCTTTAAAATCTATCAGCATAATCTAGTAGTGTTCTACGCAGGTGGCAAGGATTGAATGTTGTTGTGGTCTGAACTATTAATGATGGGCCGGATAAAAATAATTAAAACAAAAAGCAATAACAATAAGTCATATTATATGGTTTGAATTTTCCTATTTTTGAACTTTTGAAAATGGAAATTTTTTCTTAATAAATTGATGAGAGCATTTAAGCCATGAAACATTGTTTGTCAAATTATAATATTCAATTAAATATTCAATTATTATTCCATTAAAATTATTTATCTCATTCGCACAATTTAATTGATAAATCCAACCTTCAGGTGGATGGATCCATACTGCTTGCCTTAGCTTGTGGGAACAAAAGATTAGAGCCGATATCATGAAATCAAATCCTCAAATACGTGCCGCCTGCCTTGATCGTCAGCGATCCTTCACCCCGTGGCTTGAAGTAATTCAGAATCTAATCCCCAAAAGCTATCTCTGTCCATGCAATCAAGGCACACTGAGAAAATTTGATCACAGTATTTTGCTGAAATCAAAAAAATATCACTAGAAATAATTCCTAGATTCGGGTCCAGGAACTAATAATGCGGAAGCATCATATTTTGCGGGTCAAAATAATTCTAATCGTCGAAAGTTAGTTCCTAATTCCCATATGCAGGTGAATAATCAGTCGGGGTCAAGCTTTCCTAATAACGGCGGCAACAGAAAGAACTCCTTGGACAACAGTTCTATAAATTCCTATATAAAGTAATTTTTTTCGCTGGCTCATTAATCGTTCTATTTATTAATAGGATTTGCTTTCATTCAGTGTTTGATTTTTGAAGCTTTATATAAAGTAATTTTCTCTTTGTTTCTTTATAAGAAATAACATAGAGGTTCTCGGCTTTTTTATTTTGTAGCATCATTTTCATTGCAAAATATTTCTCCTCTCTCTCATTTATCATTTCTATTTTCATTCCGGACCAAAACCGACTGATTAGAACGAATGTCAAGTTCTTTCAAGTTATTATTTTCTCTTTAGATTTCTAGATTTTCCTTCTCCTGGGCACAGTGACAATCGATATGGTAATTTTCCTAGCAAATTGTCGAGGAATCTTCTTTAATAAAAAAAATCAGATTTTAGTTTCAAAACGCATATTAAAATATAAAATCTTCGACTTTGTTATAGTTTTTAAGCTTTTGGCGCTTTTTGAAATTTTACGGTAATTTTCACGGTTTGATAAGAATTCCGGGAATAAATTTCATTTATACTTTCTTTAATATTCTTATATAAAACACCAAAGGGAGTCATGCTAATCAGTATTCTTTTCTATTTTATCTCGCTCTTTGATGAACGTAGAGGACGCATTTTACTGACAGATGTTTGAAATGTCGAATGGGATGGATACTGATGGTTGTTAATCCCTTCACATTTGGCAATGGAGGTTTCAAGTTGAGGTATTTACCCTTTAATTCACACAGACCAGATGCCATTGAATGGACGGACGGCTTAATGGTGGTTTACTTAATTAATTTATATTCATTATCAGTTTGATGACCACATATCATTATAAAAATAGCAATCGTTTGGAAAACCCTTTCCGTGTTTAAATTCGCTTTGGGGACTCCCAATGTTACAGTTCAGTTAGGTTAAGTTTTTGAAATGAAAATTGTGGATATTTGTATGGAATTAGGGCTGATCTGATCGCTATGAGATGAAATCACCCGGTCAAACGGGCAATTGTTGGGAGAATAGTCGAATATTATCCGGTTTCAAAAGAGCTTGGTGGTCTTGACGATATTGTTCTAGGGATCAAAATTAGATATTATAAATTGAATTTTGTGATCGCTTACAAATATCACGAAAAGTGCACCAAGTCACTCCATAAAAATTCTATTTGTGCTGCTTTTTATCTAATATAGTGTGTAAAATGAATTGTTTAGCACAATTAGGCACAGTGCAGTTAGAGCTTAATTGATTTTGGCACTGCTCGGCACGGTGCAATTTGAGCTTTAGTGATTGGTTTTGGCACATGGAGTCGAGGCTCATTTCACAGGGTTTCTTCCAACACTTTCTAATATTTTCGTTTTAATATCTTGAATGCCAAAAACTTCATTATTAAAATTTTAATTCGGTTCATTTTGAACTCATTATAATAATCTAAAGATTTGAATAGATCAACAAAGGTTGATGAAGCCAGTGCCGGAAGTCCGTGCTAAATATATAATAAAATCTTGACCGATAGTCTAAAAATTGAAATAAATATAAAGAAAGATCAATGGCGACGAAGATTAAGATCTGTTGTGTGAATGGCTGCAATGATCTAGTGAAATTGTAGCATTCTTCAGCGGATGGAGATTTCTAATTCTTTTTAATGACGTTACTAAAATCTTTTAATTTCACTATTTATCTGTTTCCATTTGTTCTCGAATTAATGAAAAATCTCATTCGCAGATTTTTATTGATAACTTTTTTGACTCACTAAGATGTTTGATGAAACCATGAAAAAAGAAAAAATTAAAGTTTAATAAAAACCCACAAAATGTGATTTCTTTTCGTTGGTATTGAACAAATGATGTTTTGTCTTTTTATTGCTTTATCTTCCGGTTCATTTATTTTTCTTGATTTAGGAGGTTCGTTTATAAGTTGTCAAACTAAAATTTACGCGTTGGGTTAATGGGCCTTGTGGATTATCCATGATCCACTATGTTAATGAAAATTTTTATTTTGGGCGACCCCAGGACAAAATTTCTACAACATGTATGGAGGTCAACGTGCTAATGTCCATATTATTTGGTATTCAGTGTATTTTATGCTGTCTCTAGTTTTTCTCATAAGACCTAGGTTTTGCTTTTACAAGTATATCAGCTGAGTGATGAATTGTAATAAATCGTCCAGGTTACTCTAATAAGATAAAAAATTCACCAAGGAAATCAAATGTCCATATACAAAGTTCATACGTAAAGTCATTGTGCAAAACAATTGTAAAATAATCTTAATTATTAAGTCCCTTTTTATAAATTATTTATACTTTAGTGTTCTAAATATTAGTAATTTTTCTTGATATCAGCTTGAGATGTGTAACTCTTAAAATAGAATAGCTTGTGTAATTTTTAGCCAATCGTATTGGATTACGCATTTAGAATAAAACTGATTGGCGTTTGATCTTTGACCTTCAATACTATATCATAACTATCATTTTTTTAAATGGAAACTTTCTATTATATTATTGTTTTTATGAAATTATTTATTATTGTCTAAACTCTAAATGTGAACGGTAAAGGAAAGCCATATTCATTAAATTATAAAAAGCTAGAATCTAATATTTCGAATGCAATATTTCTGGGCACGGATTTTACTGCGTTACATACAAAATAAAGTTACAATGATGTCACAAGATCTTAGTGAAGCCATGTCTAAACTGACCTGTAAGTAAAGAAATAGAATTCAAAAGTACCAAGTTGTAATACAGTTTCAGAAAAGGTAGTCAGTTTCTCAAGTAATTCCAAAGCTTTTATCTTGGATATCAGCAGATTAATTTAAAATCGAAAATTTTTTTATAAATGATGATTGTTTTTGTGCCGATGAGCTGCTATTTTGTTCCATCAAAGCGGCGAAACTGTGTGCTGGGATCTTTCCGACGGCATTGAAGGTGACATCAATTTGTTAAGAAATGGCTACTTTCATTGATGATGGGGGGATAAAGGTACTTTATGGAGGCTGCCGGTCACCTGGATCAGGTGTAGAAATATATATGCAATTATCCTCCTGAGAAATTGGACCATTACTATATTGGTGGCAAAATAAATGAAGAAGAAACCTTTAGTGTGAATAATCCCGCCACAGATTATAGAAATGGGGCTATCAATGACAATTTTTCATGTTCCCTTTGTAATTTGAATGTTTCTGTGCAAATCTTTGTTGAGGATTGCCATGATTATTTAATTCCGTATAAAAATTTATTAAGTATTTATTACAGTGCCTAGGTCTTTTGTTTGAGTTATTATTTTCATTTTACTATTAAACTTATCCAGACTACCGAATACAATAATTATATATGCATTTATATACACATTTATATACACTTTTATATACATTTATATATACATATATATATATATATATATATATATATAGAGCCGGCTTTACGTACAGTCAGAGCAGGCGGCCACCTCTAGCGGCCGTTTTATGAGGGCGGCCGAATACGTCCCTCGTAATTTTAATACTTGCATGTAAAAATTGTAAAACAATATTCGAATTTTAAAAAATATCGTGAAAAAATAATAAAAAGAATAATTTCGGAACATCAAAGAGGACTAGAGGAGGCATGTTCGCACTTATTTGGTGTGAACGGGAAAAGGGATTTGCTTAAACACTCACAGTACGATATAGCTAATTGATGAACTATACTGGATAACTGTAGTATTTATGAATGTTCCGGCCACATGGATGTAAATGTATATTGATTTTTTGTACTTGTACCGCACACAGAGACGATTTGATTTTCTAATTAAGATTTATGTTTTTTTTTAAATGAGCCTTAGTGGTCTGTAAAGTTTTTACATTTAATTAATTATTTTCTGCTTGAGTGTTGTTTTAAACTAAGAACAGATAAAATTTTCAATACGTTATGACTGAGGTAGAGTCTAATTTTTAATCGTATTCAGAATTTTTGTATCCGATACGATTAGACTTAATTCTACTCGTGTTAGGGGCGGCCAAAAAAATCTTGCCTGTAGCAGCAAAAAGTCTGGGGTCGGCCCTGTATATATATATATATATATATATACATTTCTATACATTTCTATATGTCATCATAATCATTGTATATTATTTCTCTATGGAATTTTATTCAACAAAGCAAAATTTTACGAATTTGAAATCATTTAACATCAAATTATATTTTAAAAATAACCTATATCATCCTAATTCTATATTTTAAATACTTTATTTATGTCAACATTTCCATGAGAGTTTCCTTGTAATTTAAAGATTTGAATGAAATTTCCTTTAAGCTTCACCAAAAGATTTCGATCACGAACTCTCAGTGCAAATCAAATGTTGATCAACTATTCGACGGATGGACGGGTGCTGAGTCCAACGGAGTTCTCGCCACAAATGAAAGACTTCCTACCGACAACAATCAAATCTCAGTCACAACAAAATCCAAAACCTGTTGCCAATGGAATGATCCTCCAGAAATCCAAACCCCAAAACCGACAACGTCATCACTCAGCCAGTTATCATGGCTCTAATTCTATTTGTAAAGAAGAGCTGGTCTCTTTAAATCAACCAAATTATAATTTGGCTGGAAATATTTTCCGGCAAAGAAACGATTTCAACAATTTCCAGGTTGTTTGTCTACGCTTCCATATGATACGTGAATTGTTTAATTGTAGCCAAATAACTTACTATCCCACCTCTCTTAGTTCCCTCCTCGTCTCTTAAATATGAAGTTATGATCATTTACTTCATTCGCGTCGAATATAAAGATGCGATTCAAATTTTCTATAACTGTTTTATTGCATTTTCAATTTTTCTTTAAAACTGCTCCTCAATTGTTTGATCCTGCATTTCATTTGTCCTTTTGCTATTTTCAACATTGATAGTTGTTTCAAATCTTTGCGTAATGAATTGCTGACATTTCCTGCCGAATCTTCTGTGCATAATTCTGGGTCTACAGTAAAATGACAAAAGTAGGGCGGTTAAAGAGCGGCTGGCAAGAAAGACCTAATGCGGTGGTTTCCACAGCTCATCACATATTTGTGACTCATCTAGTCGGCTGACATCATTTAGACAGGGCCCCTTATTTTATCATTTATTTGTTTCAGAAAATAATAATATAATGTTATGTATTTTCTAGAGACTTCCGTTTTCCAAACAAAATGCCTATTTTATTCAAATGGAAGACGACAGCTGTACCGGAAATGATGACACAAAAGTATTTCTACTCAGTCATTTAAGCCAACTCGGTTTGAATACGGTTACATGTTTGATTTGCGCGTCCCAATTGGTTGTTTATGATCATTTGCCTCTTATTGATGGCACGTTTTTCTTGAGTCCTTTATGCCATTCCCCCAGCTGTAGCATTCCGATCTCAGCTTCCAGCCATCCACCTGGTACTGCTGCAGGTAGTAACAACAATTCAGGTGGATCATCAGTTGGTGGACACCAACAACCGTCTCAGGCGCTAGAGAAATTTCTCAATGTCGTCTGTATCAATTGCATGCATGAGATTGTTATTTGCTGTCAGTTTTGCCATCGGCCATGGACTGGTAAATTGTCTTATTGAAACATGTGAAAATAATCCTATTAGTAATAAATAATAATAATAATAATAATAATAATGACAATAAATAAGCGAGGTTTCGAAATGAAGTGCTCGAAAGAATCACCTAGACAAAATTCAGTAACCATATAATGTCATTTAAAATTTTCTCTATGAAATAGGAGTAAAATGTTTCCAAATTACCTGGAATCTTTGAGAAATTAAGGATTTAAGTAAAGAATTTTTGCCTCTTTAACTGATTTTCTGATAAATTTGTAATAAATCACATTAAAAAGGCTTATTTTTACCAATCTAAAAAATGTATGAATATTTGATTTATTTAATCCAATTTCATTGGTCAGAAAATGCGTATTGATTTTTGCACTTTATAAATATATTGTTTGTACCGGTCATCATGGATCAAGATTAATTTATCTTTAAATATAGTCGAGATATTTTTTGAAGGTTTTGCAAGCAACGTTAAGGTTTTCTTATAAAGGAAAATAAATCTTCATACTTTGGAACTAATAATGTTTGCTATCGTCACGATAGCGAATTACTACAAACTAAATCTCGATCATAAAATAAAATATAAAATATTTCTGGTGTAAGAAGTTGAAGAGAAACATCCTTAATGGGATTGCTTGGATATGCTATTTTGGCACTATCCGCTAGCCAGGAAACTTTCCTTTATTTGCCATTAGAACTTTCTGTGAATGAGTTAGGAAGTTTAAATAATTTCAAAGTCATTTTTTGATGTTAATGTATTTCCTTTACTACGGTAACATATGATTGAAGCATTGTTGATCAATGTTATCCGACAATACCACTCTTTGACTGTCGTTTTGGCGGATGATTAATTTAGCAAGTTGAAAAAAGTATTTACTTTATTAATAAACCTTTATTTACATTTGAGAGTGATCTCAAAGTGATGAGACAAAAAAAGCAATTTTAAAATCGACATTCAAAATTTGTCTAAAACTGGATAATCTTTAATAGAAGGACTTTTTTTGTTTTTCTGATTTATTTTTGTTTATAAAAGACATTGTATTTTCTACAAAATTTGACTATGAATACCATAAATAAATCTGATTCAACGTCTTTTTTAATATAATTATTTTGCATAGGAATTATATTATATGTAAAATATAATTTAAAAAAACATTTGCAAATTAACACATTAAATGTATAATGTAAAATGTTGAATGTTTTTTCTGAATATAAAATTTTGTATATTAATGTGAATGGAATGTATGAAAAATAAAATCTATTCTTCTGAAAACATCAATATTTTACAGTGAAGAAAACCTCAAAAGTATTATGTGTTTTAATAATATTTGTGAGGATATTTAAGTTAATAATTATCAACTGACATAAAATTAAGTTTTAAAATGATTAAAATTAAAAATAAGATTTAAATTAATTTTTGATTAATTAGATAAAAATATTTTAAATATCTGATTATTAAGTATTATATTTATTATTAAATTAAATAAAAATTAAATGCCGTTGTTAATTTTGTTTAAATTTTCGGAAATATGAAAGATATAATTTTGATTTGAATAAATTTTGAACTTTGAATGAATACAAATTTTGAATTAAATGAAGATGTTTTCACAACATTGAAAAGATCAGTTTCTTGAATTTTCGTGAAATAAATTGATTTTGCAGTGTTATTAATGAATGTTATCAATACTAAAGCTAATAATGTATATTTTAAGTTATTCTGTTTTATATGACTTAAATGTTAGTTTAATTTTACTTGTTTCTTTTTAAATATACATTTTTATCGGTGTCGCGACAGAATTTCACTGGGAAAGGCCGGAATTTTACAGTTCTTGTTTAGTTACACTGATACAACAAGTGCAATTAGGTATACAATAGGTCATTTTTGTATAAATAACGATATTTAAAATTAATTTTGAATTTTACCATGGTTGATTTTGAATATAATATTACTTATAAAGGTGGTCCAGTTATTATTTACAAAAGATTTGAATTTGTTCACCATTGTGAAACTGTTAGAGGGACATTTCATAACTTGACTATGAAATCTGTAAAATTCAGTTTATATTATGATTTATAATTATCCCATTGTTAATACAAGCAAATAAGTAGTTGATTAATGCCCCCCCCCACCCGTCGGGTGCCCGGGAAAATGTGTCATAATGATTTTTATGTGAATAATATACATGAATGTTTTTAAATTGGTAGAAATATATTACATATTTTTAACTTTGTAAGCAATTTATTATTACTAGACGGTATTAAGTGTATTGTTTAGATTTATAGCGGGCCCACAATACCCGCAATACCCGCAATACCCGCAATACCCACAATACCCACAATACCCACAATACCCACAACACCCACAATCCGGTCCTGATTATAATATTAATCATTTGTAAGGTTCGCAGTTTGTATAAAAACCTGCAAATAATAATTAAAATTGTTGTCAGTCCTTGATTATAAATATTTTATTTGAATTTTCATCACAATTTCTATAATAGTATTGCTTTCTGATTGCACATTTAATAAAGGCAGTGCCGAAATTAAACCATGAAAATGTTTGCAATATTTGATTACCCGGGGTTCCGCCTAATCTCAGTGCACTTGATTGACTGTATTGCACCGGGTCAATTTATTCTCTTTCACTTAACATTAAAAAAGATAATTTAATTTCTGATTAATTTAAACAAAACGTTTAGTGTAAATTTGTTAGGTGCTCAGTTACTGATCGGCAGCCTGTACACGTACGATATATTTGCAGCCGTTCCGTGTTGTGTCAACCGACTATTGTGCAATAATTGCAATCGGGTTTGCATTGATCTGAACGTCAACTCTGTTGATTCGATCAGCAACAAATCGATCAATTTGTGCTTATCGTCGATGCTGTCCAATTTCAGCCAATTGAGCCGGCTGATCGAGTGCACCAATTGTCACACTCGAGATTACCATTTTGTCAAGCCGTTCGCAAATATTTTCAGGCCGATTGTCTAGGCTCGATGCAAATATTATTTATATAATTTAGATTGGCGTTCCTTGTATTTTCTATGATATATATATTATTTTTGTAACGAATTGTATGAAATATTTATTATCTATTTATAATTAGGAATCCGTATGTAATCTAGCCGAGGATGATCCGTTGTTAATAATGATAATGATTATGTATTATTGCTATTGTAACTTGCATAGGAATTACTGTATATTTCATTATCAATGTTACAATGTGCCTGTGTGTATCTTTATAAATAATAATAATCCAAGCAATTATTATTAGTTATTATTTTTTATTATTAAAATTATCTCGGATATTTTGCTGTCATTGTTTTTATTTCAAGTAATTGTTTGGTGAATTTGTGTGGCGCTCTAGTGAGGATTTGTGTGTACCTGCCTCAAGGGTAAGTGTACGCTGTGATCGTCGTGGACTCCAGGAAATCAATCCAACATGTAATTTTACCGTGGGACAGTTGGAAGCCCTTAACTTAGCACCTATCAACTTTTGTACTAATTCCTAAATGAATCATATTGGGTGGGCAATAAGTTGGCCCCTAGCTTTATATGATTTTGAAGAGTGAAATATTTTTCATCTCCCAACCTTCGTAAGTGTTACGATCAATGTAGAAATCTTCTGTGTAAAATTTCAGTTCAATCAGAAAAACGGAAGGTGCACACGTTAGCGCTTAGTTCAGGTATTAACAGAGATTTCTATACTATCACATGTACTCTGTTTTCCATTTTCCAATTAATCTTACGAAGTAATTTTCATGCAGTAGTGGATTCAACTTCCAAATCATGTGTGAGTTTGCTTACAGTATTTAGGGGAACCTTAACAAACCGAAATACCATAGTGGTATAGAATATGTCTGTCTCAGTATGCTTGGAGTTTTACATGAATAGGCATTGAGATGATTATCAAGGAACTAATAGATTTGGCCGCCATCTTCCTCGGCGGTACTGCCGATTGAGGTGTCTCCTTTCGGATTCCTGGAGCTGTGAGCCATGCCCGTTGGATGGTATAAGCTACTTATGCTTTGAAAATATATTTATTTCAAGATCAATTATCATTTACAAGAAAAACGTGTCGTGTTCCCATAAATCTCGGGAGTAATTAATTTTGCGGCTTTACAGAAGACAAATAAGGCCCGAGCAGTCATTTCTTTTATCACCCCTTCTGTTGAATCTGATCATTTCTTTTGTTAATTTAAAATTCTTTCTTATAAGAATGATTCCAGCTATCTAACAACTTTAAACAACCAGTATTGGCGGCGTCATATTGAAACCGAAATTTCAAAAGGTTTAGTAAAAAATATTCATTCAAAAGCCATGAAGAGCCGATAAAATACAAAAGTTAAGATTGCGCTCATTAGTCAATCAGATGTCGCATCATGGTGACTAAATCATGAAAACGAATAATTTTAGTAACAACTTACTCATTTGTCAAAAGCGACATCTAAAAATATAACTAAATAAAGAAAGTAAATTTAAAAATAGCTACGAACGTTCATATAAAAAGAAATAAAAATACTACGAATGTCAGTGAGAAATGTTATTCCGTATCTTTCTACTGTCAATTTGTGTACAGTCGTATTTCCTTCAACCGTCCTGTGTCCGATCTTTGCCATGGTCAATGTTGATGGAGTTCATTGATTCCCAGCTTGTCAAACACCAACTAAAATATCCGAATTATATTTCCAAAACTGAAGCATTTCAAAAAATCCCATTGGAAAATGTCCACCAAAACGATTTTTGTTCACCGAAATATTTGCTGAACATCACTCCATGTTCTCATCCACCGGCATTTATTTCAGTCAAGAACTGCAATAAGATCTGTAAACCGATTTCCAAGATCGTTTTATTTAAAGAATATATGTTATGGAAATTCTTTCCGTCCAGACAATATTTGACTGTCAAATGGACTGCGAGAAAAGTCCGAATTTCTTGCCAAAAAAGTCTCTGAGTTTTGAAGAATGATTCGACCGCAATCAGCTTTCCATATTCAATTTGTATTATTAACATATTCATTATGTTTTATTTTATCTAGTCACTGCACCATGGGGACAAGCAGCAATGTTGACCTCTCAATAATAAATTTCTATGGTTTATTTTTTGCATGTAAAAGAAATTTCTCATTATTATCAGGGCTAAATTTACCATTTAGTTGACAATCCACAAACGTAGGACCCCCTCCCTGTAAACTGGGTATTCTTGGCATTGAGTTTTTATCAAAACAGTAAATAATGTAATAAATATAATGAGTTCCTCATCCACTTTATAACACAATAAAGTCAACAACATTCAGTATTTTACGTTTATTTATCATCATCATTATATGTGATTTCCCGACTACCAGAACAAGTA
This sequence comes from Schmidtea mediterranea, assembly GCA_022537955.1. Lineage (NCBI taxonomy): Eukaryota > Metazoa > Platyhelminthes > Tricladida > Dugesiidae > Schmidtea > Schmidtea mediterranea. The sequence continues at coordinate 41,816,711 of CM039682.1, forward strand.
TAGGCGCTTGTTTAGAATTGCCCCGCATTTTTTAAATAAATTTTATTAAAGGGCATTTAATACTTTTTAATAAACAACTTCGGTATAAGATAGGTTAATGTTTTCCAGTCAAGATCCAGACTTCAAAGAAACCTCGTTTCTACAGGTTTTTTTCGTGCATCTCCATCTTTCTCTTTCATCTGTGATCGATAAAATCATTTCGTGGTTGTTTAGGCATGCTTTGCGTCGATTTAATATACCTTCCTTGGTTCGAACAATGTCATAAAGTAACAATAAGTTCAAATTAATCATTGATTTTTTGTTAGGTTGATAATCCATCTTTAAAAGTATTAAATGCCCTATAATAAGATTTATTTAAAAATGCGGGGCAATTCTAAACAAGCGCCCAAGTATACAATAGAATTGATTCAGCTTTCTTGTATTCTTACTCTGGTGTTTAAATGAACTAATATATATATATATTTTAGTTATCACAAAATATTAAAAAAATCGATTGTATAGTATTTTATAAATAATTTATTTTTGTCTATTTATCTTAAATTGCTATCCTCACAAAGGGTTTCCTTAACATTTGTAATATGTATGATGCTTATGCGGGGCCCTCGCGCTTATCCAGGGATGCCAGATTTTCAAAAAATCCTATCGGGAATAAAAAACAAAAAAAAATCAATTACATTTTGTGAAAAAATATAAATTCATTCATATTTATTATATGCATTTATAAATAAAATATATTAGAAAAAATAACAAAAAAATAACAAAAAAATAAGTTTCGTTTAATTTTATGGTTTTTTTCAAGAGCGGTAACTGTTCCATATCGGGAGACTCCGGCCGAAATCGGGAGGTCTGGCAAGCCTACGCTTATCTCGTTTTTGAATTTGTATAAAAACTTGTTGGTAGAATTCAAACTGTGAAATTTGGTCAAAAACTGTTTGCTTCTTGATCTGGTTTTGTTCCTTTTCGTCTGGGAGACCTCCTCGTGCCAAGATTTAACTGAATCGTTTCTTGAAAGATAAATAAATTGAAAAATCCATTAGAATATTTCAACGAAAAGTATTAGTAAAAAATTCAGAAAACATTTTAAAGATCTCGTATTGGAGATTTTTTTTTAACCAATGGCAGATATAGAGAAAACGGCTTTATATACTACATGTATGGAAATTTCCATTGCTTCACGGCTGAATGAAATTTCCTGTTTAACAGAAATAGAGCAAGTGGAAATATATGATCTTGAAGAAGGAATATTAAATTTTCCAATCTTTGAAAGGTTTGGGAGGTTTGATCGTTACGAGGTCTGAAATTAATTTTCAAGACCAAATAAAATTAGAGCACAAACTAAAAGTTATTGATTGGAGTCAGGAATTGGAATTCATTAAAATAGAAGAATTTCTTTGTAAAAATGTAATTATTACTCTTTAATTAGAGTTTTTAGCTGCGAAATCATTTAATTTCTTCCAAACTTACCGAATGAAAAACTGCAGGCTTGGAAATAGGTCCCGGTGTAAATACATATAAATACGATGTAAAGGGAATATGGCACCGTAAGTATTACAAATGTTGAGATTGTACGAAATTTGTCGATGGAATTGAAACTCAATCTGATTCCTCGTGTTCACAATCAATAAAATCGAAGTAGTCAATCTCATCAAAATCTTTATTTTTCAATTTTACAAAGTGTCAACGATTCACAAATGAGGTAAAATCAAACGGAGTAAACACGCAATCGTAATATCAAAACACAATGTATTTTTCTTTTAATCACCGGCAATTTTCACTTTACCAAAAATAGTTTACTTCAACCAATTGGCCGCTTTCGTTTATTCGTCACAACTTTTATTTCAGCTTCTCACACATGAATTTTGCTGCTCCGATATTATACAATTGAATTAATTTTTTTAAGCCAATTGACAATAATTCGCTGGCATTCAATTGTATAGTCCCTGATTAATGAGTTCGCCAGCAAATAATTTAATTAATTAATTTTAGGTTCCTGACCCTTCAGTAAACCTCTAATTAATTTATTATTATTTTATTCATCCTCAAAATTAAATTAACACTTTTCCCCTCAGAAAAATTTCGATTTTTAATTGTTTTCGGATCGGAACAATACCCTTGTTTAATAGTAGTGCAACAGGTTTGTCCCACACAAGAACCAGTGATAACTCCTAAACTGTATCGGAACATTAATATTAAAATAACAGACACTAATTCAATGGATAAAATACCACTTTGTTATCAAAAAAGAATCAAATTATCATGCAATGCTCCCATACGCTCCTCTCAGGGTTGCCAGACCTCCTGATTTCTTTGGGAGTCTCTCATTAAAAACGCATATTTCCAGACTCCCGATATGTATAGCAAAAGCCCTCGATTTCTGCTACCGTTTTCTAAATTATGTTTTCCCAGCAATTGGCATTACTTAACATTTTGAATTTAAAATTTTTCGTTACTCCCGGCACGATGCTTTCGAAATATGGCAACCCTGGCTCCTCTTCTTTTCATTGGGGTCATTGTGATGTTTAATTTAACTAATAAATTTTTTTAGTTATCAAAATATATAAAAAAGTAATATTCTATAAATAATAAATCTTGGCCAGTTTATCTTAAATTTCCATGCTTAAAACTTTAACTGTCACCGGAAAATATTTGCATGGTCAGAGCCGAGCTGGAAATTAGTCTACTATTGGGATTTGCATTGGTTATCAGATAGCTTGTATTTACTTTATCCTAATAAACATTATATAAGATTTATTTTTGTTTTTATTGTTTATATAAGTTTCTGTATTCCAAATATTAGACATGAAAACAACACAAATAAAGGATTTCCTAGCGGACTACCGGTGAAACGGACATGGACTCCTGGTTGTCGGTGGGTCAAATGTAGGGAATCTTAAAAATGAAATTAATAATTATTAGTGATCATTTCATTATTTTCTTTTAACAAAATGGGATTTTTTTCGGGTTTCCCTTTTTTTGTGATATCAAAGACAAACTTTTGAAAAAATTCCGAATTTCTTGGCACGCTGAAAGAATTTAAAAACGTGCTGAATCCTGGCACTTGTGATGGGCATTGAAGGCTATTCAAAATTATTAAAATCGCGCCATATGACTCCGTTAATTAAATCTTTGTGTTTAATCAATTGCAAATTCCATCACGACCCAATATCGATTGAATCAATAAACACTCTCTGTTGTCAAGTAAGATGTGCATATTTCGTTTTCAATTTTTGTTTTAATAAATGGCACAGATAAAATTCTGAATTTACTAAAACATCATTTTGATTGGATAAAAAACTTCAGAAATTATTTGAGATATTTTCATTAAATTCCGTACGCATCAGATTAGTGAATTTTATATCACAGCACATGGAGAAATCCGGAAACAAGATTTGAATAAAAAGACAAATCTCAACACAATTATTTAAATCCCAACTAATTTCACTCTCGTCATTAACATTTTGATTTACATATCCTGCGCTTTCCTTTTTAATTATAATGGGTAGGCAGCCACATAGGTAACCCCTTCCCCCTCTGCAAATTTGGATTGGTTTCACTAAATACTTTTCGGTTTAATTCCTCCTCATTCTCATCAGTCCCGCTGCAAAGGAAATTTTTGTTTTAATGGTTTCAAATATATGTCGGTGGGTTTTTTGTTTCCAATTCTCTCTATCCTTTTGTAGGAGACTCCTTTATCCGTTGTTGGGTTTTGTCAGCAATTTATTATTTTAACCATTGTTGCTGATTCATTACTATTACAACAAATTATCTGCCTTTACAAATACGACAAAATAAGTTAAAAATGGAAAACTACAATTAATTAATCCTTATTGCAATACAATTCTTTTTGCCTCTGTAAATTTTCTTCTTTTAACATTTCAATAAATTCTACTTTGTATCTCTCTCCACTTGTCGCTTCTCGATTTATAATTAAATCTGTTGATTTCACTTAGGTTCAACTTACTTATAATGCCATCTGCCCTTCATTTTTCCATTAAAATTTAGATTTTATTTTTTAAAATAGATCTGTGGCTGCTAATGTTTTCCCTATTTGCTTGTTCTCTGATTCTCGTGCTCTCACTTTTCAAAGAAAAACAACTATACCCAAAACAAAAAAACTTTTATTAGTATATAACACAATAAACACACTCATCGAGACAGTTTTACCGGATCTGTACCTTTGTGATAGGGATAAGTCCACCAACGGTAGATTGCACTTTCTTGTACCCAAGTTAAGCTGAATTGGCTAATATTAGGCTTCACTCGCTTTCAGACTCAGCTTTCAAATTTAAAATACGGAAACGCTTCAACTTCAACTCACTTACCACTTTTGAATTCGTTTCCTCCTTTTTATACCTATTTCTAGTCAATAAACTAATTGGACAATAATTTTGTTTTTCTCTACCCTAATTGGTTAGGCGGCTTCTCGCACATCTAATAGGCCAGCAACTAATTTTGTTTATTGATTTTCTGAGAGAATCGAACTAATTATCTCCTCGGGTTTTCCATGTGTCTCAAGTTCTTTATAAGCCTCGGGTTTCCCTATGGCTCGAGCTTTCTACATTCCTAGTAAATATTTCATTAACTGTAATTAATTTTTATTTCTGGGGACTTTTATTAGATTTATATTAGCATATTTTGTATTCTTCTCAGTATTTGCTATATGTACATGCCTGTTTTCACTGCAAAATGTCAATTTTTAATTAATTTTTTGTATTTATTCATTATTTGTAAATATTCCAATTTTTTGCCTTTTTTATTGGCCCCTTTTCCATTCTCCGTGTACTATCTCATGTTGCCCGACTCTAAAAAAACACCAACCAAAGTATCTCGGTCAAATTTCGATGTAAACTGAGGCTATGCATAAGAAATGCACGCACATACACAATATTTGATATATATGTGTATACTTAGTCGTTCAAGGGGTATTTCCTTTGATTAAATACGCACACGGACTAAGAGAAGATGGAGGGGATGCCACCTAAGTGAAGGGGCGGAATAAACGATGGACTAATTTAGTATAACTCTCAAATGACTTTTATAAAAGTTTCAAATGTATTCTCACTCATTGACCGACTGACAAACAGCGTTATAAATAGAAATGAAGTCATAGAATAAATATAAAAACTACACGAAAATGAGAATGAAAAATATCAAACGTAATTAAATCAGATATTGCGGTATCAAAGTTGTATTAGAAATAGAAAATAATAAATTAATAAAAAACATACCAACCTGCCACCATTCAAATAACCAGCCGGGCCCTGCTACGTCTCAACTCATAATTAAAATCTAAATTTAGCGGTGAAATCTAAATATAATAAAATTGCGTTTATGCATAATAGAAAGAGAGAGAAAAAAATACAAAAGTGTTAAATTCTAAAAATAGAAATCTATATTTGGCAATGAAATCTAAATATGCTGCCAGAAAAAGCATTTAAATAAATGGAAACTAAAAAAAGAGATAGTATAGATTTTCAAAATGTTGCACATTTTAGTAATTTTGACAACTATTGTCGGATTGAACAGCTACGAAATGGAATGCGTCAACAGTTTGCCTTGGCCGATGTTGATGGAAGTCATGGGAAAGCTCTTACTTCAGCATCAACTGGAATTTCCGGAAGTTATTCTCAAAACAAATTCAGTGCAAAATTTCCATGTCCAAAATAGCATTTATAATGCCGAATGTATTTCTGAATATATCATCAACATCCGTCCATGTCTCCTGCCTCCCGTTGTCATTTCCGCTCAGAGTTGTATGGAGAACTGCAGGCCAATTTACAAAACTGTTTTATTCAAAGAATTTATTTTGTATAAAATCTCAACAGAAAAGCAATATTTAACACGAAAAGAGAAAGCTCTAAACATTCTCACTAATTGTACGAAGTCATGAAACACATTCTCTGGGCCGATTTTATTTTCAATATTTATTTTCAATATTATTTTTTTTTTAAATTTGTTACACCAGAAATAATTTTTTTTTATTGTTTTATTGTTGGTTTGATATTAAAGTTTGCATAAATAATGATCATATTTTAGATATCTGTAGAAATTTGTAGACTTGGCCTCAAAAACTATATCTCTAAAACTCGTCTCAAGCTAATAAATTATTCAATTCATTATTAGTACTACTATTAGCAATACAACTATTAATATTATTATTATAATTATTATTATTATTATTATTATTATTATTACTATTATTAGTATTAATATTATATTGTTATTTTTAGTAATTTCAATTAAATATAAAAATTATATACCGAAAAAATGAAATAGTAATAGCAATAATAAAATAAAAATAGTAACTTAAAATTACTAAAACTAGGATTTTGATACAGGAAACTTATGGAAAATAGACTTTTACTAAAAATGATTTATTTTACTTATTGAATGGATAATTTTGCGGGGCTCTGAATTATTAGTTCGCATTTTGTAGAGGTCCTGCGATGTATATAGCTAATTTTCGTAGCCTTCAGATTGATCGTTGATCTAATAATTCAGCGTGGTTTATCTAGAATAAAAGCTGATTTGAAATTGAGAGAAAAGAGAAGGAAGAAAAAGTAGTAATAGCCAAACATGAGCTCTCGGCCGTTAAAGATAAAAGGTAATAACCGCCCGCAGGTGTCAACCTTGTTTTGATGATTTGCCTAATTTGGAGTTAAAATCTCAGATGGTTTACATTTAGGTATATTAAAACAATCTGGTTCTAATAGATCGCATGAAATTTTGGGTTCACGTCTTTGGGATTCTATCTGTAAAATAGCGCGGCATTTTTTGTGCTTGCAAATTTTTATATAAAGATAAATATACATATTACCATAAGCGAAACATTCTGCCTTTGTATTTAAAAATTTCACCCACATGCCAGAAACTTTTTACCTTTGCAGTCAGATAAAATATGTGTTAGAATCAAAAATCAAGCCCGCCCAGCTCGATATAACAAAATGAGTTCGTTTAATAATCTCAATAGATTCATTACTGATTAAATGTTTAATGTAGGGGCTCGTGAATTAATAACCATAACCTCTTATAAAATCTTTAACAATTATTATCAAGGATTTTAAAATATTTAAAATCAGTTCATCGTTTACACATTTTTTATGAATAATAATATTACTCACTCCTTTCAATCATCTATGTTCCCGGATCCGTGTGCGGAGATGACAGACAGTCTCTCCTTTGTACCCATTACTAAACCATTTACGCTAGATCAAACACTGAACCCATTGAGATTCATTACTAAACACAGGCAAATATATATTTGACTACTTTTTTAAAAGATTTTAAAACTCACGGTAGTTCTATTTTAAAATTTCAAGTTTCCAAACTTTTTAAAAATAGTAAGCTTTACACAATGATAACTGAGAATCATGTTGGCAATTTCTTAACACGTTTTGTTTGTTTTGGTATCTTATAAGGATTGCTTCTTTAGTTCTGAGAATTTTCAGATTGTTCTCCTCGATGGAAAATTAAATACCATTAGGATCCAGTTGCTATTTAACTCTTTGATGTAATTCTATTAGTATATTTTTAATAAATATTCTCATATAAATTCGACGTAAATCTATAAGACTTGTTTAAGCAAAATAAATGTGCCAAGGTCATGCGCAGCAATCCATTACAACACAGAAATTCAGTAATCCAAAAATAGCAAAAAATTTAACATTATTTTGTTACAAAAGTGAATTATACATCAACATGATATATTAGAGGAGTCTAAGTTTCACTGTAATGACACGCAGTTTTATCACAATACAACACGAATAAAAAGCATTAATGACAATTTTTTTCTGATACGTTAATTGAAAGAAAATATCTTTCTCGTCTGTCTGAGGATGCAGCCGTGCTTTAGTCGATTGATAGCATTGATAGCTCTGAGTTTTTTCCATGGTTGGCAGCAAAATTGGTGATTGCAAATACAGTAGTCACAAAGAACGATTCATGTTCTCTGTAAATGTGATGGTCAATTCCCTGTTACTAAATGGTTACCAATCTTGCTTTTGCTTGAGATGCTTCCTAAACACGTCGATTTGTTGGAGATTTTATACATGTCCTTGGCGATTTCATCCATCGACATCTCCTGATTTATTGATGCAACTTTTATACGGATCCAACATTTTATCCAGAATTCCAATATTTTTCATTTTAATTATAGCCGTAGGCTTTATTTTGTTTATATTATTTATTCAATTTCTGTTTCCTTTATTAAAGATGTCCTTTATCTGATTTGTGTTATTTCATGATTTTAGGATTAGTTAATTTTCTGTTGTTTTCTAGTATGAAATCACCAAGTCAGTGTAGCAAAAAAAAAACTTACAATTTAGTTTTAGCCCAACACAGTTATTACAAATTTATTTCAATACTTGGCCATCATCTAAGAAATATTAAGAATGTTGAGAAACCTTTCGTCCAGGATATTCCCATATACAGTGCCCGTGAAAACACACTTTCGACTAAGAAATATATACAAAATTTTATGTTTTTAATATACTAATATAGTAAATAGATAACTAGTGCAAATTCCACAGATTGCATTCACTAATAGATTGGCACCGGTCAGTTCGCATGGTTGTCATTATAAACTGATGTTGTAAAGCATTAACACTACTATTGAATATAATTTACTTAAAAAGAAAGGATTAATAAGCGAAGATATGTACAAAATTAAAAATCAATTAAAAAATATTAAATGAAAATTCAAACAATGAATCAGCAACCCAATTTTATTAAAATATTTGTTGGATATTTGTATCAAATGTGGATATTTTAATTGATTTTTAATTTTGTACATATCCTCGCATATTAACCAAAGAAAGAATGGGAGTCCTCACAGTAACTTAACCTTTCTAACAAATAACACTTACTCATCTGAAAAGGACAAACTTCATGGAACCTTTTAAAGGATACAGAAAATGTTTGATCCAAAAATTGAATAACCCACAATAATACAATTAATAATAACTACAAATATCATGCTGAACGTTATTAAAGGATTTGGACAGTGAATGAACTTAGTATAGAACAGGGTTCGGCAAACTTTTCCACGGACTTTCTAAAATCGTTCGGCTTCAAGATCGACCTCTCATTTATTAAAACAATTAATGTGATGAATGGAATTGATTTTTTAGGAAGAAAAATTTTAAATTCACAAAAAAATATTTTTATACACACAAAAAAATTCTTCAAGTACTCCGCGATCGACGATTTGCCGACCCCTGGTATAGAATAAGTTATTGGCGTTGAAGAATAATTAGAGCTGTGCAAATACTAGCAATAATATAAAATATTATCGACTTAATTGCACATTTCCAGCCACAGAAAATATTCAATAATTAATAGACACATTGAGATTAGAAATAAAATGTAACCAAAAACAACTGAAAATGTATTATAATAAAAAATGTTTATAATAATAAATTGAATAAAAAAATTAATCATTTGAACAGATATTAATGAAGCTGAGCTAGGTGAAGAATATTGACGTTATTAACGGGGGAGTTCAATTCGAAATGTCAAACGTGACAAATATTTTTTGTCATTTCTTTCTGAAATTATTATAAACAATAATACAATTATTTAGGATTTGACAGTACAATACAAATGCAAGACTGAAGTACTGTTATAGTTATTTGCACAGGACTCATTCACAGTAGAGAGGCAGGGGAGATATTTTCATGGAATTTAAACATAGGGGCATATAATTCCCTGACAAATAAACAAAAACACATTTTATTTTTCAAAATCTGCATTTTAGTGACAAATGTGATTAAATGTGATTATGGTTCCTCGTATAGATTTTTATAAAAAATAAAAATATTACAGGAAAAATTCGCGGTTTAAGAATTTGAATTATTATTTATATGGTTGATAATGGTTTCTTTTCAAGACTTTTTTTGCACTAGATCAAAGAACCTGATCCAATTTTTAATGTAAACATATCATTACAAATTTATTTCAAACTAAAATAGTACAAACAGATCCAGTATACCATGAAAATACCATTTCTAGTGATGAAGCTCATTTTTGATTAAATGGCTTCGTAAATAAGAAAAACTGTCACATTCGGAGTGGAGGAAATTCAAGATAAATTAACAGTTTGGTGTGGTTTATGAACTGGAAATGTAATTAGACTTTAGTTTTATGAAAAAAAATTCCATGCAGTTGCTGTCAATGGAGAACGCTACGGAAACATGACTAGTAATTTATTCTGATTTTGATCTGAGGCCCGTGTGGCTTAAACATGCGGTAATTTATCATGAAATTTTGCATTAATCTATATTTTATATTATAATTGATATATTATTTTTATTTCTAACTAAAAATATATAGCTCTTATTTGATAAGCCATTATTGATACTGTAACGAGGATATTGTGATAATGTCTATCTTGCCTCCCCTCTATTAGGTTTTCTATTGCATTTTCCATCAATATAATAAGAAATCATAAGACAATATGAAAATCATACTCAATTCCAATTGTTGTGGTTGTCGGTGTATTTAAATAGGATGTATTGTAAATCTGACTACAAGCGTGCTTTTAAACAACAGTAATGAACTCCAAACGATATAAACTTTATTGATTAACACACTTTATCTCCACTTTAAAATGACAAAGAATTATCTATTAGTCACAACTTGGTACTTATTACGACCCTTCGGGAAGAATAGCACTTTTCGGATCAATTGGATTTCACAAACACTGACTACTGTGGTGGGTTTCTGAGATCGATAAGTCTGATTTGCTTTGACTTGAATTTATTCAATAACTTTGATTTCACTTTATTTCTATTCACAATTTTGGCTTTGTTTCTTTCCAACTTTCTTTATTATTTTCGTTCTCGTATCGCCTAATTTCTGCTTCAAACTTCTTTTGATTCCAGTTGCGCTTCCTTTTTATACTCTATAACCAAATTTTACTTAGTGATATTCACTTCGATTTCAATTACACTATCTTTTCTCGCGAACTGCATTTGGTCCTCTTCAACTTTCCTAATATCTCTGACAGCTGTGGAGATATCCCATTTTTCCAGACGCCATCTCTCGGCTTCTCCGTTAATTCATTTTTCTTATCTCAACCAGACTATCGAGATATGTCACTTCATTTTCCATTTTGTTTTTGTTATTACTATTTTTCTTATTCGCTTTGTACTTCCTAATTAAAATGACCAAGACATGTTTTATTATTTTATTGTTTGATTTTTTTCTATTATTTGTTATTTCCCTTTTATCTTCTCATTTTTTTCATTTGTTTCTATTTCCCTGGATTGTGGAACAACACACACCTTTCTTATCACCCATTTTCCCTTATCATTACATTAATTTTTTTATTTTTAAGTATCCTCAACACAATTTACCAACTAAAATGTAACATTATATTCCATTTCTTTAACGAGAAATTAACCAGAGAAACTTCATTATTTACAATCACCACTGGAAAGGTAATAATAATGTGCTTAGTCACACAGAGTATTTGATACTAATAAGTCAGCTATTTGGTTCGATCAACAAGTGTATGTTAGAGTAAGCTGGATTTTGTTTACCAAAGCCATTTAGACGCTCGTATCAAAATTATTTAACAGTAGATTTTCCAGCGCATAATTAAAATTATTTAAAACGATATAAAATTGTCACAATTTAATGACGAAACGAATGGGGATGCTGAAAGCATTTGTAAATTATACATACAATTAATATAGTTTGTTCATTCGAATTTTTGGAACAATCATCGTTGAAAATTGATCGCATGAGATTTATTATCGGTTCGGTCAATTTAATATTTCTTGCAAGCCTTGAGCTTGTGGTAATACAACTGAGACACTTATATTTTTCATAACATCATTAATCGGTGTTCAAGGAATGGTTTACCGGATGCACTGAATAGCTTTATCATTTTTCGCATCTCTTCAGAAATCATATTTTTGCCATTTGATATTTTAATTATTATTAAAACTATTGAATAATTAATTTATATTGATTAATAATTTATGGCTATATTGAATGAAAATACTATGACCGCAAAATAGTGTTGAGATACCTAAATAATAGAGTAAAATAATTAATAAACATGTATAATGATTGGGGGAAACAATCATAAGTGATTAAGATGTGGTTCTGGAGCTTAATAAAGTGAATGAAAAAGAAATGTCGAATAACGAGAAGGGAATAAGAGAAAATCAATAAAAACAGACAATTAAATAAAAGGTCATTTATAATTAACAAGTGCAAATTTAGGAAAACAAAAACAAAAGAAAAATTTGCACGTTAATTCGAAAGCTCTTTCAAGATAAGGGAAGAAATGTTGTTTTGGAAACCGTGAAAGGGCACCTCTAAAAAATGATTTATCTGGACAGCTGTCAGTGATTATAGAGGCCCAAAAGGAATTAGCGGTAAAAGATATCAGAAATTCTATTCGACATCAGTAAGTGTTATTGAATGATGGAGTATAAAAAGGAAGCGCAATTAAAATCATGACACAAAATATAAGACAAAGACAAAAAAGAAATTAAAGAGAAATTTGAAACAGAAATTAAGCAAGGTAAAAGCAAAGCAACTAAATCAGAGTTACCGATCTCAGAAACCCACCACAGTAGTCAAGTGATTGTAAAGCCAATTGATCCGAAAAGTGCTATTCTTCCCGAAAGGTCGTAATAAGCACCAAATTGTGATTGATTGATAATTCGTTGTGTCATTTTAAAGTGGAGATAAAGTGTATTAATCAATAAAGTTTATATTGTTAGGAGTTCATTACTGTTGTTTAAAAGCATGCTTGGAGTCAGATTGACAATAATTTCTATTCGAATTCACCGACAACCTCAACAATAATAATTGACACCGGAAGATAGAGAGCTGATAAGACAAACGGTACTCAAAGTGGTTTTGTAAGCAAATTTACACATAGATTTGTATATCAATAGAATCAGAATTTAATTTCAAAATATTTTATAATTACATATTTTTCACCAGATCAATATTTCTAGATTAGTTAGTGAAAAATGTTTCATGTACAGCAAAAATCCATAAAGATTTCTTAAATTATACTAATCGGGCTTCTGAAGTTCTTCAGTGACTTCTCGCCAGATAGCAGCCTGTCGAATATTGAGAGAAATTGTAATAAAGTGTTTTGTTAATTTCCTTTCACTCAATTTTATTTGGATTTCATCTCAGTTTTACACAATCAATATTTCTCTTGTTTTTTATTCTACCTATTTTGTCATTTGTGCCTGTCGTTTACAGATCTTTATTTGCTCACACTTTAGATAATTGCAATTTTGTTTTCTCTATTAGACAATCTGTCATTTGTTGTAAATTTTTTCCCTTTTCATTGTCTCGACTGTCCCAATAATCCGTTTCTTGTCTCGCACGTACTCTTAATATAAGGAAATTTCATTTCTAAATTGTCTTTTTTCTTCTCTTTTTCAGTTTGACTTATCAATTAAGAACGACCTCATCATATTTCTTTGTTTAATTTTATCTTCTTAATTTTTAATTTGTATATTTCCGTAACGACACATTTCCCATCTTACTTGATATTCAAAACATTTTACTATTTAGGTATCCTTAACAATTATGTTATGATGCAGCATGAATTATCGAGTTCTCCTACCTCTCATGGTCGAATTTGATTATTGATTAATAAAAATTATAATTTATAAATCGATTTTAAAGTGCAACATTGATTTTAAGGTGCATTTTTTAATTTAGCTCGGCAGGTTTTAGATTTTTTTTGAATCAATTGAAATCAATTCATATAATCATTCGCCCAATTCTTGATTTATCAAACTTTTTATTGATTCTTGTATTAAAGCTACGTTCATCGGTGTAAATAGATTTCATTCTCCTTCATTCTTCTTCAATCAGGCCTGCTATGTAAAATTAGCTAAGATTCAGGATTCTGTTTGAATCTCTTGCTTGAACACAAGGACTCACTTATTAAAAAAATATTAACTTTTTGACCAATAATTTGATTGGTAATGATTGGCCAATTTCCGCCAGGTTTTTTCTATCATCCAATCATACTTTTTCCGTTTCTCATTTTTTCTATCCGCTAGTATAACGTCCAATTTTAAGTCAATAAATATATATTTATTATAGATTAGTAATTGGATTTATTATTAAAGCTTTTATACAATGTCAATTTAGGGGACATTAAATGTACCTTCGTATAATAACAATATGGTGTTGAAATAACATTTCTACACTATTATTTACGGCTTGACTTCAATTAGAGAAACTAATTAACAATTTAGATGCGAATAGCTACTTACTAATTAGTCAGCCAGTGGATAAAAATAAAATATTTATGTCAAATGTCAATTGATTTTCGGTATTTAAAGTAAACAATTAACTGAAGTTTATGGTAAGAATAAACTTTTGTTGAATTAGACATCAATCGATAATGAGATTTCAAAATAAATCTAACCAAAGGTTCAAGTTCTTTCTTGTCGATGACTTCGAATTCTGATACGAAAAAATAGAAATGTTTATAGCAAGTATTGACGTGTGCTTCCTGAGGTAGAAAATTCAATGAGATTTCCCGAATAAAAATAATCATACCGCTCCAATAGAACACAGCCGTTCAAAGTGATGAATATAAACATGGACAAACACTCGAAATAATCGGCTCATTATTTTTCTAACAGTTTGAATGTAATTTTTTGGGTACACCATGTCTGCATTTAGATTTATGGATAATTAATTAATTTTTGATGCTTGACAAATTACCGGGAGATGAAGGAAAGACATTTGAATCATTGATTTGAACCCCCACCCAATCCATTAATAAATTGATATACGTTGTAGCTGGCAGTGCAGTTGGACGCTTGTATTGTTCATTGTCTCGCCAAAGATATTCGTATTTAGGACCTCCAGACATAACTTTACATGATTCTTCTGTACAGCATTCACTCACAGTTCCATATATTAGATTAATTCGATTCCAAAAATCAACAACTAAAATATTATAATTGATTATATAATTTAATCAATGTCAAAAATTCTTAGTTAATTATCATACTAACCATGTACAGATATCCAATCATTAAGATTTTCCCCTGGTGGTAGCTTAACTGCTTGTTTTAAATCAATTCCGGCGCTCAAAGATGCTTCAGCATGTTTGTGTAAATTATATTGTGGTGTGTCTTTTGAAAATTTCTTTTTGGGTCTAAAAGTCTATAAATAATATTAATATATCAATGCAGATTGAAAAACTAGACTTTATCTTTGTTTAAAAATCCCTTAAAACCTTTCATTGCCATTTTCACGATTTTGTTAAACAAAGGAAAGATTTGAAATTTCGTCTAGCAAAAGCACAAATTTAAAACAACGATAAATTTTAGTTTAAAATAATTTTATGATTAATTTCTACAATTAATTTAAAAATGTAAACTATTAATTAAATCTGTTTTAAATTATTTAATTTTTAAGGTTGATGATTGTAATACGTTTAGCTTTTTAATAACGATTAAAAATTTCATTTAATTTTCAATAACAATCCGCTACTGACATATCACTGCATGATACATACGACTACCCGATGCTTTATATATGATTATGAACTTGTTCGTATTTATAGCAGCAGTTTAGTTAATAATACTAATAGTGCTTTATTAAATGGTGTTAATTTAATCAATTTAATGTTCCCAACATTTCCCTTAACGACATGATACCTGTTACTAAGCAACGTAAGCAAGAGGTGAGCTATATTGGGAATCTACTAATGCCTTGGCTTCCCTCTTGTTTCGGAGACTATTGATAGAAGGTTTCTTGGACTTTCATTCTATTTAGATTCCTTTTTTAGTATTATAATGAAACTCATTCTTCTCTACTTAATCTCGATTTTGTGTAATATTGATGTAACTTGAGGCTCTGTATAGAACACGGATACTCTAAATTTGAGAAATATGTGTAGAGATGTTCATTTTTCTTAAAATACGGACTGTGATCAGTTGTTACGCATGCTTTATTCGTGATCGTCAACAGAGTTTGATAATAAAAAAGGTTTTCATATTCACTTACTAACTATTGAATCACTTAGGTAGAACCATATTAGTTATTAACGAATTTTCTTACAGAGTTGATCTACTTTAGAATCTTTTCGAACACAATATCGATAATGATAAGGGGTTCTTGGCACTAACTGAACTCCATTGCGTCAGAAATCTTAAAAAATAATACTTAAAAATTGGTTTTGGAGTGTTTGGAAAAGGAAATTGAGATGATATTAAAAGAAACAGGGACATTTAAAATTTCAGTCTATAAACAAGCAAAACCAGCAATATCAGAAACGATCTGATAATTCAAAGAAGGAAAATGAATATAATCTAGCGGCAATGAAATAAGAGACGAAGCTCAATGCTTATACACACGAATCAAATTTTCCAAAGAAAGGGCCTTACCATTAAGCGAAAGGGTTGTGACAGTGTACTAAAAGGTTATTGTGAAAGTAATATTTCATGATGTTATCATTCTAAATGTGGTTATAAAAGATTTCCCAAAATGAAGAGAAGAAAACGAAGAGAATTATATTATCAGAAAAGGTAAAATAAATTTTTATAAAAATATTGAGAATGGAAATGGTAACGAGATTGGTAATGCTTGGACATTAGAGGGAATTGTAAACGAGACAAAATGGATAGCAGAACAAGTTTAAAAATAAAAATAAACAGATATTTTAGATATTGTTTACTAGACATAAGGGCGCGTGTGAACGTTACCGATGAAGAAATAATCTAATGAACAATTGGTTAAAAAGTAGAAGAAATTGAATTCATTATAAAAGGGTTATCTCCGATAATTATTGGAGGTATCATAATGTTAAATAAATTTTGGATTAAACTGAATGAAATGGGACATGGACAGCATTAATGAATGGAAATATCATGTGGAATCAGTCTACAGAAATGTACAGAAAAAATGTAAAGTTTTAAAAAGTGATAACTGACAAGGTATGATTTACACATGAAATGCAGATATTTATGGCATATCAGATGTATGTGAGGCTTCATCCATGTTGCCGAAGTGATAAAATGAAAAATTGTTTTTGTGATCATCAATGAATTTCATAAAATTACTTATATTTTGTTCCCAATCATACGGAGATTGTTGACCAATTAATACAACAGCTCGACAAAATATTCTATTTCGTTTCATGAACTTAAAAATTATATTAATAAAGCCTTTAGAATTTAAGATCTCCATATAAACAGCATGAACTCGAACTTCTTGTAAAATCTAAGTTCCTGACATGTCCATGTTCCTGGATGTCCATCTTTACGTTTATCAATTATCCAAGACTTCAAACGAACCTCTAAAACTAGCCATACATATTTTTATATTATTTTTTTCTTATTATGTTTTTATGTTATATTATCTTTATGTATCTAAATTATTATTTATTTTTGTTTAAAATGACTTTTTTATTTTTGAAAATAAAAATTTTCCAAATTTCATAAGACGCTGCAGATAGAACATACTACCCACAAAATTACTTCCTTCAAACTCACTACCTTTTAATTAAATTTAAATGTTTTATGCATGGAATTATCTTATTACTGGTTATTTAATTAAATTAATATAGTAAATTTTTCCAGTTAACCAGTGCTCCTCGAAATCCAACGGAAGCAGCAATATTTGTGTAAACCTCACTGGTCAATTGAGATATTGTGTTAGGAAAATGATGTTTCTGCCTAATAATTTTGAAGTAAGTTACTTTTATAATACAACTATAAACGAAGAGACAAACTGCGTTGATCATCTTGATAAATATCACATGTAAACCATCAATAACATTTTCTAACTCCTAACTTCAGAATCAGACTATGGAAGAAAAATTAACATAAATTATTTTAACATTGTTACTGGTTCGCTACTGGGATTTAAAACACCGTTATTGCGAGACAGTCTTGACTGGCTCAATGAAAAAGAGTCTAAACCCTATAATTCTGGCAGAAAATTTCGTTTTCCAAGTGTTCTTATTGCGGTCGTGTTTTTGAAAAGAAAAACAATACCCGTGTCACATTCATCGTCACAGACCACAAGCCATCGTTTTACATAACAACAATTTGTGACAATCTTTCTAAATGGGAAAAAGCTGTATTTCGAATTTCATATATTCAACTGTAAAACTTTCGCTCAAAATAAACGAGCCAATTTTTCGATGTAAAGTATCAGAATATGAATGAAATTTTATTCACCCAGCCATGCCCTATCATAGGGCGGCAAAGAGGGCCACCTCAATTTTGTACAAAAATTCTAAATGACTTATTTTATTTTAATAATAGAGTTGTAACACATTAACCAAAATGAAACCAATAACATTTAATTTTTGTCTGAACGCGATTTAACTGTTTCTGGAAAAGGTACAAATCGGATTCCGACTTACAGATTGACCATCTATGTTACTATGATACTATGTAAATGTTTGTAAATTTGCAAGAACCAAAATACTTAATAATTTTAATATATATTTTAGTCCTGGTCAGGGGCATCATAATTTTAAAATGACCAAGACCTCTTGTAACCCGTGAAAGGCCTGCACCAATCTCACACAAAAAATCTTTCCATTTGTGAAAAAACTTACAATAAAAACGATAAGAGTCTTTGTCGATTGTGTCACATTGAAAATGAGACAATGACGCATGCAATCCAACGGTGTAATGCCAACCTGACTCTTTGCACTGAACGGCACAATGGCTGTCTCAAACATATTACACCTAATTTGAAAAAGAACCGGAATTTGCTGTCGTCGCTTGCCCCAAACTCCAAGGAACGCGTTGATTTAATGATCACTGAGCTGGTCAGGAATAAAATCGTTCTTGTTGATATGAAATGTCCTCGTAACACTGTCAAAACTTTGAGCAAGTTGACTTGCTGAATCTGCAGAAATATGAATCTCCCGGGAATCAGATACAAACCGTTAACCCTAACTTCAAAGTTATAATTGACACTTGTATCATTGTCTCACTAGAATTCTTTCTTCTGAAGACGCCAGAAATATTCCTGGAGATACTAATCTAACGAATAGACCTTGAACTTCTTTGAGAATGCATTGCTCACACCGATTTCAATTCCGAAACTTCTTGAAGTTCGGCTGCGCTGCTTTGTTAGTAGCAAGAGTACGCTACAAATTAATCAACGCATTTCAAATTGGCAATAATACCAAAGCTGCTGAAACTGATCATTAATATGCAAGACCGCGAAATATTTTGAACATTAATAATTTTTCCCATAAAAATTCCATTAATTTCTCTTTACTTCCTCGGTAAATATTTCATGACCTTCGGTATTATTATTATTATTATTATTTATTATCGATATTGTTAAAAATATTTGCAAATTTTTCACTTCCAGCTTGATAAATCCTTCAGCTTCAGTTAGATATCTTTGATGAAAAATACCCCAAAACGACCTATCAAAGATTTAGAGAGCCTGTAACCCTTTCCCCCACGGGCCCCCAGGTCCTTTAGCCAATTGATCCGCCTTCGAGTGTATTTTAATGATTGAAATTTTGTGTAACAAAAACAAAATCAATGAACCCAATCAAACAATCGATAATCAATAAATCAAATAATTTTCTATTTGAATTTTACAGATAAAAATATTGATTTTCGATAAAAAACCCTCTATATAAAAAAGCACAAAATTCCAAATTTCACCGATTTTTAATACAAAAACATATATGAAACATTCGATAGCACAATTAGTTAAAGCTAAAAATGATATCATTCTAATAACATCAATAATTTGTTTGAATAAAATGACAGCATCATTTATTATGTATATTATATATGCATATCTGAAATCAATATATTTGTGTGTGTGTGTGTATCGATGTGCTTGTTTGAATCAATAAAAACAACAAAACCAGCAGCAGCGCCAATTTCGTAAAACTCGATATCAGAAATCAATTAAATACCCAGCTTGCTGCCAGCTCCAATCAATAATAATCAATATCAAAGAATATCTGAAAATGAAAGCTAGAATAATATTGATTGAAATGTCTGAGAATCGATCTGGCACTCTCATATATATAATAAATGAAAAGACATTTGTGAAAAATGGATTTTCTTTTCTTTGTTTTAAAAGGATAATAATAATAATAATAATAATAATAATAATAATAATAATAATAATAATAATAATAATAATAATAAATAAATAAATAATCAATAATTGTAATAATGATTTAATTGGGTGAAGATTATTGAATAAGAGGATGAAATATATTCTGAGATAGATTTTTTGAGCATTTCGAAAATTGGTTGAGCAAAAATTCTTTGAAATCATATTTTTGTTGCTATGCTCAAATACTGAAAGGTAAAGGATTATCGGTAAATAAAAATCCCTTCAGAGAAAAGAAGAGCTTACTTCATCTCTCGATAATGATACTGAATTGTTTCTTTGAAGAAAGTCAAAAGATTCTAAATGAAAACAAAAGGGAAAATGTTAATGGCCATTAAAATTCAGATTGG
Organism: Schmidtea mediterranea; assembly: GCA_022537955.1. Classification (NCBI taxonomy): domain Eukaryota; kingdom Metazoa; phylum Platyhelminthes; order Tricladida; family Dugesiidae; genus Schmidtea; species Schmidtea mediterranea. Next base: position 41,837,179 of record CM039682.1, read on the forward strand.
AATAAAAATTAACTAAATTATTTTTGAGATTAATTTAATTGGTTGACTTTGGAAAGTAAAAGAGATTATTGAGAAGAATTTTTTTAGAAATTGTTAATAATTTTGAGAGAAAAAAATGGTTAATTAGTGAAAATTTTGTTATTAACGTCTTTGGAATTTTGATAATGGCACCCAACTAAAATTAATCAGAGCTTTACTTGTGCTTGCTACCACCGGGGAAACATGTGCATTTCTTTTGATACTTCAATTATTAGTACAGAAACAAAAACCAAGAAGCTAAGCTTATAAAATAAACAAAAATAAAAAGTGTGTGAAATCCCAGGTGGAGTCAGAAAACAGCCAATCACATACAGAGAATTATTTTTGTCGAAAAAATAATGTTGTATATAAATAATAATAAGATGCCCAGTGCAAATATCAATAGTAGATTAGTTTCGAGCTAATGGCTCTCATCAGATTTCTCTGAGCGCCAGGTAAGTGTAAAATAGTGCAAAGTTCACACTGTTATACACTTATCCTGATGCACTGGACATCAAATCAGTTTGCAATGCTTGGCTTTGAGGCAAGAAAAAAGACGAATCTTTATTTTGAAACCTCCTTTCACTTGAAACCAAAGTAGATACAATCCTACCTCTGTGCACTCCAAGGGAAACACAGAAACTGATTACAAGCTATCAGACTACCAAGAAAAACAACTTAAATTTGATTTATTCACGATAGAGCTCGACCGATTAATCGGTAAAATTCACAATCGTGTCGATTATAGGAGCAAAATGCCACAATCGGTACAATTGGAAATCGGTTGCCAATCCAGAGCCAGTTGTTCAAGATAAATAATTACTCTGACTTACAAAAAATACAGAAGTCGAAAGACAACAAACGTTTCTGGATAAATATAGATTACCGACGAAACAAGACGTGCATCACTTAATCATATTATAATACCCAATGAAAACATTAAGCGTATTTAGAAGAACCAAGTAAAAAAAATCTAATTATGACAAGTCGCGTTTAAAAAGTCGAATAGTTAACAAAAATTAAAATTTATATACAATCGTGACAATCGGAGAATAATGCAACCGGTCAAGCTCTAATTCACAAATGTCTGATTCTAATGCAAGAATAATAAGAAACATAACGTGACTAGTAATCTTTTCAATTTTGTTTTTTAGTTTCCATAAATATTTTTTCCCTTAATACTTATAATATGTGCTAGATCTGGTTTCAATGTGCTCATTGAATCGTATTCAGATAAATGTTAAAAAATCTACAGTGCTATTTCTGTTTATGACCTCTTTAGTGTTAGTAAAACAACTAAAAATACGTTCTATTGGAAACATAAATCGTTGATAGTTAGATCTTCCTAATAACCTTTCTATTAATGTATATTTCCTATAACTAAACTATAGGTGATTTATTAAAGGTACAAAGCTGTCTTAAAATACGGTGGAAATCTGCAATTCAATAAATACATTGTACACTATTTTCACCTTTTAATCTATCACTTTTTCGCTTCTGATTAATAAGAAAATCCCGTTAGCAAATTCTGTGTCGTCGTGCCTAATGAAGGAGAACGTGAATATCACCGAGACCAATGTGCAGATTTTATGTGAATTTTAGGAAATCCAACAAACGGATTGGAATTCATGTCCCAGTGTGCACCACCAAATCGGCAGTGCTACGATTTGATAATCATTTGATGTCAACGTTGCAGATTTGTCAATGAAAAAGTTTGATAGAATGTTACTTTGCACAGTTCAGTGCGTCTGATTTTGTGAACCAAACCAAACCAAACAGCTAAAATTACATTGAAATGCTAAATAAATAATTTCGACGCTATTTGCAATGGACTTTACCCAATACCAAATCTAAAATTCCGCACAAAATGTCTCCTAATTCATTTAGTTGAATGCCAATATATAAGTGAATAAAGGAAAGGGAGAATTGGAATTTTAATTTAGCACAAGGAGGTTTAATTTCCTGGATGAATAATGTTCCCCCTACTACACCGGTAAGCGCAAAGGTTCATTTGTCATAAGTGTAAATTTGACTTCCGATAACCTCACTAAGTCCTGTGAAATAAATAAAGATTTAAGGATTCTTTTATCATTGTAATTCTTTAAAAAATTATCAATTTCTGCTGGTAAAAAAAAATCTAAAATGAATTTTACGTAAGGTTTAAAGGCTTCTTTCCTACGTATTTGTCAATGGATTATTGCTGATTGACACAAAAACTCCAGAAAGAATACATTAAATGGATTTGAAATTTATATTTCAATGTTATCTGAAAATCGAATTTTATCTATCGAATAATGATTAATTTATTAAATTAAATCGTATTTCTTGATGCTATGTTAAATATTAAAAAAAACATTCTAAGTAATAAATGTAAATTGCTAATAAGAATTTTTGGATAACATTCGTTGTTCACTGCAAGTAAATTTAATTTATTAAGATTCAAATTGTCAGAAAGTTAAAGCATTATTAAATTGAAAATATTACTTTTTAAAACTTCAAAAAAAGAGGAAATGTTGTAAATTTAAAAATAGGAAATTTCTAAACATTAAATGAAAATGTATTAAAAATTTAAATAACCAAACAATAATTTTTAAAAAGAAGTGGAAGTTTATTTTTAAATTTTTGACTGAATTTTGAAAATATGAAATTTGAGTAACTGCTCTATTTGATAATAATAAAATAATAGTTTTTGAAAATTTGTTTGAAAGCTTGAGATTGATAATAATATAAATTTTTATCGAAAGAAGTTATTATTGAAAATATTATAATTATGAATTCAGAAATCAATAATTGCAATATATTACAACTGACAATTTATTATTAATATTATTTATTATTATTATTATTTTTATAATTATTATACCAGTTTTAATTATTATTTATTATTATTTTTTTTATAATTATATTTTCTTAAAAAATTTTTATTTTTATAATTATTTTTATAATTATTTTTATTATAATTATTATTATTATTTTTATAATTATTTTTATTATTATTATTTTTTATAATTTTTATACAATTTTTAATTTTAATTTATTATTATTATTTTTATAATTATTTTTATTATAATTATTATTATAATCATTATTATTATTATTTATTACTATTTTTATTTTTATAATTATTTTTATTATTATTTTTATAATATTATAATATTATTATTATTTATAATATTATTATTTTTATTATTATTATTTTTATAATTATTTTTATTATAATTATTTTTATAACTTTTTATACCATTTTTAATCATTATTTATTATTATAAAGAAATGAGAGAAATGTATAAAATCATTACACTTACCATTTGTTTTCGAAATAAGAGCCACAATGGCAATAAAACTGGATACGGAAATTGAACCGGACTCATTACAAAACCTGTGAATTAAATTCTGTACATTCTGATTGCTCACAGATAATTGTAAATTATCAAGTGATTTCTTGAGAGCAACCGGGCCTATTAAATCTGCCGACTGGATCTGTTTGAAGCACCTCAACAGCCACCCCCACATAGTGATAAAGTTAACCTCGAGAAATTTAAACGACGGCTCAGTTTTACCCGGCAACGACTGATCGAATAACATCACAATAGCCTTGCACGCCTCAATATTCAATTCCCATTTAAATCCCGTGTCTCTCAAGAACCAATTTATCAATCTTTGCAATTGAAAAGCAGTCAATGCCATTTCATCTCCGGATTCTCGATAAAACATTTGTCGGACAATGATTTCTTTCTGGGGCTCAATTTTCGTTTCCAACTGTTTATGAACTGGGAGACTTTCCAAAGACTGGACCGAATTATTGACCGATTCCGTGAATACTCTCAACAAGAATTTTCCTTCTTGATTCGCATCATAAGTGCAAGGAACAATAAAATATGATCCGACTGGAAGAGAGAATCGTTTCACTACTTCTCTTGAATTTATGAATGAATCAACACTCGCAATGAAAGTATTTGCAGCAAAGAAATCCCGCCGGAGTGGAAGTAGAATGTCTTTAGATTTTAACTGAAAATTTGAAATAAAGTATATACAAGTAAGATAGAGTAGAAAATACTAATATTAGAATGTTGACCTAAATGTAAGCATTAATATTAATATAGGGTTTGTCAAAAAGTAATGACAGATTTTCAAAGTATAATCGGTGCCAAAAATTCTTTATTACCAACGAAAAAAGATGATGAAACATAAATAGAAATTTAACTTAATAGTTTACTTATAATTTGTCAGTAACATAACTAAAGTAATATTTAAATAAAATTATATTGAAATATTAGTGTTAATAAAATAAAATATTGTTTTGTCATTTTCTCAAAATTTTATTATGAACCCAAATATAATTTTATAACTTGAAAAAATGATAACTTTTCAATGTTAATATTATAGAAATAAATATTTTAACTTTTTACAAGTGTATCAAACTTATAGAGACGAATAAAAAAAACAATTTGACCAAAAATATTTTTATTGAGAATTTGACAAAATTCAGCCGTAAATTTTACAAAATTTGTACTTGAAATTATATATTAACATTTCAATATTTTTGTATCAACGATCAAAAAAGAATGTTATTTTAAGCCTTAGATTCCAAAGGATTAGAAATTTAAAGACCAATGACCTATTTTACATTACTGAATAGTATGGTTAGGGTTTTCACGATAAGTGTAAAGGACATCAAGAGTAACAAATTGGTTATCTTAATGAGCATTGATAAGTGGCGTTGGACCTCCAAAACTCACAACTCCTAATAAGGTTTATCCAATGGTTTAGTCAATAATATTTATATAATAACTCAGAAATTTTCCTAATTTTAGTGATTTTTCTTTCATCAACTGACAGTGAAAAAACGCAATCTCAACGATCCTAAAGAGGAAATCATCAAGGACAAATCAAACGATGAAAATACATCAATGGAAATTTAGAAATCTAGCATTTGATCTATCTTAGAAAGGAAATCAGCCTAGGGCCTAGCACAAAATGGCGAATATTAATTGCAGTGTTAATTTATCAATTAACACGAAATCAAAAAAAGGCATTAATAAAATAATTGAATGACATGCAGGATTGTAAGGATCAAAATTACGAAGTAAATAAAAAATATTTTTAACCCTTACTAAATTTTAAAAATTATTTTAATAGAAATACAATTAAATTTTAAAATTCAATTGTAACTTTTTTTTTTCATTATTGGTAAATATATAATTATAATTTTTTGTTTAAATGTTATATGATTACAGTAGAACAGACCGAAGGATATAAATTATTATTATTATAAATAAAATAATTAAATAAACATGTCAAGGATTAAATTACAAGAAAGCGCAATTCAAACAAATATATATATAGGAAATAGTTTTAAATTGATGTTGGAATTTTCCTCATCATTTATCGTTAAGTAGAAAACAAAATGTAACCATTCGCAAGTAAGGGTTTTAAAGTAAGAAGGAAAAGAATAGGAATAACAACCCGTAATTTCGATAGGTTAACACCTAAATGTGCTCACCTGATTCGGAAATCCAGGAAGTAGAAACCTAAAATACGCATAAAATCGTCTGTCTAATTACAATTTAATAGCCAAATAAATATTTCTCGCGATTTAACCAATTGATATCGGTGAAACGAAAACAACAATAAATCTATTAATTGTGCAAATTTCGATATCGAATCGTATTTTGCACTGCAATAAAATTCTAGTAGAGAAAATTCCAAAAATTTCTACTAATCATCAACATATTACCAGGAAAGTGTTTTATTTTTGGTCAGCGATTTTTGGACAAAATTAGGCAGTAATTGACCAAGCATGATCAACAGTGACTAATTGTATATATAATTATTTATTATTCACAGAAAAATATGGTACTTTAAATGCATTGTAAGATTATTTCTTCCAACAATTCCTTGAGTTAACTATTGGTCTTGAACTTATATTTATAGATGCCCAGGGACATTGCCACTCTATTCACTCAACAATCAGTACAACCTTAAACATATTTAACAATGAGCAACCCCACCCCACTCACCTTCCAACTGTTTCATAATAATCGGTTTCCCTTACATAAATTTCAGAATACAACTGCATCATTTTTATTTTTCTTTAGTCCAAAAAGATTTTATTGACATTTATTATTATTATTATTATTATTTAAATGACTAATTTTATTCAGTTTTAAAATATTAAAATATTTATTTTAGAATATTTTTAAATGTAGGTAAATTAAATTTAAGTGTTTTGAAAATTTTTTTTGAAATTTGGTCATTTATTAAAAACATTTGTGGGAAAAGAAGATCAAATAGAGAAAGATCAGAAAGAGAAAGACTTTGTGAATTTTGTATTATGAGTGATAAGAATCTTGTTTAGATCGAAATATTTCATATTTTATGAATAAATTTGCGGAAATTGCTTAAACAGTTATTTATTAAATTTATGTTTATTATTATTATTATTATTATTATTATTATAAAACGGAGATTCCATGGTAACAGCATAAATTAATATATCAGATAAGTGAATAATAATTACTTTGCAACAAGGGCTTATTTTGTTATTCACTTATCTGATATATTATTATTATTTTAATTATAATTACTGTTTAAAAGCAAAGAAATTGAATAAAAAACTTCCAGAAAAAATAAACAAATAATTACTCCCACCCTCACACCACAACCCCCCCTTAACCGTGCAAAAATCCTCTACATTAAGAGAATTTAACTACCAATTACAAATTGGGAAAATTACGATAAACATGTCAATGAAACTAGATAAGATAAAATTTTGTTTTTGCTTAAATTTTGAATTTTTTTCTAATTGTTTGTTTATTAAAGATTGAATGAAAAAATTAATGTATTTGAGCTGTTAAATTAAAACAATAAGAAAAATACCAATGAAAAATTTTGAGAATTTAATTATTTTTTGATAATTGATTTTCTTTAAGTTTTGATTATAATTGGTAGACACAATCGAGTGCTGGTTCCAGAATTTAATTGGGCCTATCCTGTCGAATGAGCTCACTGTTGATAGGGAGGACAGTTGTCTCTTGAGTCCTAGTTAGAAGTCAGAGAAAAAGAAAGAGAGGGAGACGGAATGAGAGAGAAAGAGAGAAAATCATATAAAAGAATTACAGGATCTGCTAATTATTTGTCATAACTGCTCTTAGTCTTCTCGAGTTGAATTTTATATTGTTTTATTTAATTTTAAAATATTTGAGATAAAATAAAAATAGAAAGGAATTAATCAAATGATTCTATTTGCCGACAAATCAAACTTTTATTATCATTGAATATTTATCCTCCATGTTTCAATAGTTTTATGTCACCCTAAAATCTTATGTAACTATAAAATATGCACACATCTAAATGTCAGTAAACTCTAAAACATAGACATAACTAGAAGCAAAGCATCACTGTGAACATTTATTTTCCAGACATGAAACCTTATAAATGAAAACATGACTACAAATAACAATACAAAATCAGAGATGGGGATAGTCAAGCCATTTTTACTATGAATAGTGAGATAGTGAAGACATTTAGTATGTTCTATACAATTTATATTTAAAAAGAATTCTGTACGACCATTTTCAAAGTTTTTAGCGGTTTGTAGGTATTAGCTACGATTCAAATATGTATGACTATGGCAAATGTGGCCCGCATTACGTGTAGTGTAACCGCCTATCACTGCCTATAAGGTGCACTATGTCGCCTTGAGACTCTTTGACATTGTAAGTAAAGGAAAGCTAAACCATCACAACAAATGATTTTGTAATGATGTAACAATTTAAAATGAAATAAAAATTTGAATAGACAGAAAACCAACACTAAAGTGCTGATATGTCGATAGCAATGATTCACGTAAAACAAAAGTTGCACTTATTTCTTCTGAAAATTTCAAATAAATCTACTACTAAATTTAAGCAGACAATAATTATTATTAGACCACGTCCAGGTGTCTTTATTTGTGCTTGTGTGCTGTCGTTAGCACATACTATTGGAAATCAATAAATTCGATCCAGCACATGTTTCAAATCAGCAATCTAATTCATAGACTGGCAATCAACCAATCAAAACGTGGCATATTATTATTACTATCAAAAATCCTAATTATTATTATTGAAAAGCAATACAACGGTTAAGGAACGAGTCTCACACAGATCCAGAAAGGTACACCAAGGTTACAAAGAAAATGGAAACCAGCAGTCCAATCAATTGAATAAATGAAAAATTTCATTTAAACTTGATTTTGTAATTTATGAAGCACACCAACCAAAACCAATTAAAGCCACACATTCTATTTTATTTAGCAATTGTTTAATTCAAACACAAATAAGTCAAATATATAATTGGAAAACTAGAAAATTCTGTCCACAAAAAACACCAAACCGAAACTAAAATTTTTATTCTCCTTTAGGGAACAATTGGTAATAAATTTCTTCAAGAACCGATAAGGAAATATATATATATATATATATATATATATATATATATATATATATATATATATATATATATCATTATCATAAAAATCACTTATAAAACATTTGAGCCAATCGTTTTGCCGATAAAAATTAACCAATCAAAATCAGACAAAACAAAAGTTTAGATTTCAAGGAACATTATAATTGAATTTTGTATAATAAAAATTAATAAAATTTACGGTAAACCTCTTATAGTAGCGTATAATGAAAACGATATCCCGTGAGATGTTTGGCTTGAAAAATTTCTCACTAGCTATTTTTTGTTTAAATAAAGTGAAATTTATTTTTTAAATTTAAAATGATTTTTATTTAATTTTTTAAGAAACAAATTTCGGGATCTCTCCTAAAAACACTAGACTGTCATACTATAGTCAGTTTAAATAATAACTTTTAATGTTTTATTATTATTATTATTGAGGCCACTTACATAAATCATGAAGAGTTGAGTGATCACAGAAAGGAATTATAAACCTTGTGGACAACTATACAACTAAATGATAGGGAATTTATTGCGTTCAGTAATTAAGGGTACCCTTCGTTGGTAATCTTGAAAATTGAAAAAAACTTACAAAAGAAAAAAATATAAAAAAAATTCTACAAATAAAATCTAAGTTGAACACATTTTATGGTTCGAAATACTCTATACCAATTTCCAGTTTACCCTATACTCAAAATGGAATCATTTGTTACTAAGAAAAGAAGACATAAAGTTGTCTGCGAGGAAGCCACTAGCCAGAACTTGGATCGAGATGATCGTAGTAAATACTGAAGAGTAATCACTAATTCGATAAATTAAGGGAAAATTATTTTTACTGACTTAAGTACAATTTTAAAATGATCCTACATAAAACCATAAATTTAACCCATTAAAAACAAAAAAAACATAAAATTGATCCAGAATTTCCCAATAGTATATTAAATATCAATAAAAAAATTATGATATTGATTATTAGTAAATTTTTTATGATTTATAGATTTTTTATGAAAATTTGTTTTTTATAAACGAATAAATAAATCATAGGAGATTGTCAAAAAGAGCTGAAATCCAACGTTAAATATTAATTATAGCCTTCATTGGGAAATATTATAATAAATATATAAAATAAAAAAATGAGTATAATTTAATCAAATCTTTCATTGGAGCAGTATTTTGTTTTTATCCAGCATTTATATTATATATAAATAGCCGAAAACCCAACAAAAAATAAATTTGGCAATCCATTGTTATTTTTTTAAATTTAGCGGCAAATTTTTCCTAACGTAATTCAAACTAACCTAGTTAAATCGAGCACAAACATACTTCATACAATCATTTCTCATCTTATTTCCAAATTTGAAATAGTAATTCACCATAATTTGTTAAAGCTGGGAAATTAAAATCTTCTAGCATAGATTCATATAATTCCTTATCAGCATAATCGCCTTAGTATTGGTTCAATGTGGAATTCAGTATGATCTTGGCCATAACTCAGACAAAACGATTTTATTATAATGGACAATCTAATCTTTATATATTACTTTTAATTTGTAAGTAGATTATTTTATCAGAATTCAAGTGTGACTCAGACAAAACGATTTTATTATTATTAGATTAAATTGTGACTACTTAAATTTTAGGAAAATAATTTAAATAATCAATGTTATAAAATAAAATATTACGCATTATTCTTTTATTACAATTACGTTAACTCTGTATGTATCTTGGTTCTATTTTGTGGCATTTATTAATTTTAAATACATCCACTAATTCGCCTTTTGTCCATCAAAAAAGAATATGAAGTATCAGGAGAACAAGCATGTGGATCCGCTATCAGATTGTCATGAGATAACAAAAATACAGTCAAGAAAAAGAAACATTAAGAACAGTCGTGTCGTATTTGAATAGCACTAAAAACAAAGTGATAATTGATTTCCACCTTCCTTACAGTCCGAATTTGGCTACATCGGATTTCTAGTTGTTTAATCAACAGTTTCCCAGAAAAGAAGATTTGAAGGATGCAGTGATGGATTTTATGAGAGAAAAGTTTCAGAATTTCTTCAAAAAGCCCTTCCAAAAACCTGGTTACACCCTGTGAAAAATGTGATAAATTAATTATTACAAACATATATTGATTTCTATGAGTCTCACTACTTATTGCGTGCACCACGTATATAAAATCAAATAAAAACGTATATAAACAATTGAGAAAGCCATGAACATTTGCCATAGGCCGTTTCGCGCGCCATTAAACTGAAATGGCGTCATTCTCAACTGGCAGTGCAAATTAATTTATTGGATGTATTCAATCAATTTCTCAATAAATCGATTGATAAATTTATCAAAAAATCAATGAATTTAAATAGCATTTAAATTGAAAATCTCCATTAAAATTCTATAAATTATGCATTTAGCTAGAAAGAAATTGTCAGCAAATGGCAGTGAGCCGCTACTGCCATTCTACGATTCTACAACTCCACTGCAAATGCTGCTGCTGCTCTATTGGTGCTGATTCTGATGCTGACTTGAAATCATATTTCAACAGACAATGACAGTTTAATTATCTGTCATTGATTTATCACTTATTTCTCATAGATCTGTGTCAATTATTTGTGCAAATAATGGAGAAATCGATTAGTGCTAGATTTCTGCAGTTTGCATTTCGTAATTTATTACTAATATTTTTATAAAATAGGAAAGCAATGCATGTTAAAAATGAAAGAAAAAAGGATTATTTTATTAATATTATTATTTATTATTTTTAGTTTTTATTATTATTATTTTTATTATTAATATTATTTATTATTATTATTATTTTTATTATTATTATTAATATTATTATTATTTTTATTATTATTAATATTATTATTTATTATTTTTAGTTTTTATTATTATTATTTTTATTATTAATATTATTTATTATTATTATTTTTATTATTATTATTATTATTAATATTATTATTATTTTTATTATTATTAATATTATTATTTTTAGTTTTTATTATTATTATTATTTATTATTATTATTTTTATTATTATTATTATTATTATTGTTATTATTATTATTGTTGTTGTTAATTTTATTATTATTATTATTATTATTATTATTATTATTTTTATTATTATTAATATTATTATTTATTATTTTTATTATTAATATTATTATTTTTATTATTATTAATATTATTATTATTATTATTTTTTATTATTTTCATTATTATTTTATCATTATAAAATTATTTTACAACATAAATCTGATACCTGATAAATGACAAATCCAATGCTGAGATTTTTAATAGGTCCAATTTTAGTTTCGGCACTTCTTGGATCTTCCTGCAACAATCCGACAATGACAGTGCATTTGTTGTTATCTCCCGGTTCTTTGAGGTCAATGCGATATTGGGGATTCATGAAATGTGTATTCACCAGTTTCGGCCTTCCACCGGAACTGACTCCGATTTTCCATTCGCCGTATAACGACAAATCATTCCAATAGTTTTTCATTTTCATTCCACGCGAATTCTGGTTGACAGGAAAATGACAAATATCAAGAATGTCGAAATTATTGAAAAAATCTATCAATGATAACCTGAATATAAGATTTTAATTAATTAATTAATTAATTAATAATGGATTATATAGTGATCGATAAAAATTTTCATAATCCGATTGGGTGATTATGGCTATTTCAAAAAATTATACAAAGTCTAATTGCGTTGATTTAATCACCGCCGAAATATTTTAAAACTCCAGAAGCAAGAGCCATTGTTTCCGGTGCTCAAGATGGAGAGATAAGAAAGCAAAAACTCTGTAGGAGGAGTTATATGTAGGTTAAGCGAGAAACTCGTAAATTCAAATTTGATTCGCTAACAATCGCTGTCAAAAGTTTCCTCCAAAATGACAAATGGGTGACGGCATTGGAATATAATTTTAACTTGATTTCATGTGAGAAAATTCGGTTAGATATTTTACGATAATAGAATTGGAATCTCATAAATTCCTATCCAATATTCAGCGTGAGATTGTCGTTGTTTTTCAATGGCTTTCCAAATAGACGAGATATTCAACTGTGAACGGTTGATATGAGTCAATAATTAACAAGTCTCCCATACTTTCATGTAGGTTCTGAATTCGGTAGATCCAGACGAGATGCGAGTCAGTTTGGACTCTTATGTCGGTGGGTTTCGGAGGGCCATCCCAGTATATCTTCTTTCACATCTCCCCGACGTTTGTTCTGTTTATTATGATTTCAAAACTTCAATTGATTTCAGTCTTTATTTACACGCACAAGTGAAGTTTAATATTTAGTGCAGTCAAAATCAAAAAAATATATTTAGAATTTTTTCAAAACATTTTATGAAATGGATATTTAAAAAATTTCAATTAATAAATTAAAAAGAAATTATAAAATAACTGCCAAAAAAGTTTATAAAGATTATAGATCATATTTACAAAATGAATAAATTAACAAAACACTTTTTTGGATATTTGATGGATGATATAGAAATTTGAATTATTATAATTGTTGTAATAAGGAACATTTTTTTTTGATTGACTATGAATCAGATGTTTTATTGATATTCATAGTCAATCAATAAAAAATTCTTTATGACATTGCAAAATGAAAAGCAATCAGAGGTGAAAACTAGAAAAAGTTTTTTCAATATTAATACTGCTATTATTAATATTGTTATTATTATTTTTAATATTATTATTAATATTGTTATTTGTATCAGATAAGTGAATAATAAAATAAGCCCTTGCGGCGAAGTAATAATTATATTTTGAAAAAGTTTCGATTATTAAATATAATTATTACTTCGCAGCAAGGGCTTATTTTGTTATTCAATTATCTGATATAATAATAATAATAATAATAATAATAATAATAATAATAATAATAATAATAATAATAATAATAATAATGACAATAATAACTATAATAATAATAATTATAATAATAACAATAAATAATAATAATAATAATATTAATAATAATTAATTATAATAATCACAATAAATAATAAAATAATATTAATAATCATAATAATATATCAGATAAGTGAGTAACAAAAAAAGCCCTTGCTGTGAAGTAAACATTATATTGTTTAAAAAATTTTCGATTATTAAATAATCCTCGCCAGTTTATTTTGTTATTCACTTATATATTAATTTATGCTGCTACCAAGGAATCACCGTTTTATACTTATAATACTGTTATTATTATTATAATAATTATTTTTATTAATATTGTTATTAGTATTTTTAATATTATTATTAATACTGTTATTATTATAATTATTATTATTATTATTATTATTATTATTATAATTTCAATTGTCGACCATAAAAAATAGATTACGTGATTAAATAATAATTCACCTGACAATGATCAATTTGATCTATTATCAATAATATAATTATAAATGGAGTGTAATAAAAATGAATGTCTATTTGGTAAACATTCCAAAACAATGACTAATAATTAAATAAATAACTTAAATTTAGTTGAGTAGACAGAAATTAAATAGTGAAAAATTATTACTAGAAAAAGTTCCACAAATAAAATAATAGTATTATTTTATTAAATCAAATTTAGAATAAATGTGAAAGAAATTGTGAACCCGTTTCCTTGGGTTCCCATCTAACAAAATAGCAATAAATATGTCAAGGAGAGATGCCGGCAGAATGCATGTGCTGGTGGTAGTGATAATATACAACAGTCATTCGATTTCTTTAAACCATTTTCACTATAAATTTTGCAAAATTTTTAAAATATATTGTGACAATATAAATTATAATGCTTCCGGGACCACAAAGTTTTAAGGCATTAAATTTGTTTTTACATGTGACATATACGTAAAGTTTCCAGCCTTAAAATGACCAAATATACATACTGGATTACTGCAACATTACCCCCCCCCCCATCCGATATATTCAAGCGATTTTCACCCTTTCAAGAACCTCGATAGTTTTTAAGTTAGTGAAAATTATATAACAAAAGCAGCAGAAAACGTCTTTAAAGAATTCTAGGATTATTATTAAATTCTTTTAAATATTCAAAACTTCATTTTCAATTTTCTCATCTATTTATCTTTTTAATTGACTATCGATAAATAATTATTAATTAATTTCATTATAATAAATCATTTTTTCTTAAAATCGATTATAAAAAAAGAAAAAAGAAAAAAACTAAAAAATCAATGAAATTTTAAAAGAAAATAAAAACAGATCAATGGTAAATTTATATCTTATAAATGACTTTACTGATAACACTTACAATTAATTCTTTTCCACAAAATTTTACTGATAATCAATGTTCTATAATAATTAATCAAATCAATCATTATTTATTGATAATTAATTTCATTAATAAATCAAATAAAAACATCACAGAATTTTATAAATAAAAAATTTATGAATTTATTTTGAAAAATCGATTATTTAATATTTAATACATATTTGTTGTTTTAATCGATTGTTGAAGTGTGAAATAAACATGAATTATCGATTTAAAAATGCCAATGTCAATAAAGAGGAATTACGGGGAGAAATACTACCGTGAACAGGGCAATAGTAAACAACTGACGATAGGAAAAGATAGGAAACGATATAGATGGAACGGACTGATGGAAATATTTCTCCAATACGTGTGTTTATGGACATAAACAAACTCCCACAGTGAAAAAAGTGCAAAAAATTGATCACTAACCAAAATTCACCATCTGATTTCTTAACAAGACCGACAGATTTTTTGTCGTTGTCGCTGATTGATAGCCATTCTGTGGATTTGTCAGACCACGGTCCGTTCCACTCAATCTCATTTCCCCATGGATTTCTCACGCGAATTAATGTCACAATTGATTGCATCTTGTCATTATCGGTTAGCTTAATCTTCCTAATATCGCTTATCGTGTACGCATGGCCAGCTACGAGCCCATTTGCTAGAACTGTGCCGGTCGCCGTTCTCATAGATCCTTGGTTTTGTTTGTTCTAGTAATAATTAATATCAGACTCGTTGAAAATAAAATTCCACAATTCTATATATCTAATTACAAACCAAACCTTTTTATTCAGAACAAACAAATATTATTTATTATTATTGGCGAGTTTTCACGATCGTGATCCACTGTGCTCAAAATCTTTAATTAGAAAAACCAAAAATAACGGAAAAGGTAAATAAAAAAAATCAAGAATTTTATTGGAGCTATTTTCTATGTGCAGATTTTAATGTCAAATTTTTGATTTCTTATATTTCCATTGAATATTTTCTGATTTATATACAAGAAAATATGGGACAAAGCTATTTTTAAATAAAATATTTTGAGATATGCCAATATAATACAAAAATTTTAATGGCAGTGTAAAAGCCAAATAGTAAAACGTTTAGCATTGACTTCAAAATGTCGCAGATAATAAGCATGCCCCTCCCGCCCCTAATGCAACCGTTCGGAAAATTCACAAGGATACGAAAGAAATGAAATTAAAAGAAGAGTTTTGCGAAAAATTCTATGAAAAATGATGTTTATAATAATAATAATAATAATAAAAATAATAATAATAATAATAATAATAATAATAAATTAATAATAATAATAATAATAAATAATAAAAATAAAAAAAAATAATAAAATTATAAGAATTTTTGATTTTCAATTATGATTTCTTTTAATTTTCCAATCACACAAAAAAGATGCCGATAATTTTTCCATATTCACGAATTGCCGATACAGTCTTTTTCAAGTGATTTTTAAAAAGCTGTGTCGAAAATTCGAATAATATCGATATTTATACTGATTCATAGTCAAAATTATTTTTAAGTCATTGGAATAATAATAATAATAACTGTTATTATTAACTAATTTTCATCAACGCCACAGTGCTAATCCATTAATCGATATTGTTAACCATTTATTTGAAGTTTATTAGTGAAAAATCAATAATTCTTTGAATAAGATGAATAATGCACTTTCAATCATAATTTCAACTGATACTTTCATGCGATAAATGTCAATATTATGAAAACATATATTTTAATATAACATAGATCAATGATCAATTGAAATTTTTGTTTTTACTTGAACCATTAAATGTATTGATAAGATCGAAATGAATGTCAATATTATGATAATAAAAGTATAGAATTTGTCATGGGGCATATTCATGAGACCCCAATATTTTTGCGTGCTGATAGGCAACAGGACTGTTTCACTTGATTTATTTTGGCGCCCAATCTCAACAATACCACAACTAAGTCCAATAATTTATGCTCAAGTTGATAATATAAAAATGAAAGTAAATTAATCATAATTATTGTTTATTATTAAATATAAATATATAATTACAGTGTTTTAAAAATAAAATTAATAATAATAAAATAATATTAATAATAATAATAATAATAATAATAATAATAATAATAATAATAATAAAAAAAATAATAATAAATAATAATAATAATTATAATAATAATAAAAAATAATAATAATAATAAATAATAATTATAATAATAATAATAATAAATAATAATTATAATAATAAAAATAATAATAATAAGGTTAAAAGAACTTTTTTTGGTTTTCACCTCGGATTGCTTTTCATTTAGCAATGATATTCACAAATTTTTGGCACATCGATATTATTATTGATTCATAGTCAAATAATAAAATGTCATTGCAATAATAATAATAATTATAATAATAATAATAAATTGATAAGATTATTAAAGCCAAGAAATAAATAATGACAAGTACATTTGGAGATTAATCATCCTAGGAGATAAGAAAAGAAATTATGGAAATAATATCCGTATCAAAATACACATCCGTTATAGATTCGCTTAGAAAGATTTTATAAATTCATTTTGAAACAAAATCCATATATTCAATGAATTTTTTAATTTTACACCCAAGATTTATTGATTTCCAAGAAATGTCTCCCGCAACTGTCACATATGGATAAATTATGGATAAATAAATAAACATATAAATAAATATATAAATAATAATTATTATTATATCGGGATTTATTATTGTCGCCGAATATTCTTTTTTAGCTAACTATTTAATTAATAAAAAGTTGAAATTTTAGAAGTGCAAAAGTGATTGTAATTTTAGGAGCGGTAAATAATAGATATCTATCATCGCTAGGTATATTGGATAAGCAAACACAAATTCAATTAATTAATTCAATTTAATTAAAAATCAATTTCATACTATAATTCCCGCTGTAATCAAGCTGTGCCTCTCGTAAGCTTTGATTAAAAGATCGTCGATATTGGGAGGAAGACCTTTGGTTTGCCCATTAACAGACGAGTCAATCGTGTAATATTCTGTCATTCCACCGGTGAAGTCATCTAAGGCATCTGCAAGTTGTCCGGCATCCAAAGCTTCATAAGATCCGTTTAATCTATCCGAAGATTTTATTGTGAATTTTTCAATAAATTAAAAAAAATTCTTTTTTTAAAAATCCATAAATTGGTGTTATCAAAGAAAAACTGAATAACTATTTTATTTGTTTAATTGGTTGGTTTTCAGGATTTTTAGGCTTGCGACATCACGAAACTTTCTTAGTTTTTTACACATATAAATAAAGCATTTTTTATACATTTTTATCATTTTTTCCCTTAAAAATTCTAACGCCTCCCATTATAACAGTTTTTCCAGTTCAAGCTACCGATATTCCCTTTCAACATACTCACTTGTTGAGACTCATTTGCTGTCTAGATGTACTAAGATGAATTATAATGCAGGGAATAAGGAAAAATATTAATTTCGACACCCATCCCAATTACCACCTACCACTTTAGAAGCCAATGGTCTAGTTCAACACTGAAAAACCAACAAAATAACCCAAACCACAAAAATCAATGATAAAAATTTCCGGATATCGATTTTAGTGCTTTGCAACATCTTCCACACATTTCGAATTGAGCTCCCTTTAATTATCACCTTTTTTTCCTAAAAAAAAACTCAATCTTCGAAGCTAAAACTATAACTCTGAACGAATTGTTAAGTTCAAGACCACAGAAAAACTGAATGCCTCGACATGGAGACTATTTTGAACAGTAGGTATACGCGGGGAGTGCAGCACAATAAGAATTCATCGACTCATGATTTTTAGATCTATTTAAAATCAAAATTCCCGAAAAGTTTTTTCCATACTCTCCACTATTTTTTTTCATATTTTGTTTGCGTAATTGTCGAATTTGTGTTTTAATCAATACTTATGCCATATATTTTAATATTTTCAAAGAATCGTTGATCTCTACTGGCTTGCAGTTTAAGACTTGTTTATATAATAGCAACGTTACATAATAAAAATTTTGAAATGATTTTAAAGTAAACTATAAAGGTTGAAATAGAGACACAAAAATTGATCACAAGAAATGTAAACGCTAAATAATTTCAGCAAAACTTTTTAAATGTTTCACCATTGGTTAAATATTTTCAATTTGTTTTCTCTTCATTTTCACATGATTATAAATCAATCAATCCAAATTACACACAAATTTTCCGTACAGCTTTTATCAAGTGTTATTAATCAAGAGAAAAAGATTTCGTTGATTTATTTTTAGGATTACATAGATCTAAAAATAATATTACATAGATATCCAAATAATTATCTATTTTCAATTAAATTTATATCTATAATTAATTTAAAAACAATAACTCATAGATTAAGTTTTAATTCGAATTATGAACTTTCTTCGAGACAACATGGCCTCTAACTACGAAAAGTTAGATGAAGAAGTTGTAATGATTACCGAAAACTCACAAGAACTGAGCCCAGTAAGTGACGAGGATAAAGAAGGTAAGGATGAAGATAAGCAATTATAAAATTCTGATTTCGCACTCTCAAAATGATTTAGCTCGTCAGGAAATGACTTCAACTAGTAATGTAACAAAAAAGCGAAAGAAGCAAGTAGCCGAAGAGTTACCTTTGACTCAACCACAACCATCCAAAAAAAAGAAAAAAAGACAACTTCAGCTTCAAAAAAAGCAGCAACACAGTCCTCAATATCATCATCATCAACTCAAGCTGTTATAAGACCCGTTGGTCGTCCAAGAAACGCCTCGAGAAATCCATGAGCACAAAATAGATTTATATTCTATATTTTTTATAAGATTATGTTTATTGTGTCTTATTTTTGATATTTTTATAATTATCTATGAAATTTTTTTTATCTTTGAAATCTCAATTTATTATCTTTATTCTGTTAAAAAATTATCTAATAAGCATTTCAATAATAAAAGTGTGAAAATCTATGTAACTTAATCTTTAGATCTATGAAATCCTAAAAACATATCGGCGAAATACTGCTCCCATTAATCAATAGGCAGAATTTATTCATCTATATTTTATATCGAGAGAAAAGAATGCATATTTAATTTTTGTGTAAGATAAATCGCATAATACCGACAATACTGGAATTAAGGAAACCATTCAAGCGCAAAAAAATGCCAAGAAAAAAATAAATAAATCAGTGAAGCGAATTAAATATCCATTTAATCTCAGCGGCAGCAAAAATCAGCGAAATGAAAATCAGAAATGTCCAAAAACCTTGAAAGGAAACTAATCCCTATTAATCAAATGGGTTTAGGAAATAAATTTTCGGCAGCTTACTACCGCCATAAACAAGTCATTCTTTCGGGACGATTTCTTGACAATTGCCATACTTGTTGTTTTGCTTTTTGCATAAAATCTGACGAATAAATCTTATATATTAAGATGGAAATTATTATATTTCATATTTAAACAAAAACCCCTTTCACCTAATATATTACAAGACGTAGAGTCTTTGAGTAGCCAAGTTTTAGCAAACGAAGTAGCTAATTCAAAATATCGGATAAAAAATAAAACTCATAATAATCTCCATCGAAAAAGAATAATTGCCATCATAACTATAATATATGAGAAAGTGATAATATTTGTGAAACAGCTTCATTCCAAGGCGGTT
>CM039682.1:41865103-42210083 GCA_022537955.1 Schmidtea mediterranea
TTTGTGTTTCACCTCTGATTTCTTTATAAGTGACATAATGTTTTCTACACAATTTGACTATGAATCAGATTTATTTTAGGTATTCAGGAATTTTCGGTAGTAAATTATCGATAGTAAATTCACTTGAAAAAGGCTGTGCCGAAAATTCGTGAATACCTTAAATAAATCTGATTCATAGTCAAATTTTGTAGAAAATAATAATTATAGATTCACTGCCAACAGGTAAAAACTAAAAACTACATGAATTTAAAATTACGTATTCGAAAAAAATATCCAAAAATCATTAAAAAAAATTATTTATTAATTTTTTCAACATATTTATTAATAATTAAAGTTCATTTTTAAAACACTAAAAAAATTAAAATTTAATAATTTATTTCATTTTTTTAAAACATCATTTTACACAAGGTTTTCACATTCCACTTCAGATACGACAATATAAAAATATAAACGTAAAATTCTGCTTACAAATATTATTCAAGTCATTCAGTCGACAATGCTCAAGAACTTGAGAACGAATATTATTATTATTATTATAATAAATTCAAAATTCTTAAATATTCTTCAGTGAGATTGTTTGAACCCGAAACAAATGTAGAGAAAATAAGCAATGATTAAAAATATAAAAATATTCCCAAAAATTCATATCACTATTTAAAATTTATAAATAAAAAGTTTCGGAAAATATTTTTTAAAATAACAAAATAAAGTCGATAGAGAAAAGTTTGCAATGGAATTTTCCCTAGTAAATAAAATATATGGAAAATCCGAGGAAAATTTCTGGGATAATTAAGTGTCGCATTAATTTGCAGTTGAGCTGGTTGTCGTAAGAAAAAGAAAGTAAATTATCTTGGTAAACAATACAGTTAATGTTCCACAGAGATATTGATTAATCCTTTTAGATTATCAAATATTTATCACAGAAACTCTCATTTAATTGGTAAATTTTCTGGGCGCTTCCGTTATTGGTCTATCATTTCCACTTCCGTATCTTATATTATTATCATTATTGTTACTATTATTATTGTTGTTGTTATTATTATTATTATTATTATTATTATTATTATTATTATTATTATTATTATCATTATTATTATTATTATTATTATTATTATTATTATTATTATTATTATTATTATTATTATTATTATTATTATTATCATTATTATTATTATTATTATTATTATCATTATTATCATTATTTTTATTATTATTATTATTATCATTATTATTATCATTATTATTATTATGATATTTATATTTATTAAAAAAAATTTTGACTATTAATTTGTAAAAATATCGATGTCTATCAAAAAAATTTTTTTAATAAATGTCATTGGAAAATGAAAAAGAATCTGAGTTGAAAAGAAGTTCTTATATTATTATTATTATTATAAGGACTTTTTTGTTTTTCACCTTTGTTTTTTTTTATTTATATTTATAAAAGACATTGTATTTTCTACAAAATTTGACTATGAATCAGATTTATTTATGGTATTCACGAATTTCAGTACAGCCTTTTTCAAGTGATTTCCATGTCTTTTATAAATTATTATTTATAATAATTATTTTTATTATTTAATAACAGTAAATAAAAAACAGTGTAAGCCTATTTCCGTAATGTTTATTTCTACTTCTTCTATGATTGGCCTTTTCTTTCCAAGAATGTTTTGAATAAATGGCAAGATTTAAACAAATCTTTAAATTTTTAATTTGCCAACATTTAAATAAACTTTAAAAATCCTTTTTGTCGATAAGGGATTTATTCATATTTAAATATTGGAAAGTCTGATTTTAAAATATTTTAAAGTGTGTTTTGATCTATATATAAATATCTTTATTCGGATTTATTTATATTCCAATGTTAGACAAGATATTAACAAAAAAATAAAAAGTTAAGTTATCAAATTTTGTTTTTGAAAATTATTAATTTGGCATTATTAATGAGCATTATTATCATGATTAATAACAAAACAGCGAAAAAAAGTGCAAATTTTAAAACTAAAATTTATTATAAACAATTTTTTTAAATCAATAAAATAAAGAGTTATTTAATTTTTTTAATGCAAATAATAAATAAAATATGACATCTAAATATAAATTATAGCTATGCCAATAACACCAGATTTTTGATTTTATGTATAAATAATGAAACAGATAAAATTTCACATTTAATGATTTATGTGCAAATATTGATTTTAATGTTTAATTTTAATTGGAATTTATTTCTGTTAATAATAGATTTTAAATGTTGTTACTATTGTTGCATTACCAGCCTTACTTTTAAACATTTTTAATAAACAGTATTAGATAATAAATGTAAATGATTTACAAGACACGCATACACACATATATACATTATTCATTGTCATTTTCTGACACACTTATACGTTTGCGTAAGACTGCAATATCACTGCTACCACTCGAATTATTTGGTTCATCGTCTTGGGAAATTATTTTTGTATTATTATCACTAGTCTCCTGTGTTGATAATTCGGAATGTTTTAGAACGAAATCAGTTATTAAAGATTGTGTTTGTTTTCGTGTTAATATTGAAAATCGTGTTAAAACAAAGCAATTCGTGTAAAAAGAGAAAAAAAAATTCTTTTTAATTCGTGGTTAATCAAACTCGTGTAAAAACAGAATTAGGTGCACATACAACTTGAATGAGAGAGCTTATTAATATTTTTTAAGTTATTGAAATGTAAATCTTTAATTAATTGTAACAAAAAATGGTCTTGTCAAAATTTACAAAAAATATATAGTTAAATATCTCATTTAAAAGCCAGTTTCGTATGAATGTAAAATGTTCTCACTGAAATGCTTTCGCATAATAATATTATATTTAATATGACAATAGTATAAAATGTTTGTAGACCCTGAATTACAGCCTTATCCTAATTCAATGTGTTCAAGCTCGTTCAGTTTCAACTAGGATTGAGTATAACATTGAAAAATCAAAAGAACTCTTCATGTTAATTGTGCAATTTTCTGTCTTCAATATTTCGACTAATAGAGAAAAGCAATTATAATAAAAAGAAGTTTCCGATGAAATCACGACTATGTAGATTCTGCAAACTTGACAAAAATTTAATAAAAATTTTCATCACTGACTACTTTTTTCATATGAAACCGATGTCCATGTGGATAATCATGTCAATTCTTATTTCTATAGTGAAGAATAAAAAACAAATTAACAATTCTCATTTAATTTACATTTATGCTGGTAGTCGAAAATGGCGTTGTGTACTTTCATACTGCTCCCAAGACAATTAGCAAACAGTGATTCTTTGGTATATTACATGAAAATGTTAAAAACCTAATAAATGGTTTTCCAGCACATTTGGATGCAAATGATGGAAAATATCTTTGTAACACAGATAATCCAATGTATTAGCTCACTTTCCCAATTCCAAATACCCTTGTCAGGCCTGAAAAATCGCAATTTGTCTTTGTTAGTCGCTTGATTCCTCAAGTTAAGGACATCCATAATAATTAAATAATAATAGCTTCAACAATTTCATTTCAAATTTTTTACAACCATCTAATATTAAAACAACGATTCCGTTTTTGGTTTGATCACAAACATTTTTTAGTATTTATTTTGAGGATATTTTAGCAAGCATAGGTTATCAATTGAATAGGAAATATTAATATACAATCATTGAATAAATATTTTATATTTTTAAATTTCAAATATTCTTAAATATTAATTTTACAATCAATCAATTTCATCATTTGATAATTTAATTTTAAACTTATTAATGTTCTTTTAAGATTTATTATTAAAATTTTATTAAAGTTCTTCAGATACTTTTTACATGAGAATTAACTCTTCGATTTAATTATCCTCGTAGTCTTATATGAAATATTTGCGTAATCAAGTTTATAAAATTTCATAAAAAACTTGGAATTAGTTGTATTAAGAAATGCGTTGCACTTGGGACAAATTTAATATTAGTAATGGCTCCCATTGTGAATTGTTGGATTTGTATTTCTCATATTTCATACATTATAGCTTTAGTAAGTATCAGTTGTTTTTGGTCATTGAATATGAATCACCATGTATATATAATTAATAATCAAAGTTGAAATTATAAATAAATGTGCAATGGCACCTATCTAATCAATAATGGCCTTAAAAATCTTTTCTAAAGAATTACCATTTCGTTCAATGTGACTCGTGGACAAATTCCTCCGCAATTTCGGTGAACACTATAAAAAATGGAACTTATTTCCATTTTCGGAAAAAATTTTCATCAAATACTTCGAGAGGAAAATTTAAATTATAAAAATGAATTAAATAATTATGTGAAAAAAAATGAATTGAAAAGCGATTATAAATGGACATAAATAACGCAAACTTACGCTTTTTCAATTTAACAATCATAAGGTAATCAAGTCCAAGAGTCGAAATTGTTCAGATAAAAGTAAATGAAGGAAAAAATGTTATTATAATATTTTTTATGAAGTATATAGAATTTTGATTGGATAGAGCGCAATAAGAACAATTGAATGAGAAATTATCTGACACATTTTGCACACTTGGAACCGTTCCGGTAAAGAAAATATTGATTTATTAAGGTTAGATTTACGGAATTCCAAATAGAAATTATTGGGAACTTATCAGAGCAATAACCGCAAGATGTTCCAATCTATCGGACAGACATTACCAGTTCAGATATCCAAGGAATGAAGCAAATGATACAAACCGTTTTATTTCAATTCATTAACTTTCAATAAATTATTTGCATTTCATTATAATAATAGATAATAAAAGTAAAATAATTTTATTATTATTTATAATTATTATTATTATTATTATTATTATTATTATTTATTTTATTATTATTATTATTATTATTATTATTAATTATTATTTATTTTATTAATATTATTATGATTATTATTTATTAATATTATTATTATTTATTATTATTATTATTATTTATTATTATTATTATTATTTATTAATTTTTATTTTATTATTATTTATTATTATTATTATTATTTATTAATTTTTATTTTATTATTATTTATAATTATAATTAATTATTATTATTAATTATTATTTATTTTATTAATATTATTAATATTATTATTATTTATTAATATTATTATTTATTATTATTATTATTATTATTATTATTATTATTATTTATTAATTTTTATTTTATTATTATTTATAATTATTATTATTATTATTATTATTTATTTTATTATTATTATTATTATTATTATTATTATTATTAATTATTATTTATTTTATTAATATTATTATGATTATTATTTATTAATATTATTATTATTATTTATTATTATTATTATTATTATTATTTATTAATTTTTATTTTATTATTATTTATAATTATAATTAATTATTATTATTAATTATTATTTATTTTATTAATATTATTATGATTATTATTATTTATTAATATTATTATTTATTATTATTATTATTATTTATTAATATTATTATTATTTATTATTATTATTATTATTATTATTATTTATTAATTTTTATTTTATTATTATTTATAATTAATTATTATTTTTAATTATTATTTATTTTATTATTATTATTATGATTATTATTATTATTTATTTATTTTTATTTTATTATTATTAATTTTATTATTATTAATATTATTATTATTTATTAATATTATTATTATTATTATTATTTATTAATTTTTATTTTATTATTATTATTTATAATTATAATTAATTATTATTTATTTTATTAATATTATTATGATTATTATTATTTATTAATATTATTATTTATTTATTATTATTATTATTATTTATTAATTTTTATTTTATTATTATGATTATTATGATTATTATTAATATTATTTATTGTTATAATTATTTATTATTATTATTATTTATTTTTATTATTAATTATTATTTTATTATTAATGATTTTATTATTATTAATATTATTATTATTATTTATTAATTTTTATTTTATTATTATTATTTATAATTATAATTAATTATTATTTATTTTATTAATATTATTATGATTATTATTATTATTTATTAATATTATTATTTATTATTATTATTATTTATTAATTTTTATTTTATTATTATTTATAATTATAATTAATTATTATTTTTAATTATTATTTATTTTATTATTATTATTATTATTATTTTTAATATTTCAGTACATGTAAAAATATTTTTATTAAGATAATTAAGTTAAATAAAAATTACCAGCAGCGTTATCATAGTCATTCGCATTGAAAAAGTTTGGATCAATATCTGTTGCATTACTGAATTGAATTCCATCATAATTAGAGCTGGGAGCAATGTTATAACTTTGGATATTCGGATCAAGACCTTCATAAATTGGATGATTGACTTGAACTTCTGAATATTTAGTATTATTCATGGCGTGAATGCGTTGTCGATTAATAATGACATTGGGATAATTATTATTTCTAATACCGCTGTTTGTAATCGGAGGATTTGATCCGTAAGACGTGATTGGTTGGAAATTCTGATATTGATACCGCTGAGTCATTGCACACTTTTAATCACTGAAAATGTGATTGGATTCAATTACACGAAACATGATGTTATTTATAGTTGATAGTAAATTTTCATTTCATTGACAACTGCAGGTAATATGCATGAAAATATGCACTGATTAGATAATTTTACACAATTTTGCATTTTGAAATAATTTGCCCACTCATATTTAATCACAGAAATATTTTAATGTGATATAAATAGCATTAATTGAATTATTTAATTAGGCAAAACTTAAAATTATGTATTTAGAGAATTAAAATTTGAAAAATTTTTCAAATTAGTTTTAAAATATTTTAAAATAATACTATAATTAAATTGACACATACCTTGATGGTTTATTAAAATCCATTTATAAAAATCATACAATTCTGAAGGTTTAAAATTAATTTACTTCAGATTTTCAAAAAGTAATATATTAAAACGATTCAAAATTTGACTTTGTACTTAAAGTAATGACTTATTTCAAATATACATGTAAAGTTCTAATATATGTTATATTAAGCTTTAAAGTTAATTTTATTTTAAAATGTTATGACTATGAAAAAGGTTGTTTACAAATTTTATAATTTGTCAAAACAATAGTTTTTCATGTTTTGTATATAAAAATAATAGCAATTTTTAATTGTAGTATATAACTTGTATTAAAAAGCTGTAAAGTATTAATTTATTTATTATACCTGATACAAAAGTTTGCATTTAACGGAAAGACGATCACTCATTTCAAATAGTCATATTCTTCTATCTAGTCATTTTGGATGATATTGTCTCTTAATTTCTATTTCCAAAGTAGTATTTGGTCACAAAATCTTTTTACTCCATTGGTTTATCTTTGTCTAATCAGAAAACTTCAAACGTTAAAACCTTATATAACCCATAGCAGGTGACACTGGTATAGTTAAATATTAATGAGATCTGAAATAAAGATGAATGTCAATTAGAACTCAATAACTTTTATTGGTCTGGGTCTCTTATAACTGTCAAGCTATTTATGTCTTGTGTTATCATGCTCTGAACAATGGAATTACTAGATTATGTAAATTACATGTATGATTAAAAAAGATAAATTATACAAACCTTTTTTTTAACTGTATGACAAGTATAACTACAACTAAATCTGATTCGATTTATTTTATGGTTTTCAATAATTTTGATAAGCATAGAGCTCTCTTTTTTCAAATGTTATTTAGTTTTCTTTAAAATTTGTTACACGCCGTTACAATTTAAAAATTATTCATATTAAAAATGTCTTATGTGAAATATTTTACCGTATATCTCTGTAAATCGCATGAAATCAATATGGCGTCTCAGCGGAGAACTTAGGAAATGTCTCGTGGCATCTCACTTTGTCCCAGCGCTGTTGAATCAACGATGTTAAATCGGTTGTTCTTATTCCGCTCAAAACATCAACACTCGATAGCTCATTGAGCACCTAATTAACATAACAACATAATGCAAGATCCGTAAATTAATCAAAAACGAAAGAGGGAAAATCACTAAAGTAGCCGACAAAATAAAAATCCGATAGACCTTAATTGAATAAATTTGTAAGTAAAATAATTATGTAAATAAACTAGGCAGTATGGAATAGTTCAAATTGTTGACACCTATTTCTTTAAATCTAGGAATCTAATTCCTTTATGTCAAACGTAGTTATTGGTTTCCCGTGAGTGTGAGTTGCTCAGCTCTCGATGCTGGTAATGTATGATGTAAGGGAATGTATCTGAAGAGGTGATACACCTTGAAACACACCTCTCTTTCTCACGAGGTGCCGATACAAGGACTTTCGTTTTTACATATCTATCACTTATCTCGCCCAGCGCTCGCGTATGTTTCCTTTTACTTAATCCAATTACAGAAAAATCATTATTAACCTATTAGATCAACTACACGAAATTTTAATTATATTAGTCTGACTTAATCACAAGAGCTGAAAACGGACTACTTCTCTGTTCGGTGCGCTGTAATCGGAACGTTAGAATGTCCGTCGACGCAACAAAAGATTTCCTAATAAAAGCAACTTTCGTGCCTGGAAACAGAACAAACGTTGCTACCGCTCAGCTCTCTGGTAATAATAAGGTTCGTTATACTAATTGATTTTAAATTTGTCTGGGATTTACTGATAAAAGTCAGCAAGGCCGTGAACATTCAAAATAAATTTATCAAAATATTATTAATAAGAACAATGCCATAAAGTTACTGAAAAACATATATTAAAATGACAATACTTACAGCTTGATTGATTAAAACTTTCGCTTAATAAGTTTTGGTTAAAATTTAAAAATTTAAAAAGTTTTTTTAAAGATAAAGTTATGATTCTAACCGCTGTTTACCTAGTAATTGAGTGCTTGTGTACGTCCAATTATATTTTTTGGGCTTTAATTAGCCTATTTTTAGTGTTTTTATTTAATTTTTAATTACTTTCTTTTTCTAGTGAGGTAAACTTTTTGTTATTTTTTTTCTCTTAAACATTTTATTTTATTTTTAATAGATGGATTTTAGTTTCTTTTTACCCATCTCCTCTTTTGGTCGATACCTTCCACTTTTATTGTATTATCTAACCTCATTTTGTGAGGTTTAGCGCTT
The DNA here is from genome assembly GCA_022537955.1 of Schmidtea mediterranea. Lineage (NCBI taxonomy): Eukaryota > Metazoa > Platyhelminthes > Tricladida > Dugesiidae > Schmidtea > Schmidtea mediterranea. Next base: position 41,874,239 of record CM039682.1, read on the forward strand.
TATATATTAATAACTTATTTTTATGTGTATGCCCAGCATTTTAAAATATATTTCTTTAATTGTTTTTGATGTTATTTCATTTATTATTGTTTTAATTGATGTTTGATAATAATTTTTGATATTTGCTTGCAATGTATTTTGGGTAACGGTTAGGATCATAACAAGACCAAATTTAATTTTACGGCCCAATAAACCTATCTTAAGCATCTATCAAATAAGACAAGTTTGACTTATAGAATTAAACTTGATGAATTTAATGAATGAAACGACATAATTTTTTAAACCAAGTGAATAAAAATAAATAAAGTTAAGGAATAGATAAACTAAAATTAATAAATAAACGATTTAATGAATACAAATAAACAAATTTATCAAGCAAAATGGCCGGATTAACTAAATGACACTAACCAAGAGTTTGATGAAACAATTAAATTGTTTGCGGTTAATAAATGGGAACAACCAATAGAGAACCAAGAAACAATACGGATATAAATAAAATGATCAGATCAAAACATTCGAGATTTGACGCAACAGATAAATACAAAATCTTCAAATAAGGTTAATTAGGAGAAAGGTCTTAACATTCAACGCGAGCAATATTATATCTAATACGTCTATGTAGCCGAAACAGACCCAATCAGATCACTTTGGCTACCAAAATAGAGTGACTTGACCATAATCGTTAAAATTATTGCTGAATTAATAATATAAAAGATGGAACGCCAATCACAAAAGATACAAATCTGCTCTCGCGAAACAGCGCTCCTAAAGTGCCAAAATAGCAATACGGTTATTTATCCACTTGTCTTTGCACCGACACGACTAATGCAAGCAAGAAACGATTAAAACCCGGAAAGGTGAAGAACACGCAAAATATTTCTACACGAACTGCACAAAGATAGTCAATTCATAACAAGGCTCAGGGCACATTCACCCGAAGACGATTTATAAATGAATAATTTTTAGTGTTTGAAAGTGTAGAAGGTGGTTATATTTAAATAAAACTGATGAACAGTTATTCAGTGAATCGCGATAATAGACTCCCATAAACGTAAAATTAATGAACATATTTGATGGAGATAAAGTGACCAGAGCTAAAATTCGACCATATACTTTCTATCGGTAGCTCGTTGAACCCAAGATGCGTCCGCGCCATTACAGTATTTGCAACGAGACTCAATATTGGGTTACCTGAAAACGTTCATATAGATATTTTAAAATTGGTTTGGTTTTGGTTCGGAAAAATATGAGTGGTTCAATTGTTTCTTGGTTCGTTTTGGATCTCTGATTATAATGGGAATAATTTGATAGTATTTTTGTGTTGTTTAAATATTTAAAATTTTGACGAACATTTTAAAAGAATTCTTTAAAATCTCTAAAAATGATTCGATTTTTTATTAGAATAGTATTTTTTTGTGTTTAAATATTTAAAATTTTGGCACGCATTTTAAAAAATTATGTAAGATGTGCAGCTTTGATAAAAGCATTAATTTATAGTTAAACAAATTTTATTGGTCAGATAGTTTCTATGGAAATTTTAGTCAATTTTCATTGGCTGAATAATTAAATATGAAATTTACATTATTTATACACATTTTGGATGCCGATAAAACTTTTAATAGTTAATCTCATTAAAATAAGCTAAAATATCGTACAAAATAATTCAAGATAATACATTGCTATTTAATAAATCCACATTAAAATTATTACTAGCATAAGAAAATTTGTTAAATATTTCCAATAGATCTCATCGCTTCGTTACAAATAAGTGAAAATTCATTTCAATATGTAAAATTATCAATGGCGATTTTTAACCTTCCTCCGATTTCCGGTTTTGAAAATCATTGTCTGAAATGTTTGGGCAGTTTTTCGATCTCCAGGAGAAATGCCGGTGAAATCTAAATTTATCAGCTTCGGAATGCGGCCCAAAACATAATAAAAGTAATTCTAAAAGAGAAAGGTTCATTAATTATCTCAATAATGATAATAGGAAAAATATTTACTTTTTCATTTTCAATCGGATTGCCATGTAGTGATAGTTTCAATAAATTCGGTAAGGAATTCAATTTATCAACTTCAGTTATTTCTGTTATTTTATTTCCATGCAAATTTAACAGTTTCAAATTTGCGAATGATAATATTTTCTATGAAAGACTCTTTAGCATATGAGACAATTGAATAACGAATTACATCACTAATTGTCGTCAAACTATTACAAGAGAAATCTATCCAAGTGAGCATGAAGGAATCTGAAATTATTTTTCTTGTTACTTCAACAATATCTTCGATATTATCTAAGCGATTGTTATTTAATTTGAGACTTTCTGTAATCCATCTGTTGTTGCTATCCTTCTTTAAGTTTTGCGAGCTGCTGCCTTTTGGCAATCTTGGCTCTTCATTAGCTATATCTAAAATTCAATCATTTTAAAAAGAGCAATTAGTTATTTTTTATTAACCTTCTATATTTTGCAACTGTAAAAAAGAGTAATCTATAGGCGGAATAATTATACCAACTGTAACAGTACCGTATTTGGGAGGTGTTGCTTCATCTCTAAATACTGTATTTAAGGATTATCATGTTTAATAGTCTTATGTCATACTTTAACAATCCAGACATTATTTACAATCGCTATGGAGAATGTAATAATATAATTTAAAACAAACGCTTTTAAAATCACATGATTATTGTGAAAACTTTATTTATTAAGTTTTTAGATATTATTTTATTTCATTTGAAGAATAAATTATTATCAAAGTAAATTATATATTTATAATAATTAGAATTTTCTTAAATAGCATGTTTTATAATTAATATTTTTATACATTTTGCCCGCAGTTTAATCATTTCAAATGTGGTTATAATGTATTTCCCAATAGTATACTAGTTTCGAGCTAATGGCTCTCACCAGTTTCAGCTTTGAACTTGTAGTCCACAGAGTTAAGATTGTATCTACTGTGGTTTTAAGTGAAAGGAGGTTTCAATACAAAGATTCGTTTTTTTCTTGCCTTAAATCCAAACTTTGCAAACTTATTTGATGTCCATTGCATCAGGATAAGTGTATAATAGTGTTATCTTGACACTGTTTTTACACTTACCTGGCGCGAAGAAAAATCTGAGCGCCTCCTGCATAGTACTGATGAGAGCCATTAACTCGAAACTATTATACTATTGGGAAATGTACTGGGTATCATTTAATGTATCGTATAAAATAAAATATATTAATATCATTGCATACTTTCAAATAAAACTTTTCAAATGTGTTCAGATAAAAAGTAATCAAATTTCAAGAGGCTGTCGATTTTATATTTGACAATTCCCATAATGGCCGACTTCCCATAATATTTCATTTAAAGAAATTATATAATTTTTATATTTTTTCCCTATTTCTTAATCCGAAACAAATTTCCAAACTTTAATTTTGGTAGAAATTTTAATTTTTTATTTAACTTAGAAAAATATAATATTTTTCCGAATTGTCTTTTGTAGAAATTTTACAAAACTTACTAACAGATTTTTGTTGTTATTTGTTAATACCTGTCGTTTGAACTATTTGATTACCCTTAACCAATTGGGTATTATTCCAACACTACCAACCTTTGGTTGTATTTTCAATAAATAATTGTTTCTTTTTGCCTATCTTTGAATTCTTGCTTCAAACTCTACTTTCTGGAATCAGTAACAATGTTTTCTTACCGTTTCCCACTGTTCCCAAAAATTATTTAAATTATATAATTAATTATTTTATTTTATAATTTTGAAGCTTGATGACAATAGCTGAGCTGCCGACAAATTTTGGAAAATGATGTTGACAAATTTTATTTAAAAAAATTTAAACTACAGTTTTAGATTTTGGCATGGCTGGTTAAGAGTTGTCCAGAGATTACCAACCTCTAAGATGTTCCATTAGCAACTAAGTCTAAAAAATTTTAGCTTTCACTGCCCTATTATGTATCCATTAATATATTACTGTTTGACTATATTGAAATTGTATTTCAGGTTTAGGATCAGTCACATAGTGAGAACTGTTACCAGAATTACGTACTTAAGATTTACAATCAGGTTCTTTTTCACCGTGAGAAGGCAATCACCGTTATTTTAACTAAAGTCCAAGAGTAACAGTTCAAAAAATAGATAAGAAAAAGATTCAAAATGCATGTATTTTCTACTGTATACATAAGATATATTACTACAAATCCAGTCTATCAACATTATTAGTTTCAATAATATTTTTATTTTTGGTTTCAATAAAAACTAAATCAATAATAAGATTTATTTCAAAAAATTCAGTAAATGATTACTGAGTTGGTGTCAGGTCAATTTGTGTGACAACAGCATGTTCAAAAATGCATTTTTTCGTGGCACTCAGTCGATATTAAATTAAAATTATTATAATCAACTAACTTTCATTAATTAATTTAAAAGTAGGGCCATGTTATAATTTTATATTGATACAGAATTTTAACGAAATTCAATAGACATGTTAATAATTTAATTTAAATTAAATATTAATCAATTATGACTGATGGTCAAAGTTCGAGGTCTATTTCATCATTTTGGAGAAATTTAAAACGAGCTCTAATATCGGCTCCCGATATTCATAATGGTTCTCCAGTTTGCTTAGAATGCGGTATGAGAGTTACAAATAGTAGCAATGTCAGTAACAATGTCAACAATGAGTCGGTTTTAATTTCCGAACGTCCCATTTCAGAAAACCCAGAAATAACTGTAAAACGCCAACGTTTGAATATAGTTGCCGATAAAATAGGACCGTCCGAAGAAAACTCCTTTATGGAAATCATGAAAAATCTTTTATCATGTTCGATTTGTCTTGAAGTTAGCAGTTATTCAAATCAATGTCCTAATGGCCATTTGATCTGTATAACTTGTTCTGGACGTCTACAGCAAACACCTGGAGACCTTAATTGTCCAGTTTGTAGAATTTCACTGAAGCAAGGCTTACACAGATCTCTTTTAGCGGAGCAATTAACGTCAGAACTTCCAGCTGAATGCAAATTTTGTGACACTGTAATGGCAGTGAAATACATTAAAAAGCATGAAACTGATGAATGTACGAAACGGATGGTTCCATGTAAATATAAGATGTTTGGTTGCAATTGGATTGGAATTGAAGAACTAAGCAAAGACCACGAAGACGAGTGTTCCATATCCAATAAAACAGTGGGGATGTTGCGTGAAATAGTAAACGAAAACATAGCCCGAGATTTACAATCTCTTCAATCTCCTTTACAGTTGTGGAAAGCGATTATCTCTAAGCTAAGAGTTCAAGCGGTCGGATCAAGAATGCTTATTAGACAGACCACCCTCAACAAATCTAACAGTGAAGATGCAAACCAAACCGTTTTCAAAAGTCCCATGATACGGATTCCATTTACTTGTTGCAATCTTCATGGGTTTTACTTAGACATGTATGTTACCAAAATGAATGAGACAGAACCCGAAAAATTGCATTACGTTTTGAGATCCGAAAATCGCACGAAAATTAATTTGATGTTTTATTTATTAAGTATTAAAATCAATGAAACTGTAAACCTCGATGTTCAAGATTCATTGCATAGTCATCACTTTGAATCAAGCCACAAAGATAGTTCTTTGCATGAATTTAAATTAATCTCATTAGACTGTCAAAAGGATGTTCCAAAGATATATGAATTGGATACGATCTTTGTTGAAGTATGCATTCTAAGTGAACGTGAGCGCAGTGAAAAGAGTCACGGAATACTAAATTCAACGGATGAAGATGAAACAAATCCCTTTCTAAGCAATGGATCCGATTCTAATGTGGTATTCACATTATTCTCACCGACTACTAGTGCATCACGGTCCATAAATACAAGCAACACCATGATATCAGCCAACGATGACGTGAATGCTGCAAACGAAGTCGAGCCATCTCACGAAGAGGACATCGTTATTACGGTTACCGACAATGTTGATAGCGGAGATGACATATCTAATGATAATCGTGACAATATAACTATGCGCAATAATCATGGTTTTGTTGCAGTTCCGAGTGTTTTTATTAATCCCGCCACTTCCGTTTTTACATATTCACCGTTTTCAATTGATAATTCCTTTGTTCCAAATACTTTCCTACAGCAGTCAAGACTAGTTCGTGATGGTTTGAATTACGAGCAACCGATCCAACAATTATCCCAAGAAAACCAACCAATTATTACTTCCGATCAAGATCTCATTAGATTTCAAACCATAAACGCAAACAGAAATGGAAATCCTTTGTTAAATGAGTCGATTTCGCTCCAAGACCCCAATCGAGCAATTAGAGAACCTATTCAAATGTCCTTTTTCTATCCACCTCAAACCATTCTGTCCCCGTACATAACTAATTCGGTCCCACCGATTGCAGTTCGTCCTACCATTTCTCCAAGAACCTTAGGCGTCCGGCAAAGGTTAAACACCTACCCAATGGGTTCCAGACAATCAAATTTTCCCAGTAATTCGGAGGAAAGTGGATTAAACTCTTTCGAAAATAGAACCAGTGATTCGTATGTTACAGATACGTCATACAACATAAGCTCCGTCCAGGATATACATGACACACGCTTTCAAATACCAAACAATGATGAAAGTGTAAATTCGTCCTTTGCACCAAATCCCGCCGGCACCCTTTTAGACCGCATAATGCAAGAAGAAATTGAAAATTGAAATGAAATAATGGAAAGTGAATTTATTTTACTATTATTTCTGTTTGACTGCTAACTATTATCATTTCTCCTTTCAATCTAATGGCTCTAGGCAAAGATCCAAGCCATATCTAATAAAAAAAACATTTTAACTTTATTTTTAATATCATTTTTGATTTTTTTGCCTAAACTTAATCAATATGGAATAAATTTACCTCTCGCCTGATGTCATATTAGATTGACCATATATTTCAAAGCTTTCCTTTTTTGTTTCAATTACCTTCAACACTGAGTTTTGTTCTTTGCTCCAGGTAAGGACATGCGTTGACAGCTTAGGTTTCTACTAGGGTTGAGCTCTAAATGGAATGGCTTTTACTTTTGAAACCTTGGATTTTGTTCTTGGATTTTTATTAGTTCTATAAAAATAGAGGATAAAAGAATACGTAAATTATTAAATCATTGCTACGTGAGACTAGTTTTAACTAATTCTATCCAACTATACACACGACAACTCAACACCAGACAACTCAACACAGAAAATTTAATTTACAAATTTATAAATTTAACTTCGCTCTTTATATATGTGATAAAATGCTTTTATTATTTGGATTTAATTTCCTTCATTGCCATTAGTCGTGATGAATTTTCATGTTTTTAATAATATTTGAACGGCCACATTGAAATTCTCCTCGAACTTTGTTTTAACATATTTTTTTAACATATTCCAATCACAGCTTACGGTTGAGATATTTCGTCCTTTATTAGAGCATCAATTAGCGGAGAAAACTAACTTTTATGAAAAAAAGAAGATTAATTATGTATAACAGTGGTGCCCAACTTACGGCCCACCAAGTCTAACAGAGCGGCCCGCGATCAATTTTACGCGAATTTTAAAATATTTAGTTTTACATATACATATTTAATACCAACATAATGAATTATTATATAACAATTAAACATCCAACGGATGCATTTATTATTTTCTTAAAATTACAATGTTGTATTATAATTTTAAAAAATAATAAAATACAATAAAGCAAAATAAAACCAATTAAACAAAATACATTAGAACTAAATCCAGAACCGAATGTATTTAGAATCACAGTACAAAGAAAAATTAAGAAAGCAACCAAACAGTTATTTTTGGATGGGTTTTTATAAACTATTTATTTGTTTATCATTTTAAATTGAGAATAAAAAATGGTATAAAAAAAAACTCGCTGTCCATCAAAATCCTGGTAATTTGAAAATGGCCCCAGTTGATAAGATTGAAATGATAACGTTGATTATGGTGAGACTTAACTTAACCGCTGCCCCATTAAAATTATCTAAAACAATCATAACCAAAGAAAAACCTTATTTGTTTACAATAGCCAACAAATGATGTATATAATTAATGAAATTTATAAAAATAAATAAACTATAAATATTATAAACTATATAAAAAATACACAAAAGTTATAATTGTTAAAAAAATCATGTGATAATGAAAGTGATATTAAAAATACAGTTACGTACATTATACATCAATAGGGGTCAGATTTACTATTAATACTGTCAAACATTAACCGTCCGTGGGATTTGGTCTGCTATTAGGAGTATTGGAACAGGTGGAGTTAGGTTCTACAGAACAACAATAACCTGAAATGTGTATGTTGATATACTGTCGCATCATCTTCTGTCATAAATGACAGATCATAATTGCACTCATCTGTTTCATGACAGAGCTCTATGTCACTCAGCAAAGGTTGGACAAAAGTGACTCATGGAACACAATATTCCTATGATGGATGTATTGTCTAGATCATCACCAAATCTAAGTCCAATTGAAAACTGCTGGACACAATTGAAAAAAAAGTTTTCAACTAAGAACCCATTATCTGTGCCTGTTTTAAAACAGAAGATACAAGAGGTTTGGTTAACAGAAATCACGCATGCTTATTGCTGCAGCTTGTGCTTTTTTGCAAGCAAGAATAGCTGCTGTCGTCAAGGTTTAAGGATTACATATTAAGTACTGATAACTTCGATGTCATTTGTGGATTGTTTTTCCAAATGGGTTGACTTGAATGTTCACTTTATGTATTTAAGAAGTTTTTCTCCGATTGAAGAATCTCACCATAACGATCTGTTAGTTTTATCAATACCATCTAAATCTCAATTGATGAATAAACTGGTTTTGAATTACTTCGAAAATTTGAGAATGGGTTTAACAAAAGAGGATGAACATTATTCAGAGAGATCAGATGAGAGTTTGTTCAATTCTATTAATGATATTGGATGGTCTGTTGATTCTGTTATAACAGATATTAATGCAACGAAATGCAGATATACTAAGAGGATGAAAAATGTGACTTCGTTTTTATTGCTGAGAGAAATAAAATCGGCAAAGTTAATGGTATCCGATTTTGAAATTCAATCTCAGTTTTTTGTTTCCAGCACAGATTCCCATATCAGTGCAGGAGGAGTGGAACCGAAATCAAGTCTATATCGACCACTTATCGAGGAAATAGTAAACCCGACTCTTCATATTCTCAGCTAAATAAACAAATAACAGCCAACAATATTAAAATTTTATTGAATAGTACAATGTAACAAGTGTAATATTTCTTTTCACAGTACTAATTCACAATTATCACTTATTGCTAATAAGCACAAAATGGAACTATAACAATCTTTCTACAATATGATTGGTAACGGAATAAATTTTAATGTTTTTTCTCTCTTTTTCTAGATTTCAGTTAATTACTTCTATAGTCATTTTTAACTCATTTTCCATTAAAAAAATAAATAAAATTTGACTTAGATTTCCGAAGTCTGGTTTACTGATGTAAACTGAGTATCATCTTTACAGATTCTTGACAATTAATTGATTAATATAATTTGCAGTTTGAAGAAATTCATCGGTTCTGAAAGATTTTGAGGAGACTTCTAGAAGATTTTCTTAAATAATTCATTAAAGCAGTTGGATTTGTAAAATATAATCAATTAGAACATTTTTATTATGCTTATATACAAGTTTGTATATTATTTCATGGTAGTGTTAGCTCCATTCAATGTACATTTATTTACATAACATTATCAATGAAATACATATCATTGAAATATGATCACTAATGAGTTGACTGTCACCAGGCTTAGAAAATAACTGGAGATCAACGTTTCATGCATAATCCACAGAGATAAAAGCGTTTTTTAATCTATCTTATTAAAACGGCTTACTCAATAAAATGAATTCAAATAAATCCGCGTCTCATAATGAGCTTTTAAAAAATATTAATGGTCTCTCAAAAGTTTTTTTCATTTACATTTTGTAACTAACATCCTCAAATTTTGTTAGATTACTCATGTTTATAGAACTTATATTAGTCTCTTTGCATAATATTTCACTTTGACACATTTTAATGGTGCAGCCACTGTGGGCCTAACCTCATACTACTAAGGGTTTCCAGATTGTCAGATAGCAAGGTGGAGAAGAATTATATTTGATAAAGACTTTGCATGCATCATCTTTCTATGTTACATGAAATTTTCCCCAAAACCCTATTTTAATCTCACACGAAAAATAAAAAACATTGAAAACATTGAATTCAAATTTAAAAGCAAATTAAAAATTTAAAAATTAACCATATTCAAATTTAAATATCAAGAATATCTAAATTTAATCTCTACTAATCTATGACTGTGTGGATTAAGATTTGATTATTTTTAAATGCAGTGGCTAATTTGTGAAATATTTTTGACAATATTTATAAACAATATTTATTTATAAATTAAAAGAAAACAAAACCTTAAAAATTTTTAATATAAATTTTTTAAATGCAACCTTCATTTGTTTTATCGATACATTTTCAATCAACTAATTTTAAAGATAAATTGAATTGAATTTTATTTAAGTGAAATTAATTTTAAATAATAATTTTTATACCAAAACCTTTTGAATTCTCAACAAAACCTCAATGAATCGATTGAAAAATAAAAACGAAGTTTCAACCAAAGTTTACAACATTAAAACTGCAATGAAATCATTATTCACAGACAATGAAAATAAATCTATTTCATCCATATTAAATGATTTCAAATTGAACCGAAGCATTCAATATCTTGTTGACAACATTCAGCCATACATCGACACAAAAGTCAAATTAATTTTCCTTCATTGCCTCTACGAAATAATTCCTAGCAGCCACCAGGAACGATATTACAATTACTGCTCATCGAAAGGTTTACGTTTCAACAAATTTGGACAGAACTCTTTTGATTTCAATAATTCACCTTCCTTCAATCAACGAGCTTATAACTGTAATTCATATTTTGATTGCGATCAAATTGATGGAGAAGCATTTGACATGTTCGAAACGAAATCCTCCAGGTACATTAATTTCAGTATATAAGCTGATCAATCTCCTTCTACGTGAAAGCTATTTCCTTTTCAACTTTTAATTTTTTCGATAAGCACAAAAAAACTTGATATAATTAGAATCAAATGATTTTCAAATTTGTTCAACTAGTTAGGGGGGGGGAGTATTTTATTAGTACAAATTTCTATCTGGCTGTACAAGTGGTAAGTATTTTAAGGATATAACTAAATAAAAGGCAAAGAAATTGATATATAACAGTGACGCATAAGAATACGAAAGTGAATAACAAAAGAATTTAAAACGCAATTATTTATAGGATGAGGTTTGTGATCATTTTACGTTGAATAACTAACTCTGCTAGTATTGGCTAATAATTCATACAATCTGGAAGAGTCTCAATCTAATCTTTGCTTTATTTTAGCTCCTTTCGAAATGACAACATTCTAACCAAGCGAAAGAATCCTCTCAATTTTGCTTCAGAATATTTCAATAGTCGGCATTTGTTTATTTGCCGACTAACAAGACTTTCTAGTCAGCATTGCAATAAATATGAATTATCTCTTCGGATTTGGGGAATCGAATGGTGGAGAAGCCATTCAACATATTCAATATACATTACCAATGTTGATGACGTAACTTTGTATAAGAGAAACAACATTTACGAACGCGATATCCAAATTGGTCAGAGACTGAAACAAATCAACGGAAGAGATGCATCAAAAATGAAGGATGACGAGTTTATAGATGTATGCTTATTAGAGTTTAAATTAATATTTATTTGTGGATCTCATTTTTCATAGAATTTTGCGCTTGATTAAAATAAATTCAATTCAACTTCAGTGTTAAAAGAATAATTTCCAAACGTTTTGCCAGATTTTTTTTACTGTCAATACCTTTCTAACCATGTACTAATAACTTTTAGCGAAACCCAGTAAAGCGGACTAGTTTATAGGGTTTTTCTAAATGTTTCATCCTATTTGTCAATAAGTTTAATTATCCATAATACATTATTAATACTATTTATTTTCAAAAATATCACTGTTCCAACAAAAGTATATCATTAAAAAATTATCACAATTTTTCGAATCTACAAAGAAAAAGCTTGTTAAGTTCATGAGCCATGGGTCCGGTAAAGGACATCAAAAGCGGCATTATGGCTTAAGCATTCTTGATTTAGTATTTGTTTTTTTAAAATTGTATAAAAGATAGTATGAGTCGTATTATCTTGTTTAAAAGCCAATATAATTGTTATTTTTTCGAATTATTTTGTCATTATAAAATTGTAAAATTAGTGATTAAACATTTTGACAAAGAGGTTGGAACATTTAGAATTATGAATATTTAAAAATTTTCATGACTATAATATAAAAAGAAATATTTAATATTTTACTCATAATTTGTCAATAATATATTTTTTGATGTTTTAATGTAGTACATATCTATTAGCTACAGTAGCTTTTGTAGTTATAACATCCACTAATAACACTGCGAAAATAATTCATTTTATGAAAATTAAAAACTGATCTTTTCTCTTATTATTCAAAAACAAAATATTTTTGAGAAGTTTTCCTTAAGTGTAAACTGTTGATATTTTCAGAAGGACAAATTTCATTCTTCATACATTCAATTCACATTAATATACTAAATTTATTATTTTAAATTTATGAAATATTTTACATTTATTAGAAAATACTATTTTAATAATATTTTACATAATTAATATTTACAGTTATATTTAATTTTTAGATATATACTTACATCCTTTATTTTAAACGTCCATATAAACCGTATTAAAGATTTTAAGTAACTTTAATTAATTGTTAATTGATAATCAAAATTTTAATTCTAATTCTTTAGGAATTTTTTCATTTGATATTCTTAATGGAGGATGTAATTATAGAGGTTTCTTTTTCAAGTTTTGAAATGTTTTCTTTATTGACTTCTTAAAATTTAGAATGTCAAAAAATTAAAAAATTTTGAATTTTTCTAAAACCCTAAACAAAATTCATTTCTAACAACTTATGCGTTAAAACAAATTATGCATTTATTTATTTCTTACTCAAGATTGAACAACGTGTCGAAATTAACTTTTGCCTATTTGAGACTTTTTCGAAAAAGTGATTACAACGAAATTGTATTTAAAAAATAACATGCGAACATAAAAAATTTAATATATGTAGAAAAAATATAAAATTCTGTATAATTTTTAGAATATTTTTTCTCTCAATATAGAATTTTTAAAATGTTCAATAGTCATTACTAAGGGCCTTGATATGACTGGGACCCTAATTTATTTATTTGATTAAATCCAGAACTTAATTACAAAAATTTACATACGTATTTTATCATTTTAAAAGTTTTTACTATTTCTGGCATAGATAAATCGCAAACAAGTTATTATCCTTTAACCTGAAGGGGGGGGGGCAATTAATCTTAATTGTTGTATATATTCTTGACTTTGTTTGGATTAGATTGTGAAATAGAAATGAATATTTATTTTATTTAAACACAGAATTGGGATCGAAGTCAAGCTTGATTAAGAATTTATGTTGTTCATTGTTAAAACAATTGGGACATTATTAATTATTAAAACCCCACTAGATTTCTATATTGTTCTTGAGATTACATACATTTTATAATTGTATTGTTAGGAGGGTTAGTCATAATCACATAAAAAAATATAACTTACAAATAATAATAATAATAATAATAATAATAATAATAATAATAATAATAATAATAATAATAATAATAAAAATAATAATAATAATAATAATAATAATAATAATAATAATAATAATAATAATAATAATAATATTAATAATAATAATAATAATAATAATAATAATAATAATAATAATAATAATAATAATAATAATAATAATAATAATAATAATAATAATAATAATAATAATAATAATAATAATAATAATAATAATAATAATAATAATAATAATAATAATAATAATAATAATAATAATAATAATAAAAATAATAATAATAATAATAATAATAATAATAATAATAATAATAATAATAATAATAATAATAATAATAATAATAAATATCTATTTTCAGATTCTCAATAATTCAATGTTCCTAGATTTGATTCTTCAGGGAAAAGGGGTTTCTAGTGAAGACATATGGGAAAATGTCGGCAATGACTATAAATGGATTGATTGTGTCAATGATAGAATTTGTCACCCCCCGTTGAATTATACTATATGTTTAGACCATTCCCGCCTGAAACCAATTGAGCTACTAAAGGATGTCTCACAAGAAATTGGTATCAATATATGTGGAGGAAAAGATTACTTATTGGGCATTTATATCAGTTCTATCAAACCTGGTTCCATAGGATCAATGATCGGGTTCCAGGTATCAATATTATTCAGTTCATTTAATAATTTATTTAAATATTACGCAGAAAATAAAAACTTCATTTTTAATTAGTTAATAAATATCAATTAAAAGTCCCTGAACAATGCCAGACAAAATCGAGCTGAAATATTCCAGTTACAGATTTTAAAAAATAATGTCCATAAAAAACTTTCAATAAATAATAATAATTGCAGATTTGAACATTTATATTCTAAATTTATAGCAGGCCCGCGGTTTATATAGAATCTATGTTCATTTTTTACTATCAAATAGGGGCTCTAATTTTAGTCAGAATTTTACACTAAACCAACTCTGTCACAGCTAGAGCAAAATTGAATTTTCTGTTTTAACTGATATTTTGCTCGTCAGTTGACGAGATTCAAAAATTTTGAATCTAAGAAAAAATAATACTAAATATTGTGAACTTATGTTTATTGTGCAGTAACTCGAGTCGATTGAGTACAAGTGATTCAAGTGTAGATCAATCAATTTGTGATGAGTTGCATCATCAATCACTGCTGTTAGACTCAATTAAATTCAAGTTTTCTTCCACCATTTTATTTATTAAATTACAATTTTTAAATATCTCATTTAATCCAGAATATTTAAACAACCGAGAGGTGATAATTATCAATATTGAATCCACTACTGATCATAACTCTGATTACTTTAATATAATTTAATATTATAGATTATAATATAATATAAATTTTTTATATAAAAATTTAAAACTAATTGTTATTTCAACAAAATGATCGTAATTATAACATTTAAACTATATCATTGTTAAATATGAGTTTTGGAACTTCTTACAACCGCAATGCAACACTTAAACGATTATGTTTACAAATATAGGTTTTGTTTAGTGCAACAAATATGATTGTCGAATTTACTATTTCATAGTTACTGATCAACAAATTACAAATATTTTAAAATCCCACCTTTCCATTTATCGTACACTCGACATAAACAGTAAGGAATTTGATTTACATATTTTATATAAAAATCGTTATAAAAATTGCAATTATTTTTCGTGCATAAACCAACATCAATTTTTCTGTAAAAAAATAATCAATCATAAATTGCATGCATAAATATTTTTGTTTTCAGGTGACTGACTGTTTAACAGAAAGAGTAATGTGATATTCGATATAATTTCTAATAGCAGACGAGTTTTGAGATTATTTGTCTTTCATCCGTACCATGTAAGAAACGTGATAGTATCACGAATCGATCATAGTATATTTTATAAAAGGTATATTATTGTTTTAAAATCAGATTTTCATAAAAGAAAAATAACTAAATAGGATATAGTATTTAATCTCAAAAAAATGTAAGCATATTTCATAATGCACAAGATAAATCAGATCTGTGATGGGATTTAGAAGGTTGACGTTAATCATTTTAAAGTTATCTTTTCAAAACGTGCGTTTCACGGATTCCAATGTAACATATCTTTATTTTTAGTCTTATAAGATATATTTGTCCCCTATAAAGCCAGATATAGTCCACGTACTTTCTACTTAAAGAGAAATATCTGAAAAAAATACATGCCTCCAAAAAGAGAAAAATTGCAAATAACTAAATTAGTAAAAATGTTCTTTAGTATATTTTGTAAATTAAGACCGGTGACAAAATTCTGCAAATAAATTCCGTCAGTTTTACTGGGTCGAATACTCCTTGCCAGGCTGAGGCATTCAGTGCTCTTCATCAATGTGACAGCGCTGATATTTGGGTTTATTCTACGTTTAAACTGCCAATGACAGACAAAATCCAAGAACCCAGAAGCCGATCAGTTGGACGTTCAAGAAGAAAAGATGACATGTATTCAGTGCTTGAATCAAAAGGGATGTTTCATAAAGGCCAAAGAAATCAGCTAACTCATACCAGCCTCACTCAACCATCTTTGGGAAATCTAGAAATACAACTGTCCGAATTCACCAGCAAACAAGACGTGAACAAAGTAAAATTTAGTCAAAATGTTGAATATAGCATTTATAAAAGCCTTTATTGTGTTTCTACACTTGTTACCTCTATCATAAGGCATTTTTAATATTTGAACAGTAAAGACTTTAAATAAAAATAGCGATCTCGAATTGCACGATATATTCACTAAAATTTAATATTTATCAATTGGGTGGTCAGCATTGTTTCTAAACCTTTTCTATACTATTCTTTTTCACTTTATGTTTGACAGGTAAAATTACTTAATGTTTATTTAGAGTTCCAATCACATTTTCTAGCATCGGATTTCCGTGAATTGCTTTGCCTTGGATTAAGTTGAAAACATGGATTTTAAAGTGTTCCTGTTATAGTGGTCCTGAGATAATCCTTATCTTGACGGGAATGATGTTCGGTCTTCCATTTATTCTGACTTTGGAAGGCTGACTTTCTATTTTAATATAAGGTGTTTGGAACTGTCTTTTATTGTTGACTAAACGATTTTATTGTGTATAATAGCCACATTATCGCTGTTGTGGATCATAAGAACATTGCTGTTGGTAATTGTAAGAAGGTCTTGCATGCAATTCTCTTATTTTATTATTTTCTTCAGCATAATATTTCTCCTGAAAATTACTAATTTTAACTGTTTCTGCTTAACTTCTTCTTTCATTCTTTAAAACATTACCATTATCACTCACTTCTTTGAGAAATTTGTCGACAATTTTAAGGCGTTCTTCAATGCCATTGAAAGTAATTATCTTTTGCCTTTTTATCTTTTACCCTTTCTTTATCATAAAATGCCTTTTTCGTGAGTCCGTCAATCTTAAAATATAAATCCACTTTTTTCCTTTATTTTATTTCAACGTTAAAAAAGGTTTTTCTTGATTCGGAAATCATGATAATTATGTTTTTTATATTAAATTTGTCTTTTCTCTTTTTTCAAAAATCTTCAAAGAATCATTATATAAAAAAGTTGCAAATCGCAGGAAATCATTCTGAACTCGAATGATTATTAAATTTTCCTGACAAAGTCATTTAGATTATTTTCGATTCTAAATTCTTCTGGTGGCTTCAGAAATGGATTAAAAAATTTACTCGAAGTAGCCCTATTAAGTCGAGTAAGAAAATCAATTTAATTGAAAACATTTACTCTAATATCAAATTTCTGTAATTTGAAAATCTGCTAATCTGAGAATATTTAAACAGCTTTATTGTGATAATTCAATTTTTTTATTTCAATCACTTATTAATTAAATTCACAAATATTGATAGAAGGTTAATTCACCATGATATCTAGGTGCCGGCGGCAATAGCTAGCATACCGTACAACTTCAACATTAAATGAGATGAATTTTGCATTAAGTGTACCATTTCTAAATTCAGTTTACTACAAGGAAAAAAAATGAACATTACTTGATGAATGCTCATTTTAGTGGCATGTGGTAGAATAATCTCGTTCACATTCATCAAAATGACAAATGAGCACACAATAATCAGTTAATTATGCATAGGTTCATTTCTATACAACTACAAAAATTCTCATGTGAGTGTGATGCACAAACTTTCTTCATATAGCAGATTCAATTTAGAATTGGTTTATTTTACATTATTATATAATAGCAGAATATTTAATAAAATAAATAATGATATTAATTTTAAATATAAATTAAAATTCTTAAAATAAAATAAACATCTGGTACAATTTTTCTCAGAAACATTGATATGGCCAAATTAAGTGAAAACTTTCCTACAAGTACATAAATGTTTAAAAATAAATATTAAAATTAAAAACAAGTATTTTTAAAAGATCAAAATAATAAACATTTTAAATGCACATTTTCAATTAAATCAAAACTTAACTAAGTGAATTTAATTGAATAATTCCCAATTTACAGAAGGGTATAGTTAAATTTGAAGCCGCTGTGTTCAGGATTACATGGCCCCATTAAAACAATGCGTTCAGATTTTTTTATTTGCAAAAATAAAAAACATTCTCAATTTAAAAATCATAATTTTTATTTACAAAACGAAAAACTTTATTCATTTAAAAAAAATTAATCCAGTCTTTATTTTAAATCAAAGATAAATAATAATGTAATATAAAACTATAATATAAACGAAAAAATAATAAAAATAAAAGAAAAAGTAAACACAGTTTTTTGTATGATAAATTAAAACATTAAATAATATCAATTACTATCAAAAACTTGAAAATGGTGTATTTTTGGTGTGAATCTGTAACTTAAAAAAAAGAATAAGAAATGATTATGAAGTATTGATGTGCAAGAAAATTATTTTTTCCAACAATCATGAAAAGGAAATATTTTTCATTTTTCTTTATTTTTTGATGGTTTCTTTGATTTTGTTAATCATTTTGGATAAATAGGAATAATTATTTATGAAAATACATACATTTAACACATAGATATTATTTCTGTTGGAAAAATATTCAAATACAGAGCTGAATGTCCACCAACTGGTAACAGCAATACAGCACCATATCCATGGGATTTGGACCATGAAGCTTATCAACCTAATTTCAAATACCCTTCGAGTTAATGATCGGATGACCTTCAAAATGAAATTGGAAGTCATTCAAGCGTTGCGCGAAGAAAAGGTAATAATGATATTAATAATAATAAAAATAAAAAAATAAAATAATAATAATAATAATAATATAAACTTTAAAATCGTTTTTTTGTCGAATCATTCCTATAAATATAATTTAAATAAATAACTATGTAAGCCAATTTCCGAAAACCTTATTCACAAAATGAAATATGAAATATTTCGACCTAAAATAAGTCTTGATCACACAAAAAACAAAATTTAATATTAATTTCACTTTCTGCTTCTTCTTTGATTTATCTTTTCCCTCAAACAACTGTTTTCAAAATATATACATATTTAACCGTTCACGTACTCTGTGGGGTGTTTTGCACCCAAGTTAAAGTTTGACGCTATGGTATATTCAAACCAAAACACTATAAGGCCTAAAATTTGATGACTTTACTTACCTATTCAAAGGTAACATTTATGCTAATTTCCAAATCCACACCATACACAGAATTGTTTAACACACATGTTATAGTGTTGTATATCCTGTATGGTGTACATTACAATACTGAAACTACATATATTGTTCAGTCGCACATTTCCTTCATTTCATTATATTAGATAGCAATATCGCTGCTATTATATTCCCGTCAACTTTGAACCAATTAAGCTGTATAAGATGGTAATTTTATTATCAAATCAGAACGCTCTGAATCCAAACATCTTTGCAAAATGATATAAATAGTCACATGACTATGATAAATTTAAATCAGAACGCTCTGAATCCAAACATCTTTGCAAAATGATATAAATAGTCACATGACTATGATAAATTTAAATCAGAACGCTCTGAATCCAAACATCTTTGCAAAATTATATAAATAGTCACATGATTATGATAAATTTCACATAAAATCCACATCGTCCTTGGCTTTGTGAACGTTCCCGCACCACATCTGGAAATGCCACTCCAACCGATCTCTTTGCTGGTTTGTCAGTATCACGCAACTTTGGGTGGTTTTTCCTTCTTTGAATATGTGGCAACACCATTTCATATCCAAGCTCTCGCATGAAATAGTAATTATCCTTTCCAAATACTTTCATTATTGAATTAATAGCGGCATTCACGCATGTGAAAAAATGGAATAAGGCCACCTTCTACATTTGTGCTTTGACCAAAACATACGCACAAGTTTATCTAATGTGTCCTCACCTCTGTCCACCTGACACCCAATTTCCTAAATTTAATTTTACAATATTTTTCAATATTTAAAATTTAATAGATCCAATCTGGATCATCCAAATATACTTTTTATACAGATCCAAATAAATTTTTAAGATATATCTAAAAATTCAATTTCAATTAAAAAAAAATTTTAATAATAATAATAATAATAATAATAATAATAATAATAATAATAATAATAATAATAATAATAATAATAATAATAATAATAATAATAATAATAATAATAATAATAATAATAATAATAATAATAATAATATAATAATAATAATAATAATAATAATAATAATAATAATAATAATAATAATAATAATAATAATAATAATAATAATAATAATAATAATAATAATAATAATAATAATAATAATAATAATAATAGGCATCAATAACAACATCAAGAAGTGCACACCAAACGCCAATTTTCCAACGTCCAAATTTAACGGAAAATGTAGGAGAAAATGATGAGATTTCTGTCATAAGAAGACCAATATTCAAAAAGCCTGAGTTCAGTCATCAAAATTCCTCAAACTCAGAAGTATTCAAATCTTCAATATTTTGTCATATTTCAAATGATGATTCTGAATGCAAATCTAGGAATTGTTGTTATTCGGTCCTGGAATAGACTTTTATTTTTTGTGAACTTCCTAATGATATATTCGATGTGATTTCTAATGGCAGAGTAATTTCATACCTATTTAACGGCTTATTTAAAGTCTCAAACTGCATTTGTGATATCGTAATAGTTTGAAACTACAAATTTGTGGCAATTCCAAAATCGCCATAACATTAAACGAGGGAAAGATTTAGAAAAAAATATTGATAGAGAAGCATTATCATAATTACCGTGCCCAATCGGTTTGTGGAACTGTTGGAAATACTGAATTTTAGTTTGGACTAGTATGATAGACCTTGTGTCCACCTCACGCGTTAACTAATTGTTGAATTGATGAATTTTGCCGTATTTAGTAAAGGAATATAGAAACATGCAAAATGACTTTAGTAATACTGTAACAGATTATAATAGCAGGAAAACGCAAATAAATCCTAATACAACTATTTTTGGCCTATTTCAAATTGTTAAAAATATTACATGTTTTTTTCTTTTCTGTTTTTGACTTTCAATTTATGTTTTCATGTGTTCATCATAAGCGACATTGTAAAAGTTCCTCTATCTTCTGCAAAGAAACGGCATCTTTTATTCATATATTCCTATATTTATTTGTTAGACAATAAAGGACATATAGGAGTTTAGCTTATTAATTTTATTGAAAAGTGCTACTACTCACGTAATGCAATAAGTACTGAAAACTGTCAAGCTATTTTGTGTGGTTGTAATCGGTAAAGCAGAAACTAGATTGTAATTATGCTGACTAATGAAAATATATTTTATTTATAATTTATAATTCGTTAACAAGAGGAGTCAGATTAGTATTTGTCAATTTATTATTTCACTGACAAAACCAGCATTATTATTATTATTATTTTATTATTATTATTATTATTATTATTATTATTATTTTATTATTATTATTATTATTTTTATTATTATTATTATTATTATTATTATTATTATTTAAATTCAGAAAGATTTACCATTCAAAGAACAAACTATGGAATCTTTAGATTGTGAGTTCCAAGAAAAGCCATCATTATTTGATGAGATCCGAAAAATAAACAAAGATAATAAAAAAGAAATGTAAGAATGTCTTTGATTTATTATTTACTTATCACGACACACCTTCCATAAATCATACATAATATAATTTGAAATTCTCTAATGGTCGTTTCTAAAAATAATAAAATATAAACAACATATTGATAATTTGTCATTAACTAAAATTTAATTTTAAGATGTTTATTATTTTCTTAGTTACAATTGAACATTGCATTTTCAGTCCGTTTCAAAGGTTTTTGATATAGTTAAGGTCCAATGAATAATGCCATTCTATTATAAAATTGTTCAAATAAAACGGAGCAAGTAACACTTGAATGCAAGATGCATTGTCTTATTGGAAAACATATAGAAGATCCCGGAAAACGTTGTTATAAGTAAAATACAAATACCTATTGTAAGAAACAATTATTTTAATAAAATCGCAATAAAGACCTTTTCGTAAAGAATTTGTTTTAAAAGATAAATAATTTAAATTGACTATCAACAATATAGACCAGTGTTTCCCAAACTTTTGGTACTGTGACCCCATTGATCATTTTCATTATACAATGTACACCTTTGCTTTAAAATTTTATATATAATGATTAAATTTTTTTATAATACCTTTTTTAAAATATACGACCTTTAAATTAATAACATTAATGAAAAATTAAAACGAAGCGATTTACATTTTAATTACATTTATATAAAAGATTTACTTTATACTTAGATTTTTAAACTTAGTTTATTTCTAAAAATATGTTATTGATTCAGAAATATGATAAAAAAATAAAAAACAAGATTATATTTATATTTTTCTGTATTAATTAAATTTTAATAAGACATTTTAATCTAATTAAATTGTTTTTATTTATTTTTATTATTTAGATAATAGAAGATTGAAAAGACCTGCGTACCCCCAAAAAATCAATCGCGTACCCCGGTTTGGGAAACAATGATATAGAGAATTGGAAAATTCTAAAAACCGACCTTTTGACAATAAATTAGTTTTGAAACTATATTTACGTGAAAAAAGTGGGTTTTTAATAAAATGAAATGAATTTGTCAAAGAAGATAATTAGAATTGTTGAGGATATTTAAATAATTTTTAAATGAAGGGGGAATACAAAATAAAGGGTATGTTGCTTCTGAGCTCTGAAAAGTAGGAATAAAAATAAAAAAAACTTATAAAATCAAACAATGAAATACGACAGGGTCGTTCCTTAGTAACAATTACAAATTGAAAAGATAAAACAAACAAAAAATGAAAATGGATTTGATTTTTTTAGACAGTTTGTCCGAGATAAAGAAAATGAGTTACCGGTGTATTAAGAAAATAGCATCTTTTAATGTCATATATCTCGACAGATGTCAGAGATAATAAACGAACTGGAGATGACTGGATAAAATGTACTGGAGGAGGATATCTTAAATCATGTAATCATGTTTAAGTACAATAAAAATGAAAAACAACTTGGTTTGAAGTAGATTTTAGCCCTTTAACGGACAATAAAGTGTATACACTTCATACTACTGGGTTCTGTTGGGGAACTCAAAAAGTGCGTCCTCGAATGAATTAAAGAAAGATTTTGTAAGAGAAAAATAAAGTAAGAAGCAGTCAAATTTAGGTCCCGAATTATCGGAGAAAACAGTGTCAGATTGAGAAAAAATTGAAACTAGTTATTAAAGTTATTTGTGTCGAGTTCTGAATATTTTCTAGTTGAAAAAAGAAAGCAACTATATCAATTGTACCGATTGTCAAAACCGGCAGTATTAACTAAGTGATAATATATTCCGAGTTTATTGCAGACGTGCTATATTTCCAGGAGATTTGTAAAAATACCCAATAATCATTGTTGTGTTACAAATCATTTTGAAGTACTGTAATTTGCTGTTAATTATGCTGATCAATAAAATTGGTCTTGAGTATATTAGTCAGATCAATAATTGGTAATTTTTAATTTACCCGACTACCGAAGCCGAATGATTTAATAAACCAGAGACATTCATATGAAAGAGTTTTGAAATCATGTAAATAACCTCGAATTCTTTATAAATAATGGTTTCACTCACGATAAAATTTCAAACAAAATTTATTTAAGAAAAATAAGATTATAATATTTTAAAATAAAAAATGAGAGCTCATTAACAAATCAAATAAGTAATTATTGAAAAAGAAATTTCATGACACTAAATAATCAATAAACATAAATTACAATTATCAAAATGCGGCATGCTATTGAAATTTTTCTTAACTAAACTTTCAACGGAAAAACAAACATGTAATTGAAGTAAAATTTATATTACTTTTAATTTCAATTATTTAGAAATGAAGTATTATTATTTTAAATTAAATATTGATTCAGCTTATTCAAACACATCCATATATATTTCTTAGCATTACACACACACACAGCTACATTCTATCACTTTATGCCCTGGTATATTTATTATATAAAAATAAATATGTAATTTAATTGAATTGCAATCTTTTCTAACTACTATAAAAATTTCGTTTTCGTCTTTTAGTCTGGAAGAAACTGAAAATACAATCAAAGAAAAGCGTCAAACAATGAAAGAGAGTCAAAATTTAGAAAAAGTAAAATTTTCAAAAATATTATCAATTTAGCGTTTTTTCTCTTTTTCTCTATTTTTTGATGTACATTTAATATTAGTAATACTAATTTACGGATTTACGGAAGCCATTTTCTTTAACATTAGAGAAAAAATAAAAGAAAGTTTTGAAACTCTACTAAAAATCACACCCAAGCAAGAAAAGCGAAAAATAGCTTCACTAAAATTTAATTTACTTTAGTTACAGCCCCTATTTACCTCACTAATATTTGTAAATCCATTCAATCGAATATGCTCTAGAACTCGACTACAGAGATGACGGGAAGTCTCTCCAATGTATGTGGCATTACACCCATTACATGTACATTGGTAAACGAGATCCGAACACAATCCAATCGGAGTTTGTGACTTATTAATGAACATATTGTGTACTTCATACGACTTAAAAACGATCTACTTATCTTTTTCTTTTAGTTTGTAAAACCTTCCGAGTACGGCAATAATAACATCAATTTAAGCTCATTATTCTTATATACATTTTAGTATTATTTAGATCAACAATTAATTGATATCCATCCATTAATCAAATTACAATCAGAAATTCTCAGACATGAATCCTTAGGATTATGTTTATCTTTTAGTTTTTTTTCTGATTTCAACAGTTAAAAATGATAAATTTTTTATCTTTGAAAGTTTTATTACTTCCAGAATGTTGACATAGAAGATGAAGAAATCAAGGTGATTTCTCGAAAGACAATATCGACACCAAAAGAGTACATTTCAATGCAATATAATATTCCAAAAGAAGAAATTATAAAATTAGCAGGAAATAAATTGAAAAAGTTAGTAACTGTTCCAAAAGCAGTTCCGATGTTAGGGATTTCAATAGAAGGAGGCATCAATACCCCCCATCCTTTAGCAAGGATCACAAAAGTCGATGTAAGTATTCTTGGTTCTTTATTTGATTGTAAAAAAATGTCAACCTTTCCGAGAAACGTTTTACAGGCCTTTCCAATTAATCGCAAAACATAAAACATGAATAATTAAAAAAATTGTAAAAAAATAATTGTTTTAATTGTTATTCACAAATATGACAGTGAAATAAGGAATAATAAATTATAATTAAAATTAAAAGAAATGAAACGTTTGAATAAAGGTGAAAGATGATATCATGAGTGATGCATATTTCACTAAGTTTGAATCATTAAAAAGGCAGTGAATATTATTATATTTTTTATATTTTTAGATAATAAAATATAGTTTAGCCTAATTATTTTTTTATATAAAATTATTTTTCCAAAGTGTTTTTTTTATACATCTAATTTTTTTATTTTTATAATATTAATTAATTTTATATCTAATTAAATTTCAAATAAAATGTTTAATTAAAGAATGCCAGAAAATCAAATAAACATTATTAGAATTCCAATTTTCCGCAAGATTTCTGATAGGAAAACACATGTAAAATCAACCAAGCGAAACCAGCAGGCACAAACTGCAGGAAATCAAATCAATACTTAAGGCATGATTTAATACGACTCAGAAATCGTACGATAAACACAAATAAATAAACAAATAAATAAATAAATTTATTAAATATAATTAACAAAATAATAAATATAATTAATTTAATATATTAATAATAATAATAATCGTTTTATTATTATTATTATTATTATTATTATTATTATTATTATTATTATTATTATTGATAAACTTTAAAATCATTTTTTGTGTCGGTGGCGGAATTTTTATATAAATATTTCCGCAATGTTAATTCATAAAATATGAAATATTTCGGCCTATAAACAGCCCTGATCAATCATAACCAAAATTTAACTAGACTTTCGCTTTCTCCTCTTCTTCTCTGATTGATATTTTCTTTCACTCAAATATATCCAACAAATATATTTATTAAAACAAATTTTCAAAATTTTCCGCCTTGACACAAAAAAAGATTTTAAAGTTTACCAAAACAAACCCTTGCCAAGGTGAAATGTCGGAAATCCAAAATTTAATCCAAAAATTAAACATTACGGAAAATGCCTAACCTTGTTATTTGTTTATATTATTATTATTATTATTATTATTATTATTATTATTATTATTATTATTATTATTATTATTATTATTATTATTATTATTAATACAACATAATTGATTAAAAAAATCTTTTATCTAATTATAAAATAATAACACATAAAGTTATTTAAAGAGTGATTTTGTTTACAAACAAAATGAAAAATCATAAACTCTATTGTCACAGACTGAATAACGGTCACAGTCCTTAGATCATTGAAAATATATTTCCAACAGATTGTCACTAAAAAAAGATCGGAGTCACCAAATTTTTGGAAAAATAAATTGTATTCATTTCTTGTGGTTTATTTAATTATTTTAATGCCTAAATGCAAAAATTGAAATTATCCCCCATAAACGGTTTCCTTTTGACAATGACATCTTCATCCATATGAAAATAATTATCAAACTTCCATAGCTTAAGAACTACTGGAAATATGTAAACTTAAAAAAAAATGCTAAATACATAATATTAAAAACATTATTTTGTTTTTGTTTGTTAGATGAAAGTAGATCAATAAATTTTTAAGGATGACCATAATTTTTTGGCAAAGTAATTATTTCAGTGTAACATCCATTATCCGTTATAAAATATCATAATATCGCTGAATAGCATTCTGTGTTATTCTAGTAGCGTGATATTGTATGGCTTTAAAAAATTCAAACAATTAATTGACATATAGCACTAAAACCTTAATCAAAATTTATATTAAATGTTTAATAACAATTATGATGTCAAATCACCATAATCAAATTAAAGTAAAACATAAAAATAAAGCACTTTACTCTAAAAAGTTTGAAATATATAGACCAGACAAAGTTTATTGAAACTATAGAACTAAGTTCATTTCTCATGACAACATGGTGACTCTTGCAGAATATGTTCCTTTACTCAAACAAACAATGAACTTTGATATTTTCAAACGATGTATCTCCTTTTTGTACAGGGTTTTTCTACACTAATTCATAGAAAATTGGTGTACAGTAATGGACATATAAAAAGTCCTTAGACTTGTACGAAAATAAAATTAATAAATCCATGAAATTTTAAACACAAAACTAGATAAATATTATTGAATTTGTTTTACATAGTGAATTTTTATTGACATTGTTTACGGTGTGTTATTAAAACAAAAATGTTTCAGCAAGTCGAATTTTCATTTTTGTTAAACAATAATAGCTAAATAAATAAGTAGAAGAATCCAGAAAATCAACGAGAAAAAATTCGAAAATTATTGTAAAAGAAGAGAGACGAATTACTCGCAGAGAACTGTCAATTAAATATAATGTAAGAAAGAACATTGTGCAGAACATGATGGATGGCATTGGAAAAAGAAAATTATAAAGTCAGTTTGTCCCCTGTTTCTTAGCAGCAGAGATGCTAGAAAGCAAATGCAATCATGTCAATGGACGAGACGCCATTGAGGCTTCATGCTCCACATGGCAACCGTGAGTATTGTGAATGGGTGTTTCTAGAGGAAAACCACCAAAAATCCTTCATTTAAAGATATCTTTCCTAAAATCTCTTTTACTCAGTGTGTTTTGGGTTTTAAAACGTTTGATAAAGGCTGATTTTACTCCGAGAATCATCGACTCTCACTACTATTGTATATTGGTTTGTGATATATGAATGCTGTCTTGATTCTTTGACAAGTTATATCCGTCGGCCACTTGTATTTCTTATGATATCATTTGATTAGGGAATTTCGTTATGATCTGACAATTAATGTCTTCTCAGAGAATTTATTTTTGGATTTCTATTTACCTAATTAAGTAATCAAATATTAATTTCATCCTCAATTGACATACTTTTAAAATTTAAATTCTGGAACTGCTAATTACGCGCGTCATTATTTATTTTTACGATAAATTTAGGGTGAGCTCTCATATTTTCCCCCCGAATATTGCGAACATTTTTGACAATGTAATGTTTAAACATAATTTTAATGTTCACAGGAAAGTGTAATAAAAATTTGTAATTAGGAATCCCAGAATTTAGCTCTCAAAATATGTCATTGACTCAAGGACCTTGACAATATGCAATTGGGGTTCCCCAAATCAGAACCGATCGCCCCTCATGCTAAAGTGCTACAGTGGCATATGGAATGCCGAAATGATCTTTTGTTAATTGTTATTTTCGGGTATTATGTGCTTGGTATTTTGGTTGAATTGAGGGGAATGAAAATTCCGACTTTAATAGTGGGTACCAAGTGACAGTTCTGAGGCGAAGTCCCAAACATAATTCTGAATGATTTGTTTTAATTATTTTCATTTTAATTATCCAATTTCAAACTTCGTGTTTTAAAATTATAATAGAGACCGGGGAAAATTGTTTTAAGCCAATTTTATTTATGTCTCTGTGCACTTCATCTATTGCGCACAAAAATATTTGTACTCTAACAATATTATTAGTAGAATGACTGTTAGACAATTTGATTGCGGACCAAAAATTTATGATAATTTCAGTATTGCGTTATCAGCGTCTGAGCAAGCCAACATGACCAAGATTGCGTAATCGCATATTCGCCGCCAATCACAGTGGTTTCGGAACGATTATCCAATCAGAACATTTACCATAAAAGTATATATGGCCATCTATCACTATTCTTTTTTCGTTATAAGAATATTTTTAGATGCATTTGAGCAAAGTTAAATTTAAAGTTTAACATATATAATTTAATATTTTCTCTTTGTAAATGGGAAAATTATTTAGGATTAAGAATTGGATCTTTCTCCATTTGATCAAAATTTTGTTTGAAATAAAGTTTCAATAGCTGTTTAGGTTCGCTGACTGAGCAGTCAACACTTTATTAATCAAATTTATTCATATTTTAAAAAATTGTTTACATATTAATTATGGTAATATTTCTCTTTCAGCCCGATAGTTGCTCAGGCCTATGCGGTGAAATGTCTAGAGGCGATATTATTCTCGAAGTCAATGGGATACCTTTGACTGGTATGGAACACAACAAAATTGCCCAAAAAATTGCCGAATCGTTCAAATCATTATCTACTGACCCGATCACATTTTTGCTGATGAAATCTAACAGTGAAAAAATCGATGAATCCGACTGTATTGATTATCAGAGCACTTATCTCTAAAACTGGATTTCTAGAGAAAATTTTAATTTCACTGCACGAATAGCATTTGTAATAAATAATTCACCGAGAATATTTTTATTGTTTTAACCAAAATATTTGATAATAAACATAAAAAATTGTTAGGATAAGCTCCGATGAATAAAGAATGAGTTTACAAGTAGTTGATTAAGAAAGTAATGTCGATTGGCAAATGAAAAAATCTATTTTATTCACATAAAAATTTATTATCTTCAGCCTCAAAATCCAAAACTGCTTTATCGAAATCATTTTTGCAATCCCTACCATGAACCATAAATACAGAATTCTATTGTTATCAACTATATGCTTTACATTACCAAATTTTTTAGATTCACCATTTTGTTTCAATCTAGCATCCTCGAAATTCCAATACACCACAACACTAGGGAACTTATCTGCGAGAGCTTACCCAAACAGAGGTTACAACAGCGACCTGCTCAATAACGCAACAATCACATTTTAAAATATTTGTTTTTAAAACGAATGAATAAAGAAAATTAAAATATTTCGATGTGCTCGCAACCAAGTTTCATGCTAGGTGCATCATCAAAACCAAATCAAGGTTTCCCATAAATTTTTATCCTCATTACACTGAAGCCACATTCAAACTGCACACCGTCCTCTTGCTCTCATAATTCCTATTGTCATTGAAATCTCCAAAATTGTGAATAGAGTTGTTCAGAAAGATTTTTGTTTAAATTTATTATTGAAACAAACAAACAGCCAGCCATAACCGACTCCAATACACCATTAAGTCCCTTTGGAAATATTCTCAACTTTTCCATTTTCCAGTGTCAGCCAGATCCAAAACAACTCACATTTATAGCCTGAGTAATAACATATCATCATTTAATAATCACATTGAAAAGGGGCCCTGGCAAATCAAAACATCAGAAATCGGATTTATTAATAAATTGAATAAAAGTCAAGTAAATTGGAATGAAATAACAATAAAATAACAAAAAAGATCTCATCGACATTTCGAAACTCATTAAAGCTAATTGATAGGAAAACATTCGCCTAGATAACTAATCCATTTCTTTTGTAATTTCTTGTCACCCTTGCTAACCAGATTCACCATGTTGACAATGTATTGCCGGGGATATCTTTCACAGTTGTCCTTTATCCACAATTCGAAATCTGAGGCGCCAATGTAATATGCTTTGATATATTTCTCCACATCATTGTTCTCCAATAAGCTGCTAGCACTGGCATAATCAATAATCAATAATGTCAATGAACAATATTGATCAATACTATCAACCAATAATATTGATCAATAGTCAATAATATCAATCAACAATATTGACCAATACCATAGATCAACAGTCAATAATATTGATCAATACTATTAACCAATAATATTGATCAATAGTCAATAATATCAATCAACAATATTGACCAATACTATTGATCAACAGTCAATAATATCAATCAACAATTTTGACCAATACTATAGATCAACAGTCAATAATATTGATCAATACTATTAACCAATAATATTGATCAATAGTCAATAATATCAATCAACAATATTGACCAATACTATTGATCAACAGTCAATAACATCAATCAACAATATTGACCAATACTATAGATCAACAGTCAATAATATTGATCAATACTATTAACCAATAATATTGATCAATAGTCAATAATATCAATCAACAATATTGATCAATACTATTGATAAACATTCAATAATATTGATCAACAGTCAATAATATTGATCAATAGTATTAACCAATAATCCACCATCACTGACAGGCACAACGAGGAAATAGATTTACCTGATACCCGACATGGATGAAACCGATTTCAAATAGGTCTGCCAGTCGATCAGCATCAGATTCCTGCCAGCCTGACTGCAGTTGAGAATCGAACTGAAACCTTCCAAAAGGAACCTATCGATGATCCGCATTCGCAATTGCCACAATAACAACAAGATCTCTTTACCAAGCGGTAACTGATGATTTATTTGGGAAATTTCATTGTGGAAACTCTTGACAGCCTTCAAATAGAATAATGACATTTATTAATGAGAAAGACAAAATAGGCAAGTCATAGGAGCAGCAGCGGGGAATATTTGCGCCCACGGATGGAATATCAAATTAGGGTCTCTTCCGGTTTTATTTATTTCACAAGCTGTAATTATTATGAGGGGAGTAATTATTTTGATTTAATCATTTATAACAAAATGTGTTCAGCAAGATCAAATTCAATATTAGGAAAACCATATCAAATTCAAGTGGATTCAGTTCCATGTCTTTTTAATCCATATTCAATGTGCTGAAGGAAGTAATAGATAACGAGCTGAAAAAAGAAGATTACAGGAATATATTTAATTATTTTGTACATATTCGGAGTTTTTTCCAAGACGTATAAAAATACATATTTGTGGCGATTAAATTTTTTTATTACTACAAAAAAAATCATTAAATAAATCACTTGCTGAATATTCATAAATATTAATATTATATATATAAAATTGTGGAACAAAAAAGTCATATTTAAGAGTTTGAATAATGATATCACTTCCTTATGAAATCATAACTTCAAAATTGGTAGAAATCCGATGGATTTTAGTAAGATTTAGTAAGTTGATTAATGTTTCAACTTGTATTTTAAGTTACATTTTGGTGAGTAATAGTTTCATTTGATATTTTGACAGCTGTTGTACGATGATCAAACTCAACACTTCGCCTCACAGACGGAAAAATACTTTCAGATGGTTTTGGCCGTCCACTACGAGGGTTGACACGGGATTTTCGTGAATTACTAAATTGACACACAAAATAGTTCACTGTCTACAGAAGCACATGCAAAGCAGCCGCAAGTTTTCTTTGTGATCTTCCTGTCTCACATTGTACAATTCGATCTCTTAAAAAATCTGACATTTCACTGGCACCTGGAGTGCGTGGAACGATTAACACAAGTGTCAAAACACATGGAAATGAGCTCGGTTATATAGTTAATGGAAAGATACTAACCAATCAACGGCCACAATGTTTATGACAAACGATGGGGCGATGCAAATTTTGTATTTTTAGTCTTGGAATGCGATATTACTAATTATTTTAAACATATTATCTATTTTATTGGGTGTCAAACACAATACGTAGCTAGGAAGTGGCATAGGGCGCATTTTCCTTTCAAAAAAATAAAAATATTTGACAAATTTACTCGTGTATTTTATTTGTGTAAAATATTTTCTATTTTTCCGTGTGAAATTTTCACATTGCTCGATAAATTGGAATAATTAATAATTTTGCCCGCTCCCCCGGATGAAATACTGGCTACGTAACTACTTAATATTATAATTAAGGTTAAATTTTTTATTTTAATAAGTTTCTTTTCCATTATTTTAATTTCTTTCTCAAGACTCGATAAATA
The DNA here is from genome assembly GCA_022537955.1 of Schmidtea mediterranea. NCBI lineage: Eukaryota > Metazoa > Platyhelminthes > Tricladida > Dugesiidae > Schmidtea > Schmidtea mediterranea. Next base: position 41,907,207 of record CM039682.1, read on the forward strand.
TTTTCTTTGCAGAACGCTTTTCTGAAAAAGTTTTTGACTAATTTAATTTAGTTAGGACAATAAAGAAAAATTAAATGAAGTCAGTCCAGGAAATTCGAATTTATATAGAAAACAAAATATTGATCGACAGCAAAAAATAAAGGAAATTAAAAAAAAAGATTTTACTGAATTTCTATTCCAAAAATTTGATCCACGGACATTTCCTATAAAATTTTTCGTTTTCCTTTTGTCGATTGAATTACAGTTATCATAATGAAGGGTATAAAAATAAAAATTTTATAAGTTCATTGATAAAATTTATAATTTAAAAATTATTTATGAAAAATTTTATTGTTAAAAAAATAATATACATAGATTTTTATACATAAAAAACTTTACGAAAAGCTTTTTATACAAAAAATTTAACTATAAAATTAATCAAAAATTTCATTTGTTTTACAACTATAAATAAATAAAAGGTTGATCTAAAATTTAGATTCTAAAGCAATGGTTCCCAAATATGTGCGATACCGCGCCATTTGGAGCGGTATTATAATTTTTTAAAAAATAATGTAATTTAAAAATTCAATTATTTTAATAATATTAAAAAAAGTTTTTTTTTAAAAAACAATACATAAACATGATTTAACATACTCAAACTATTTAAAAACATTCGTAGTCACAGCACTTTGCACATTAATCTTTGGATCCAATGACCTTATCAGCAATGCTTCAAATATCAAGCGTTCCCAATAATTATTAAAACTTTTCAACAAAATTCTAAAATCAGACATTCCTATTTCACTTTTACAGCCTCTATTGTGCTCACTAATATTGGTCAAACCCTTCAATCGACACTGCTCTAGAACTCGAGTACAGAGATGACGGAGATTATAATATAAATAAAAATTATAATATTTATATAAATAAAATTTTAAATTAATTAAAAGTTATTTGAATATATTTTTTAAATAATTATTTATTACAAAATTAAATTAATAAAAAATTATTTGTTTAAATTAAAAGTTAATTCATAATATTTTTAGTTGGTTTTGTGTACCTGAAGATGACAGTTATGCTGTCGAAATATATCGTACGAAAAGTTTTTTATTGGCGTTATATTTATATTATACGTGTTAAAACAAACAAGATTGCTTTAAAAACAGTGATTGTGGTGAACGACCAAAACCCATCCGATGTGAAATATCTATAGCAAATTTGTATGGAAATCATCAAAATATTACAGACAGTTTTAAAAGTACAGAATTCAGCTGATTGTAAAACATTTTCTTAGTCTAACCCATCTTTCTATTACGTAATGTAATAAAGATTTAGGAATCGATTTATTTATTAATATTAGATTGCCAATAAGTTAAAATTTTTCACAATATACATCAATGTACTTAATAGAAAATAAATTAATCTATAGCCTGAAACGATAAAGATTAAGGAAGTTGTAAATGAAGATCGAATATGAAGAAGTTCAAAGGAAGAAAGGAAGTAAATGATCTTATCAATTAGCCGGGAAAATTTTGTAGAATGAATATTCGGCTTACTTTATCAAGCTAGATTATCTTCATTCTTTCAGATTATAAATCAATGTGTTAAATACATAAAAAAGTATTGATATTGATTATTAATATTGATAAATTATAATATTTATATAAATAACATTTTAAATTAGTTTAAAGTTATTTGAATATATTTTTAAATATTTATTACAAAATGAAATTAATAAAAAATAATTTGTTTAAATTAAATGTTAATTCATAATATTTTTAGTTGGTTTTGAGTACCTGAAGATGACAGTTATGCTGTCGAAATATATAGTGGTTTAAAAACAGATTCGTTTAAAAACAGTGATTGGGTGAACGACCAAAACCCATCCGATGTGAAATATCTATCGCAAATTTGTATGGAAATCATCAAAATATTACAGACAGTTTTAAAAGTACAGAATACAGCTGATTGTGAAACATAGGATTTTATGAGCGATGGCCAGAAGGAAGAAATAGAATTTCCACCCCAATTAAAAAAAAATCATCAAATTATCAAGATTCTTATGAAACGTTTAAAAATGATGAAGAATCTAATTCTGAGTATTTAAATCGGGATTGTTTTCTTAAATAAGAATTTTTATAAATATAAATATTTAAAAAAATGAATGTAAATGTTTTAGTTTTAAAATAAAAGTTATTTTTGATTAGTGAATTTTGCTTTACGTGTCTGCTAGAATTCACAAATATAGTAAGGGAGAGCTCCAACTGAATTGGAATTACAAATTGCAACCTTCATTAATGAATTGCAAAATACCAACAATATGAAAGAAGATGAGATACGAGCACTATGTTGGAAGAGCAAGGAAATATTTTATTAGAATTAGAAGCTATAATTAAAATTTGTGATGACGTTCATGGACAGTTTACAGATCTATTACGATTGTTTGAATATGGTGATTATGTTGATCGCGGTAAATTTTCTCTCGAAACCATTTGCTTGTTATTGGCTTATAAAATTACAGAATTCCCGAGACCACTATTATTATATACCTAGCAATTTATAATTTTAATGGCAATATAATCACTTTTATTTGATGAAATAGTTTTTTTATGTGAGAAACGCGGTAAAAGCCAATATATTCGATAGTAAGGCCATTTTTACTAATATAATTTTGAATAAAAAAGTATTGATTATACTTGTGCTTTAAAATTTAATAAAGAGAGGGGCAACTGAGAAAAACTGAGAAAGAAAATGCTTAAGAGCGCTGGCATGAAAAAGGTTTGGAAGCAGTGATCTGAAGTATAGAAACAAATGAAGATAAAGGTAAAAATTTCAATTTTGATCCTTACACAGTTCAAGTAAGGTTGAGGGAAATAGATAAGGTTAAAACATTGAGAACTTACAGATTGTAATTCATTCACATAAATGCTTGACGTCGTAGCGACTGATTTGATATTCCAGTTTGTAGCGGAAACAAAATTAACCAGGCGTTGATCTGACTTATATCTGATTCGCAAAATCAGTTCAAAAATGGGACGCCTTAGCAATCGCCCGCATACCAAATTCTGTTCACTAAACACCTTCAACAGACCTCGTTTAGCTTCAGGTAAACAACTGCTTAAACTGCCGACTAAACTGTCACGCAGGAAAACTTCTCCAAGATAAACGATGGACTCAACTGCAACAATTGCTTGATTAAGAATATTCTGATCCGGTTGGCTCATTACTGCCGGCAAGTCAATATGATCCTAAATTAAGGTAAAGCGATATATTATTGTTAGTAATGAAACGAAATTATTATACTAATTTTCTTAGTCTAACCCATCTTTCTATTTCGTAATGTAATAAAGATTTAGGAATCGATTTATTTATTAATATTAGATTGCCAATAAGTTTATATTTTTCACAATATACATCAATGTACTTAATAGAAAATAAATCAATCTATAGTCTGAAACAATAAAGATGAAGGAAGTCGTAAATGAAGAAGTTCAAAGGAAGAAAGGAAGTAAATGATCTTATCAATTAGCCGGGAAAATGTTGTAGAATGAATATTTGGCTTACTTTATCAATCTAGATTATCTTCATTCTTTCAGATTATAAATCAATGTGTTAAATACATAAAAAAGTATTGATATTGATTATTAATATTGGTAAATAAATTCCTAAGTATTTTTTACATTTACACTTGACCATTGAAAATTTGTAAAAAAAATTATATATTCTGCAAGCATTAGGTCTTCGGCATCAAGAGCATCAACATGTTTACAAACATTTTCAATGGATTTATTCAGGATATACTGATTAGGATATGTTGATGAGTATATTCGGGATTCACGGTCAAAGGGTTAAAAGTAGAAAGATTAGAAATTATATAACCAGATGATATTATTGTGCAAAAATTATACAGGAATTGTATATTGTAAAATAAAACTTAGTGATATGTAATTCATGGTGCAACATCAGGTACAAATAAACTGAATAAAATTTGCATGTATTTAAACACCGCCCGTTATTATTTTGTGACTTCTGCCAAAAATAAGATTTTTAAGAACACTAGAAAATTCATATTTTTTCAGTCATGATAAATTTCTCTATTACGGTTGGCATTGTACAGTCATTTCATAGATGCGTCCGAAATAAAATCTCGAGATTTGTTTATAAATTTTCCGATACATGTACTTTTTAAAAATGTTTGAGTTGTATGATTTTTTTCCTCACCATTATTCAGATCATAATTAAATTTTAATGGCCTTGTTACAGCCAGAATTGCTTACAAAAATAAACTTTCAAAGCTTTTCATCAACATCCAGCTGAGATAGAATTATATCTTTTTTTTAACTATCTTTGGTTAGAAATAAAAGTCGTTAATTGAAAAAAAAACGATTTTGTTTATCTTCATTATTTGCTATTACATCAATTTGTTGATTTTTATTTAACAAAACTACTTAACTACAATTTTCTATAATTAAAAGAAATCAATAAATTTTATAACAAGCCTGATTTTGTTGCATAAACTCATCTATAATACAGGTTAGTGTGCAAACCATGAAATCACTCATAATTTTTATAAGGTTTTTACAATTTCATCTAAGTTTTAATAATTGTAATTTTCATTTACGATAACTATTTGTTTTCTGACGACAAAATTCTTTTTGGCATTTTTTAAATTTCATTGATTTTAATAGTTGTATTTGAAAATGGTTGAATTAACGGAGTACCAAAACCAAAAAGACGTCACATTGGTTGGACGCCAATTTTCAGTTGACAAAATTATCGATTCGTCACTGATACTTTTTATACCGTCAGTGGATTGGGTTTTTTGCATCTTTCGAATAATCAGAAATTGTATATTATCAATCGTTAATTAATTTAAAGGGTTTAAAAATGAATTTAATTCGATTATCAGAAGTTGTACACAACTAATCCAGTAGCATTAGCTTTCTGAATCACCGTTATTTTGTACAATCTGCACTTATGCGCTGTCAATCATACTATGGTATTATCGTCGCGATACAAGGTTCAAAATTGTGTACCGGAAAAGTCATCTACTGCTGGAGCAAAGAACTATCTAACTGTCAAGTCTGCAGTAATCGATTGAAACATGTATATGGTAGGTAATTATTGACTCAACCTATAGTGACTGGAGGACCTAAAAGGTGTTTGAAAGCCTCTCCACAAGACGAAAAAATCATATGGACAAGCAGTAGTAGTAATATCAAGATAGCTTCTTGTTTATTGCCCTCGATAAAATTGCTTTAACTCTAATAAATAGGTAATATATTCTTCCGGGAACAACTATTATGCCTGACCAATGACGAGATTACAACAGAATCGTTAAAGGAATTTAGTGAACTGTGATTGTGTGCAGTATTGTAAGGTCCAATTTATTGTCTCATGTCTTATCTAATGTCAATTTTTGGTTATGACACAGACAAACACAAGTAAACATTTATTAGAGATTAGTTTTTTGATTTATTATTTAAGATGCAATATAATCCCAATTTAGGTTTAATTTAATGCCATTGGTGCCTCAAATATTTTTATTCCATGCAATATTAAAAATCAGAACATAGGTAACAATGTGTTTCAATAATATAAATTTATTGATTATTTATATTATAGATGAGTTTATTCCATGAAATCAACTGTAATATAGGATTCTAACTTGATCAGAAATTCCTATAATAAAAACGATATTAAACTATAACGCGTTCCATAATTATAACCCCACTTTCATTTTTTCCTGATCTTCGTAAAAATACATTTACATTTTCCAAGCAAAGATTTGGAGGAGGAAGTTTAATGGTTTGGGGAGATTTCTCTTTATACGGTGAACTTTCTCTGGCGTTTCCATCAAGCAGAATGTACAGTCAGGAGTTTCAACACGTTCTACAGAGAAATCTTATTCCATTCCATCGAAATTTACACCATATACTTTACACTTTTCAGGAAGATAAACCGAGCGTTCATGTTAGCAACGGTACCATGAAGGGGTTTAAAGACAAAATTATCCCGTTAATACATTTGCCTGCTTGTTCTCCTGATTGTAATCCAACTGAAACCTGTGAGGTATTCTAGTGCGACCGGATAATACGAACCATTGTCAATTACCCAGTGTTCCAAACTGAAAGCAGTAATTGTGACAGCCAGGAATGGAATTAATCAAAACACCCTCCAAGGCCTGATAGAATATTTCAAGTTATTCGTAATGAAGGAGGTGTCATTGAGAAAAAACCCCAGCATTTTGTCTCAGTTTCATTTGTCAATTAAGTAATTTGAAGAGGAGGGCTATACACCAATACCTCGCTTTCGAATTTCCGTCGCTGATGAAATTAGTACTAATTTCCACTGTGCACCTTAGATTTTCGAAGTTGCGTTGTTTTGGGTTCGAGTCTTTAATTTTTTTTCGAAATTTTTTGAAATTTTCATTTTTTTCTATAAGATTGCACGACTTTTGTTCTAATTGCGCCATGCCATCAAAACTCGAGGATTCCCTTTATAACTGAAAATCAACGCAATTTTAATACACTTTTATTTTCACTTTGTTTTGCTAATTTTAGAGTTCAGTTTCAATTATGTATTCAGTGATTAATTTATATTTTGTTTTTATAAATTAATTGAATATTTTTTTTGTTTTAATTGAATTTGTTTTTTTTTGTTTTTTGTATGTAATAAAATTTTATATTATTTTTGTTTTTTAAATGTTTACTTTGTTCGTTTTTCTTTTTAAAAAGTAGTACTTTCGTAACCCTGGAACCTATCTTCGATCTTTACATGGTTTGCTATAGGAAATCATAATTCACTTTGTGTCGTGTTTTTTCGGAACGTAAAGGTATTGGTGTAATTATGAAACGCCTTAAAATCGGTTTTTCAATAATTTTCTTCCAATAAAAGCACAAGAGCAAAAATGAATATTGGTTTTGTTGTAACGCTTATGGCTCAATAAAATACTCATATGAATTGGAAAAAATGAAAGGGGGAGGCTATAATTATAAAACTCACTGTAGTGATCAATTAATCCAATCGCATTCGATAGCGCAAAATTGAATCTTTTTAAATCATAAATTTTCAATTTATTAATTGCAAATATTGACTTACTTAACTAATTCCAATTTCCATCAAATTTTATGCCTAAAAAGCCTGTCTAAACAGTAAGAAAAACATTTTAGTAAAACTAAATATTAAATTACAACAAAATAACTATATAAAACTTATTTATAAATAATATTAAAATAAAAGTGCAAGATGACGATTTTCACCGAATTAAGGAATAATGTCAATATTGATAATAGAACAATAAAGTTGCTATTTATTAAAGCGCACTGATAAGAAACTATCAAAAGTACCTGCTGAGTTCCAGAAACCTTATCTGTCCCGTTCATTTCGTCATGCAATATCAAGCGATCCCAAATACGCCTCAAAACGATTCCCAGACGATGAGGGTCGCGCCTTGCTGGTGCGATATCGATATCAGAGTTGTCCTTGAGCTAAAGTTATGGTTATTGTGTAAAATAAAAAATATTCGTCGATATTCCTAACCAAATTCTCCATAAATATGTAATAGACCTAGAAAATATTAAATCCGACTAATCAATTCACAGTGCAAATTAGTAGACAAACTGAATACATGTAATAATCGTACAATTGGCAAAGGCTATTGACAATGTCCAATGCTATCGGCTTCAATAAGTGCATGATCTCCATATAGCGGCCTATTAATGAGAGCCAGATTGAGATATATGTATATACATATATCTATCAAACCTATCAATCTACACACTTCCAGAGTAGTATTTGCTATAATCGGACCGTGAGACCACTGATTTGTGTTTGCTTCTTCCTCCGGTACAAATTTCAATTTATACGAATGATCGAGCTCCTGAATAGATAAATTCATTTTCTAGAGTCTTATTCTAAAGGAAACATCAAGTAGTAGCCCTAATTTCTTATTGGTTGGCTACAGTTGTATGAAAACAATATATTGATTTATTTAAAATTAAAGTTGTGAATATCGTATTTTTTGGCAAACCAATTACCCGTGTAGATATCCGATAATAAACTGATTATTGTTTCTCAATAATAACCATAATAATAATAGCCATCCATCTATCTATCTATCCATTTATCTATCTATCTATCTATCAATCAATCAATAATCAATCAATCAATAATCAATCAATCAATAATCAATCAATCAATATATCAATCAATCAATCTGGAACGAAACATTGCATGATCTATAATACATTTTAAAAAACATCCTAGTAATTTGAAAAATAACACGCAGTTAATAAAGTTTGGCTTTTTAACACGTTGACGGACAATTGCGGCTATAGCCGTCAAAGCGAAGTTCACAATGTGGCATGACTGCTATAGCCGTCCAAAACGAAACGGTCGTTTTTAGACACTACGGCTATAGCAGCACAAATGTGCACTTACTGGCGTATACGTAGAAGCATAGTGTCGTGTTTTGAAAACATCTTTTTAGGTTGAAGTTCATATTTCACCTGTTATACGAGTTATATTTCTGTTATACTTCTAACATTCTAAAAATCACAAAAACATATAGTGTCAATTTTCGAACTTCGCTTGTTCCTACTGTCCGTCAACGTGTTAAAACATTAATTTTCAATATTATTAATATTGAATAATTAATTTATTGAATTTTAATATGGAATAATTAATATATTGAAATTTAGCATTGAAATATTGAATTTTGAATATCCAATAACAAAACATTTAACTTAAAATGCCATCTCCCAATAAAAACACGGACTAATAAAGTAGAGAGCCATATAAAAGTGGGGTGGCCCATAAAAGTAAATATTTACTGGCTACCTAAATAAATAATAACTTTTAAGGAGAAATCTATGTCTAATCGCGAATAAAGCATTTTTAACTAAATGCCAAAAAGGTGCTTACTGATTGTGAAAGAATAGTTAGACTAACTAGTAATATTGAACCTGCAAAAGGCAATTTCTATGACAAAATGTTTTGTAATGGAAATTTTTAAAAATGTTAAAATGATTCGAAATAAGAAACAAATGTTTGAGAAAAACTTAGCGTAACCTGTTCGATGTCATCCATTATGTTTTCTGTGGAGCCATTTCGATATTCCATATTCATGTCGAATTCAAATGGATTTTGGCCATCAAGTGATATTTTGCTATTGCTATCTTCAGGCAAGCAAATATCAGCATTGGGGACATTTCCATCGGGAGATTGAGATTCAAGGTAACGTTTATACGATGAAAATTCCTGAACTCAAATAATCATATCCGTTAAAAATTCATTTTCTTTCTAACAGCTAAATCTAAAAAGGAAAATGATCGCTTAACTGGACACAACTCCCAAGATTCGTTTTCCAGAAACATTTTAAGTCGCTCCAAGTGCTTTCTATTTATGATGAAGTTATCAGAAATATTAATAAATATATATAACGAACAAATGAAAAGAACGGAAAAAATCTTGGAATTTAACACGAACAGCATTTTCCAAATCAAGTGAAGGAGATTGACACATTGTTATACCAATATTAGTGAATCTAAAATGATGATGAAAATAATAATAATAATAATAATAATAATAATAATAATAATAATAATAATAATAACAATAATAATAATAATGATAATAATAAATATTAAATTTGAAACAGATCATTGTTGTAATCCATTAAAATCCGAAATAAACAAATTAAATTTAGCAATAAAATAATAATATTTATAATAACAATAATTTCAGACAAATAATAAAATAAGTTCTTTCTGCAAAGTAATTATTGTATTGATGAAAAATTTTTCAATAATCAAATAATTCAATAATTTTATTATTTACTTGCATGACCCCACTACTACCATGAAATCACCGTTTAAAAATAATAATACTAAATAATAATAATAATAATAATAATAATAATAATAATAATAATAATAATAATAATAATAATAATAATAATAATAATAATAAACCGAAACAATATTTACCGTTTTATAAGGTTTAACAACTTCATGACATCGGTAACATCCATTTCAGAGCAATTAAGAGTACATTGCTCCACTAAAATCTTTACTCGACTGCTTATCTCGGTCCAAACTCGGCTTTTATTGGAAAGCAATCTGTCGAGTTGATATTTTTCAGACCAATTTGATATTAAGTCATCCGACTCGGCCGAAATATCAGTTTTCTAGGGAAATGTCTAGTCAGTGATTCGAATTACGAAGAGAGATGAAAAGGAAATTAAAATGAAAAATTTAAAAGTGCAGTTAATATCATAGAAGATAAAAGCCACGAAATAATGAAAACAAACAATATGTAAAAGATCTTATAGTTTTCGGGTAAACAAGGGAGTAATTTTCTGTAGATTATTTTTATTTTATGTTCTTTTTGGAATTAAAAAAAAATCAAAATATTCACTATTGCAATTACTCTATTGTAATTCATTTTTCTACAGCATTTTGTTTGACAAAAGTTATGAATAATACATTTTTATTATCATAGCACTCAATTTATAGTTTTGAATTTGTCCCTAATGAACCGTTTACGGTTAATTTTATTACTTTGTACATAATACAATTTTATTAAAAATAATTTAATACAAGTATCCGATTACTTGTGATGACCTAGAAAAGTAGTAATAATCTATCAATCTGTTTTCTAATTTAATAATATAGGTAAAAATATATGAAATTAATATAATTATGTGATATTATTTTGTAAAAATAAACACAGGTAATTCACATTTAAATTAAAATGAGATTTGTGGTGATTAAAGTAAATAATCAATTCGTGGTGCTAAATTAGGAAACTTTCAAAGTTCCTAAATTTCAGGTTTCACATAATTTGCTTAGTAGCAGAACATGGACTAAAATGTAAAGTTCTTCATTTTCTTCCATATTTCCACTCTAACCTAATATTAAAATGCGTTAAATGTACCATAAATAGGCAAATTTCTACATGATTTCTAATCAATTTAGATCACATTTAAACTCAACGTAAATTGAAATGATTTAGGTTACGAATTTTCTTCAAACTTACTTTTTTAAAGAGAATAATAGTAAAGACAAATTTAAAAAAGCATAGAAAAAATGGGCGAATTATAAAAAAGGTTGAATACATCTGATGTAATGCCTGAAAATAAATGATATACAGAAATTGATAACTCATTATAGGAAGACAATGTTGACATTTTCTGCAGTATAAATAAATGAAACTATTTCAAGCAGATTAATTTTCACAAATCAATAATTCAATTACACAATAATATATAATAAATTCAATAATATCCATAAATCAATAAACTATGTTCATTAATAATATTCAAAAATCGATAATCATGCAATAATAATATTCACAAATCAATAATTCAATCACACACAATAATATATAATAAATTCAATGATATATATAAATCAATAAACTGTGTTCATTAATAATATTCATAAATCAATAAACTGTTCATTAATAATATTCACAAATCAATAATTCAATCACACACAATAATATATAATAAATTCAATAATATCTATAAATCAATAAACTATGTTCATTAATAATATTTACAAATCGATAATCATGCAATAATAATATTCACAAATCAATAATTCAATCACACAATAATATATAATAAATTCAATAATATCTATAAATCAATAAACTGTGTTCATTAATAATATCTATAAATCAATAAACTATATTTATTAATAATATTCACAAATCAATAATTCAATCACACACAATAATATATAATAAATTCAATAATATTCATAAATCAATAAACTGTTCATTAATAATATTCACAAATCAATAATTTAATAACGCACAATATATAATAAATTCAATAATATCTATAAATCAATAAACTATATTTATTAATAATATTCACAAATCAATAATTCAATCACACACAATAATATATAATAAATTCAATAAAATCCATAAATCAATAAAATATATTTATTAATAATATTCACCAATCAATAATCATGCAATAATAATATTCGCAAATCAATAAATCAGTAATTTTATAATGAATAATAATAAATACATTTATAAATCAATAAATTAACAATTCAATAATGGCATACAATCATTCGAATTTGTCAGATACGACAGAGCTACACATTTTTGAGTATTTTAGCAGTTTACAAATAATGAATACATCAGGATTTTAATTAAAGTAAATACTTAATCGAAACCCCTAATCACGACTTGAGAAATATTAAAAAAAGCACAATATAATTAAGGAAAACATCAGCCGCCAATTTACCTGTGCTTGAACATCTGATTGGTCGCCTAGAGATTCCATGCACCGGTAGTGCCAATTTATGGTCATATTGTAACACCTCAATATTTCAAATAGAGCACTACATAATTTCTGCAAACACAAAACCAATTGCCGCTGAGAAATCATCTTAATTAACAAAAGTAATTATTATTCATCAAAATTCAGAGTAAATAATTTACTTGGCATAAATCGGTATAAGAGGTGTGATCTGTGATAATTAATGACTTTTGATCATTTAAGAAATCTAAAATCACTTGCTGTGATCGTCCGTGGATGAATGTGGTATAATGCATTTGCAATTGATCGATGGAACTGGGCCCGTTGCCCAATAATCTAGGAGGATTTCACAATCAATACGACTACTATTATTCACGTTTGAGATAAAAATATTGACTTAATTATTTATATAGATCAGTCTTTCTCAAAGTGGGAGATAACGCCCCCTTGTGGGCGCATTTGAGACCTAGAGGGGGCATTAAAGGGCCCAGAAAAAATTGGGCGGCGTTGACGTGGGTTAAGAGGGCGATGGTAGATTTGTGATTTCATTTACTTTATATTTTAAATTTCACTAAAATTAAAACCTACCTACTACACAATAACAAATAATTATTTTATATTTCTACCCCGTATGACGGCATAAAACTTAAAATACTTAACATAGATTTCGTAGGATAGCCCGCACGCCGTACGCAATCAAGTTGTAACAAGTTTCTGTTTAATAACGCTATTGGAGCAATCCGGTAGCAATTGATCTGTACCATAAAAATTTATTATTTACGTGTAATACATTTTGTATATTATACAATTAAATAATCTTTAAGGGGCGGTGGCAAATCAAATTGTGTTTTAACGGGGCGATGGTTAAAAATGCTTGAGAAACACTGATATAGATCTATGTTTGTAATGTTGGTAATAAATAAGTTACTTAAAACAATGAGTAGATAAATAATAGTAACAATAATAAAATGGATATTGCTTGTAATACTTTGAATATAAGCCGCAGTTTATACTGACATTTTTAACGTGCAAAATTATGGTGCGGCTTACATTTGAGGGCGGCTTATATTCGATATTTAATGAAATTTAATATTCAAATGAAATTAAGTGATTAAGTAAGTATAAATATCGTATAAATAATCAAACTCTAGAGAAATGACTAATTGGTGTAATGAAATACAAACTGAGAACGGCTGTTACTTCTATTATTTATAATTATTATTTATTAATATCTTTAAATTTATTATTTATAAATAACTAAAATTCTTTTAAATTGAAATTTATTTTCTACAAAATTTGACTATGAATCAGATTTATTTAAGGTATTCATGAATTTTTGGCACAGCCTTTTTCAAGTGATTTATTTATTTTTTAAAAATATTAATTAATTATTGATATTAATTTAATATCAATATAAAAATTTTAAAGATATTTCAATATTGATTCAAATATTTATTTATTAAAACATTTATTTAAGAAATAATGATTTATACTATTTGAGTTAATTTATTGTACCTGAAGATGACAGTTATACTGTAGAAATATATCGTACAGAGAGTGTTTGATTGGCGATTTCTATTATTTTATTATTATTATATTAACTATTTTCATTATTTTTATTATTTCTAATTAGTTTACTATTATTATTATCATTTATTATTATTATTTTTTTATTATTATCATTTATTATTATTATTTATTATTATTATTTATTGTTATTATTATTATTATTTATTATTATTATCATTTATTATTATTATTATTTATTATTATTATCATTTATTATTATTATTATTTATTATTATTATTATCATTTATTATTATTATTTATTATATCATTTATTATTATTATTATTTATTATTATTATTATTATTATTATTATTATTATTATTATTATTATTTATTATTATTTATTGTTATTATTAATTTTATTTTTATTATTATTTATTATTGTTATTATTATTATTTATTATTATTATAATTATTATTATTATTTATTATTATTATCATTTATTATTATTATTTATTATTATTATTATCATTTATTATTATTATTATTATTATTTATTATTATTATTATTCATTTATTATTATTTATTGTTATTATTATTATTTAATATTATTATTATTATCATTTATTATTATTATTAATTATAATTTATTTTTATTATTAATTTTATTTTTATTATTATTTATTATTGTTATTATTATTATTTATTATTATTATAATTATTATTATTATTTATTATTATTATTATTATTTATTATTATTATTATTATTATTATTATTATTATTATTATTATCATCATCATTTATTATTATTATTTATTATATCATTTATTATTATTATTATTTATTATTATTATTATTATTATTATTATTATTTATTATTATTTATTGTTATTATTATTATTATCATTTATTATTATTTATTATTATTATTATCATTTATTATTATTTATTATTATTATTAATTATAATTTATTGATTATTATTAATTTTATTTTTATTATTATTTATTATTTTATTATTATTATTTATTATTTTTATTATTATAATTATTTTATTTTTTTTTTTTTTTTATTATTTTTATTTTATTATATTATTATTTATTATTATTATTATTATTTATTATTATTTATTATTATTTATTATTATTTTATTATTTATTATTTATTTATTATTATTATTATCATTTATTATTATTATTATTATTATTATTATTATTTATTATTATTTATTGTTATGATTATTATTATTTAATATTATTATTATCATTTATTATTATTTATTATTATTATTAATTATAATTTATTGTTATTATTAATTTTATTTTTATTATTATTTATTATTGTTATTATTATTTATTATTATTATAATTATTATTATTTATTATTGTTATTATTATTATTTTATTATTTTTATAATTATTTTCATTATTTTAAATATTTCTAATTAGTTATTATTATTATTATTTATTATTATTATTATTATTATTATTATTATTTATTATTATTTATTGTTATTATTATTATTATTTAATATTATTATTATCATTTATTATTATTTATTATTATTATTAATTATAATTTATTGTTATTATTAATTTTATTTTTATTATTATTTATTATTGTTATTATT
This sequence comes from Schmidtea mediterranea, assembly GCA_022537955.1. NCBI lineage: Eukaryota > Metazoa > Platyhelminthes > Tricladida > Dugesiidae > Schmidtea > Schmidtea mediterranea. The sequence goes on from CM039682.1 coordinate 41,922,615, forward strand.
ATTTATTATTATTATAATTATTATTATTATTTATTATTGTTATTATTATTATTTTATTATTTTTATAATTATTTTCATTATTTTAAATATTTCTAATTAGTTATTATTATTATTATTATTAAAAATCTTTAAAATTACCAAAAATTTGATTTAATAGTTCTGCCTTAACCTGTAACTTTGATAGGAAATAGAAATTTATTTACTGCATGAAAGTAGGATATATTTAAATAAATCATGCTTATAACTAATTTGAGTCATCTTGAATTAATATTTCCACATTTTACCATTCCACCTGCCACAAATCAAGTCGTATATCAAGTCGTATATCAAGTCGTATGTTACCTTTTAGATTAGTTTCCCACTTTTTCACATTTGTTCATATCGATTACCCACTGTTGGTTTTCAACATCGGCTGTTAGGAGTAACGGACTTCAAGGGGTGAACATCAAGAGGCTCTTGAGAAATGTGTGAATAGCAATTATATCTTAATTATATTATTTGCTGCGTGCGGTGACTGTGAAATTATTGATTATTTTATAACAATTCTTATAAAATATAATAATACTTTGACAAACTAAAAATTGTAAGTTATAATAAAGTCAAAATATTCAAAACTAAATCCTAACGTGAAAGCAATTAATTAATTAATTCAATATAATTAATAATAAATGAAAAAAAATGATAGAAGTTGTGTTTAGACATTAATTTTAGTTATTTCGATAAAAGTTTAGAAAAAAAATAATATTCTAACATACTTGAAAGATTTTTGGAGAGTTGCATATCTTTCTTCATCAAAATGTTCACAAGTTCTCATTAATGCGGCATCAAGAGCTTCTTCAATATTCATGCGGATTGTTTTCAATTTCTGCCGCATCTTACTACAGAACTCAGATAACGCTCAGATCACAAGTCAAAGGAAACGTACTAAATACAGTTGTAAAACCGAAAATCATCCACCACAGCTTGACACTCGCTGAGCAATTCAATGGCTTTGCAGAAATCTTCTTTCTAAATGTCAGCATGCATAGATTATTCATCAGTTATGGAAAAGGATTGAAAGATAATTAAATATTTTCATATTACAATTGCTAATTCTATAAACATTATTGATAATAATGATTAAAATTAAAAAAATCTTTATAGAAATTAAATATTAATAAAAAGCGTTGTTTAAAGATTTTGCTTGATATTTTGAAATGATGGCAACAAGATCCAAGGATCAGAGAAATGAAAACGGCTTCATTGACATAAAAGGCATAAAAAGTATATATGAACGGTTCAATGATCAATGGCAAGGAGCATTACGGGATGGCGCTCGGTGAAAACTTCGAAGTAAATATCGAATGAATAAAAGTTTTGCAACAGAAATCAAGTTCTTTAGTCTCATTATTTAATCAGAAACGCACAAATAAAGTCATTAATTAAATGACATTGATTTGAATCCAACGTGAAAATAGCGATCTAAAGGAGTTTCTGCTAACTTAACCAAACAGATGAAGCTTTTAACAAAAGAAATTATAAATTTTGGAGGTTGTTTATGAAAATTATTGATAATTTGTATAAATGGAGTAAAAGGAACTAATTATTTATTAATCTATCATATATAAATATTGAGATTACTTCCAATAGGTCCATCAATTTCTCCACCGACAACTGCAGAGTTTTCAATTTCGACAGAGAGCTTTTCACACGAACCAATCGACTTTTTCTGCGATAGTTGACCAAAACCGTCAACCGAGACAATGTCAAACCTTGAATGGTTATGTTCATATTCCTGGGAAATTACACTCGGAATTCAATTAATAACAGCCAAATCTCTCATTTACCTCCGTACGCACTGGCAAGTACTAAGAGCATTTAGATTTTCCTTTTGTAATTCCAAAACCGAATCCAATTCCGATTGGTATTGCGGTTGTTTTTCCAATACTAACTGATAGATTCTTCGACAAACGGCTTTATTATGCGCTGCCAGTTGCGTTATTCGGGTGCTGAGTTTTGTTATTTCCCGATCTTTCGAGTATTCCTGGACAGCGTTATAATAAACTCGTCAATTTTTATATGGAAATTTTACGAATCAATAATTAAATTGATTTTATTATTATTATTATTATTTAACCATGGGATTGCCCGTCCTAGGACGAATAGAATTAGGGATGGGTAAACGTCTGGTTTATATATATATATATATATATATTCTAAATAAAAAACGATAAAAATAATTTCAATGTTATTATTTCATCTTTCTAAAAAATACATTTCAGACTAAGCACTACCTTAATTCTAAATTCTAAATTAATAATTAAAACAGTTAAGAGAGTGAAAATTTATACAAAACAAAATATTAAAATTAAAACTATATATAGTGATATTAATTTTATAATAAAAAATGTCTTAATTCTATAAAAAAATGAGAATCTTAAAAAGAACAATATAAAATATTATTCAGAAAGAAATCTAAGGATAAAACTTGGAAGCTTTTGAATTATCGAAATGTTGTGATTATGAATTCATCTAGGGCAGCATCCATTAAGGACGTCCACTAAGAAAGGGAAGAGAGGGTGTCTTTGTAAAATGAATACTAGGGAGGGGCTCCAAGTGCTTAGGACACCCCAAGCAGCATTGGTCATTTAAATATTATACATAATGGATTAATGATCCATTTTATTTACTATATTTGGTAAGTAAGCAAACGGCATGTTTCATGTCCCCTATTTTTCCTCCAATTGATCATTTTTATTGTGAAAGCATGTTTTTCTCTATTTTCAAACCAATATTGTGTACTAGTACATATAATGCTGAAATTAAATTTACCCTATTTGCTGATCAATTATTTAAATTTCTATTTTTGGAGGAAAGCCCCACCCTCCGGAAAGTGCTCGTGAAAAGGGACAAGTGGAACGGGCATCACAAATTGCTTATTTTTTGGGGACTTCCTTAATGGATGGTAATTTATCGGAGCAAATGTAGAACCAAAAAGAGTCTCCGTAAAAAAGATCTGGAACAGTCGGATTAATTGTATGTAGCAAGTATATTATAAATTATTATTATTTCACAAAACATAATAAAGTAACAACAGATATATTTTCCACAGCAAATAAATCACTTGAAATCAAGGCAAAGCCGAATTGTAATTTCACGGATATTAGTAATTATTTTCCCGCCAAAACAAACTTTTTAATTTCTGACTTTTTTACTCATCGGACAATTATTATTTTTTTATTGATTTTTTAATTTTTTTTTAAATTTCTACCCATCTCACTCAGATAGGAGACTTCCTATGGGGAATTAATTATTTTGAATGTTAATGCATATACAAAATAGGAATTAGACAAGAAAAACGGTTACCAAATTCAATATTACTAAAACATTCACTCTAATTTCCCATTAAAACAGCGGCCTAGAGGTTACCGTTTATCCAGCAACCATCCTTTGACATGTTGTGAATACTCAAGATTTACGAAACTTTCCTGTTAACATTAACGAGTTATCGAATCGTTTACGATGCAAACGGTAACAGTAATGCCTACTTGGTTACCCCCTCCCAACCCTCCCCCCTCTTGCGTATAACTACTCCATTCCGATATCCAAAATTCATTCGACAGGAATATTAAGGATTTTAAAACAGTCATAAGCTGTTTTTTAAACCCATAATTTGCATATGCAACGTAACCACGGCAACAAATAGTGATTCATTCAACATGAGAATATCTCCATTCCGCAGCAATAATCCAAATCTTCGAGCCGCCGAATAAATACACCATTTCAATTCATTATTATAACACAATTTATTTCATTTACTATTAGCAGCTGATAAAAGGATTAGATTAAATTCAAAACAGAATAAAAAACTACAATTATAATTTAAATATTGTATAGTAGATTTTGGTTAAAGCGTTTCCGGTTTAAATTTACGACGATAGCGAAATTTTAACACAATTTTAATAATAATTAAGTTTATTATCAGGAATTATTGATTCGTAAAGCAAATCACTTAAAAAACCACCTCAATTTCCTCAGTTACAACTTCATCAGGGTCAATTAGGAAAAATCTACTAGGAATGGAATTAATCAACGCTCGTATAACTTGAGGATCGTCCGATATAGGTCGCAGTAAACCACTGTGCACCTGATTTTAAATTAATAAACGGATTCTTACTAAAACTCTGACTTTATATTTAGATACGGCAGGTCCTTCGATTAAATTACTAAAATCCATTTCATCAGAACTTGAACGAGGCTATACAAGGAAATTATATTTGAAAATTGTGAAATTTCATAGTATTATTACTTGAGAAACAATATTTTTCAATCGGGAAACTAGCTTTTCCATATAGATATATTTGACTTTGCAAGTTTATAAAATAGATCTAAAAGGATCTATAGAACTTTTTTGTATATTTTAAAAAATTAGTATTATAATTTTAAATATTATTTATATGTGGCTATGAATAAATAACTAACATAAATCTAAGAATACACAAAATTAAAATTTATAAATTGCGGTAAATAATTACTTTATTAAAAGTGATTTAAATGATATGCTTTAAATTTTTTTTCTAAATTTCGTTATTTAAAATTATATATAAAATTTTTTGCTTTACATTTTATGGCTTCGATTTGTATATTCATGTTATAATATTTTGAAAATAGTTACGTGTAAATGTTTTTTAATTTCAAAACATACTTTCCATAACTTAATCATTATATTTATATTATATTAAATATTAATTTTTGAATGAAGAACAACTTTATAGTAACCTCTCTTTTATTGTATTTTTAAGTTTCCATTATATGTTAAATATTTTTAGGTCAAATTCAGTAAAAATTAACTATTTAATTAAAAATTCTTTGAATATATTTGATTATGATGATAGGTCGTATGTATTTTAATAGTACATAATTGTTTAAATATATCATTTGTTTTTAGACGTTGAAGTTAAAGTTCAATGTAATAATAATTTTTAATATTTAAATTTATATTTAAAATAATTTCCATAATATTAGATTAAAAATTATAATTTTCAATATAGATATTTCTATGGATAAGGAATCTGATTCAAATTTAACTGAAGAAGGTAGTTTTTCAGTTATTTCTAATGAAGAAGTAACAAGAAGACATTACGATGTGCCAAATTCACAGTATAGAGATCGACAAGGACAAAATATTTTAAATAACCAAATGTTTTTACATGGACATAATAACCAAAATTCGAACGGTAATTTTGATAAATTGATACATTACTAAATTAACTGAAGTAAATTTATTTAATTTAAGATTGGAACTGGATGACTCAAAGTATAATTTAAAATCTTATCAAAATTTTTATTAGCATGAATTCATTTTATGCATGATTACTGCTTAATTTTATGCAATTTATTAAAATTAAAAATACTTAAAATAAATTTTACATTAACTAAAATGTTAATTTACAATACAAAATATTTATGTAAAATAGCACATGTAAGCGTTTTTCTACTAGAAAGTAAGTTTAGAGTTTACTCCATTAAATGTTTTTATCATTATATAATTTATCATTAGCAATGTATTTTTTATTCTATCATTGCTATTTTCTAATTGAAAATTTTCAATCATTAATCAGGTCAAAATATATCCGATCAACAAATGACGTATTATGTTCAAAATCTTTGTATCTATTTACGAGCTCAACATCCAAAAATATTCGAAAACCTAATGCCGTTTATTGCAGCAAATAATGACGATGATATGGGGCGAAATACTCCGATAAAATTTGCGAATAATCATTCAATCTGCAAGCTAGATTTCCCAGGAATTATTTACCAGGTATGAGAGAGATTTATTTATAAATTCAATTGTCTTGGACGTGTTCCTTTCTACACTTCATGAAATCATTCCCCTAGAATCGAACTTTTAAAGATATTATTTCAATAAAAGAATTTATGTGTGCTCGTTAAACAATTTATAAATGCACAAATCGATTATTCCACGTTTTATTGATTTATGCCTGATGCTCAAATCGTTTGAGTTAATAATCTGTTTCTCTGTGATTCTATAAGTCCTCTCATTGATTCATAATAAAATTCTGATTTCCCCAGCAAATTAATTCTATCAATTGAAATACATCGTGAAATAGTAAAAAAATTATTTGCAATCATATTTTGCACAAATTTCTTTAAAAACCGAAAATTTTCATCAATTATTAATCATGATTGATTTTCATTCTTTTAACATTATTTAATTTCAATATTACTTTATTTGATGAAATGTTTCAACTTACATTCATGTTATAATATTATTTATTTATTTTCTATTATTATTATTATTTATTAATTAATTAATATTTTAATATTTATTATTTATAATAATAATAATTATTGTTATTAATTTTTATTATTTTTATCAATATTTTAATATATTTAATTTTATTATAATTAATATTACCAATTTAATTAATTATTATTATAATTTATTTATTTAATAATAATTATTATTATTATTTTAATATTTTTTTTATTACTAATATGATTTTTTATTTATTTATTATTATTAAAATAATTTTTTAGTTAATATTTAATTTTATTATAATTAACATTATTATCAGTATTATTTTAATTAATAATTATTATAATTTATTTATTTATTTTTATTTTTATCAATATTTTAATATATTTATTTAATACTAATATTATTTTTTTAATCAATATTTAATTTTATTATAATTAATATTACCAATTTAATTAATTATTATTATAATCTATTTATTTAATAATAATTATTATTATAATTTATTTTTTAAAATTATTATTTTATTTTATCATAATCAATATTATTTTAATTAATTATTACTATAATTTATTTATTTAATAATTATTATTTTAATATATTTTTTTATTATAATATGATTTTTTATTTATTTATTATTATTAAAATTATTTTTAAAATTATTATTTGATTTTATCATAATCAATATATTTTTTTAATTAATTATTATTAATATTTTTATTTATTTATTATTATTATTATCAATATTTTAATATATTTTTTTAATTAATTATTACTATAATTTATTTATTTAATTATTATTATTATTATTATTTTAATATATTTTTTTTAATTAATTATTATTAATATTTTTATTTATTATTATTAAAATAATTTTTTAAATTAATTATTTTTATTATTTAATACTAATATTATTTTTTAAAATTATTATTTTATTTTATCATAATCAATATATTATTTTAATTAATTAATATTATAATTTATTTAATATTAATTATTATTGTTATTGTTATTAATGTTACCTATAAGTCTGAGTCATATTTGAGTAACCTCACACGCCTCAGGGGTTTAGTTGGCGATTGAAATGGTTTATCATCCTTTAACAGCTTGTAAAATTCGAATTCGGTTGATTGTATTCTCTCGATCTATTAGAGCTGACCAGTGAGCTGACCCGTGCATTTATATGGATATCCATTTGACGTCGTCTCCGTCACCATTATACTTATGGTTTGGTTATTGTCACAGTGATTGTCCTTCTAAGGTACCTAAATCAATTAAAAACTTGCCGTTGTTGCAGTCTCAATAATAGCCTGGATGTTGCAGTTATTCGGATTCTTTTTCCGTTCTTAATGGAGCCTTTTCTCGTTTCCCTGTGGTTTCACGTGGCTGTTGTCGACATCATTCCATTTATTCTGAACCAACTGTGACATATCCTGTGATTGAGCTGGCAATTTCCCCTCATAGCTGATGATGTCCTGCATTGTGGAATTGAATTTTACGTGGCCTTCTTTTGATTGGTTGATATATTGATTTGCCTGCTATTTGGACAATTGAAAAGTAATCGCAATTTCATCTAGAATCATTTCTGGCGTAATCCTAAATGTGATCTCTCGTGAGTGCGGTTGATATTCCCGTTGTGCTTCTGATTATCTGTCATTCATCAAGCGCATTGCAAGGAGACTGAACGCATACTGATGCAGAATTCCCAAACCATTGGATAGCGAACGTCAGCTGGGTTTAGACCGTTGTCAGACAGGCCTACTATATAATTTGCCATGATAATTCTGGTAATTCTGCTCAGTATGAGAGGAACCGCAGATTCGGATAACTGGTAAAGGTCAGTGGCATGCAGCTACCATCCGAGAGATTAAGACTGAACGCCTCTAAGTCTGCATCTCGCCTAAAAATCATGATATTTGTGCCATCATCGCAATGAGGCAATATTATTATTCATTGGATGCGGCTTAGCCATATATTTAAACTCTAACCAGCCTATGAAAATACTTTGGATGTTTGAATCATTTTTAATGATTTACGTGTTGGCATTAAATCGTTTGTAGACGAATTACTTTACGGTCCGGGTAGCAGTTTATACTGCGAGGTTTTGAACTTCATTCCCACCTGACTTACTGACTTACTGACTGCCAAATTAGTAACTGACTCACCGTCTGAGTGACTGCTGACTTACTGACGGACTCATTGTCTGAGTGACTGCTGACTTACTGACTGCCAAATTAGTAACTGAATCACCGTCTGAGTGACTGCTGACTTACTGACTGCCAAATCAGTAACTGAATCACCGTCTGAGTGACTGCTGACTTACTGACTGCCAAATCAGTAACTGAATCACCGTCTGAGTGACTGCTGACTTACTGACTGCCAAATTAGTAACTGACTCACCGTCTGAGTGACTGCTGACTTACTGACGGACTCATTGTCTGAGTGACTGCTGACTTATTGACTGCCAAATTAGTAACTGAATCACCGTCTGAGTGACTGCTGACTTACTGACTGCCAAATTAGTAACTGAATCACCGTCTGAGTGACTGCTGACTTACTGACTGCCAAATCAGTAACTGAATCACCGTCTGAGTGACTGCTGACTTACTGACTGCCAAATTAGTAACTGAATCACCGTCTGAGTGACTGCTGACTTACTGACTGCCAAATCAGTAACTGAATCACCGTCTGAGTGACTGCTGACTTATTGACTGCCAAATTAGTAACTGAATCACCGTCTGAGTGACTGCTGACTTACTGACTGCCAAATCAGTAACTGACTCACCGTCTGAGTGACTGCTGACTTACTGACTGCCAAATTAGTAACTGAATCACCGTCTGAGTGACTGACTGACTGATACTTAGTACTGTGACTGCCAAATTAGTAACTGAATCACCGTCTGAGTGACTGCTGACTTATTGACTGCCAAATTAGTAACTGAATCACCGTCTGAGTGACTGCTGACTTACTGACTGCCAAATCAGTAACTGACTCACCGTCTGAGTGACTGCTGACTTACTGACTGCCAAATTAGTAACTGAATCACCGTCTGAGTGACTGCTGACTTACTCACTGCCAAATTAGTAACTGACTCACCGTCTGAGTGACTGCTGACTTACTGACGGACTCACCGTCTGAGTGACTGCTGACTTACTCACTGCCAAATTAGTAACTGACTCACTGTCTGATGACAATAATTATAAAGATAATTTACCACGGAAAGCGAACTGTCAGTGAAATGTCTCATTACAGGTGCTATCGAACGGCATCACCCAAGAAGGGGGGACCATAACCATATCAGATGAGATCTACAGCCAGCAATTGAGTGAGGAATCACTCAGTGATGAATACCCAGGCCCATTAACCGTCCATAGGACGACGGAAGAACAAATCTATTCATATCTCAAAGACCAAATGTCAATGGAATTGCAGGATTCCTCACCGGTCGACTGGGATTCCGGCCAATTGCTGATTAATTTCCTGGAATTACTCATTAAGGAAAATGGAGTTCGGTTTTTTGTTTTTCTGGGAATCTCCCGAGTAACCGCGGAATCGCATTGCTAATTCCAGAAACCAATTCCCGGTAACATTGTTCGGTTGTTGAATAACGGATTTGAATTGCGGACTGCCGATTTGCACAAGGAGTCGAGAGGAACATTTGAGCATGCAAGTGTTTCTCGAGGCAGTTTTAGTCGGGCGTCGTCAAGGGCAACCAGTCGGGCCTCCAGCCGTGCTGGCAGTCCCACAAACCTCCTGGGGGAACCAGATTCATTGCTACCACAGAACGCCCTCGACACCTCCCATCAGGGACCGGGATCAATCTGCAGCTCAGTGGTCATTCGGCGGGCTGCCAACAATCTCACCAGTGAACAGAAGCTCTGTAACCATATGGACAAGTATCGACAGTTCGTGCTGTCGGGCCTGTTTGAGGAGGCTGTACGGTACGCTGCCAAATCAGGGCTCTGGGATCATGCGTTTGCATTGGCATTGAGAATGAACAGTAGCCAGTTGATCAATGAGGTGCTTGTAAGCTTTTCCCGGCGGGCAATTTACAGCAATGATCCGTTGTTCACGATGCATGAGCTCATGGCCAGGAAGCCCCCCAAGATTACTGCAGCAAATCGTGGATTTTCTAGTCAGTAATTTATAATTTTTATTGATGATTTCTAATTATTTATCATTTTTATCGATTACTGACGATTTTTAATTATTTCTTATTGATTACTGATAATTTCGAATTATCTATCATTTTTATTGATTACTGATGATTTCTAATTATCTATCACCTTTATTGATTACTGATGATTTCTAATTATTTATCATTTTTATTGATTATTGATAATTTCTAATTATTTATCATTTTTATTGATTACTGATAATTTCGAATTATTTATCATTTTTATTGATTACTGATGATTTCTAATTATTTATCATTTTTATTGATTACTGATAATTTCGAATTATTTATCATTTTTATTGATTACTGATGATTTCTAATTATTTATCATTTTTATTGATTACTGATAATTTCTAATTATCTATCATTTTTATTGATTACTGATGATTTCTAATTATTTATCATTTTTATTGATGATGATTTCTAATTATTTATTATTTTTATTGATTGTTGAACATTTCTAATTATCATTTTTATTGATTATTGATGATTTCTAATTATTTATCATTTTTATTGATTACTGATAATTTCGAATTATTTCTAATTTTTATTGATAACTGATGATTTTTAATTTTTATTGACGATTTCTAATATTTTATGATTTTTATTGATTGTTGATGATTCCTAATTATTTATTGATAATTTCTACAGCACAAATTTTCAGTCTACATATCAATATTTATTGTTTATTCGCCAGAAATATTTGCTGCCATATCTTTTCATATATTTGAAATTCATTTTTTTTGATAAAAGAAATTGGAAATCGTACTTTACTTTTTTTTCTTTTATTGTATTTTAACTTTTTGTCTCTTTTTCATATTCATTTTATCTATATATTTCATTTTCTATCCTTTGTTTTTTCTTTTCCTATTTTATTTTTACTTCATTATTTTTTCCGTATTTTCTTTTCATTTTTTCCAATTTTCTACTAAAATGCATTAGATGAACTGAAAAATGGGAAATTCAGATATAATTCCATTTATAATAAAATACAACTATTATTCATAACTATATTCATTTTACATATTTAAAATGTTCACAATAGTCTTCTTTCCTCTAAATGTCTCAAATTCTGCTGTTCTTTCAATTCTTGAAGACTTTAGGGCTTCGTTGTTGATCAATTCCCATATGGCATTATATCAAGTAATCCTATTCCTTCCAACTTGTGTTTAACTAAAACTATACCACTGTTTTTGAGTCATTTCCTCTGTAATTCCTTGATTAGTCCTGTCTATGAGCATTAATAATTCATGAATCGATTTATTTATTAATATAATATTTATAATTGATTATATTATGAAATGCATAAATCGATAGATTAAAGATTAAGCAAATTAATATTATATGAGATTTTATGATTAATAAATGAAAATTGCGAATAATCAATGAAAAAAACCATTTCCAGACAATGAAATGGGAGATTGGCGTTGCCATTTGGGAATGATTCTCTCAGTGAAAAAGTTCCGACCTGAAGAATGCCGTCAATCCATTGAGGCTCTCGGTGAGAAATTAGCCGCATTAAGAAACTATTACGCAGCACATTTGTGCTACATACTCGCTGGAACTCCATTTGGTTTGGATAACTCCTCGACTAAATATCGAAGAAAATTCGATTTAATCGGATGGCAGTCGTCAACAAGTTCTATCCCAATACAGAAATCCACTTCCAGCAATTGTCGTCGACTGTTTACCGGGTTGAAATATTGGAACAGTGCGCCAGAGCAATCCATAAAATTGACTGAAGTCTATGAATACGCTCTGAAATTGAAATCCATTTCCAATCGAACTCAACTGAATCAAAACAACGACAGTGAACATGAATTCGAAACCTTATCGGTCCACTTGTTGCCATATAAATATCTAATGGTCTACAAAATGCTGTCGAAACACCGGGTGAAATGCGCCTATGAATACTGCATAGACATTGGGGAAATTCTCGGTCTCAATGTCAATTGGCTCGAGTGTGAATCGATCAATTTCCGGATCATCTCTAATATCAGAAATCTAAGCCAGCAATTGAATAGTTGGTTGACCTCAAGTGAAGATTCGATTTATCTCCATTCCAACAACGATTGGCTGTCGAATATTGACAATATCTATGAGTTGTTCTGCGCGAAATATCGATTCTGGAATCCCAATTCTCCGAAACCGGATTTCAGTCAACAAATAATCGATAATCCCGATCAGAGCTTTTCTCAATTTGAATCTGGAAATCTCGCTATCAATGATTACAATAGTTATTCTGAGAACAATCCAATCAACACCGAACCGAAACATTATCATAATCAATCAAATCCATCTCAAAGAAACATTAATCAATTTCCCAGTGAAAGAATTCCATATCAGAACAATATCGATCTCGCAATACCAACTGGAAATGTGCAAATCAATCCCCGGCAATACCGGAACGAATCGATTGGTGGTTATTCAACAGTACCACACAATCAAATCGATTATCAGAAATCTCAAACAACAATCAATAATGGAAAATTATCTCAAATCGATAAGAAAATCGATCAGCACAGTGCATTTCGTGACATTGCACCGCCATCAGAGCTACCGAATGCGGCGATATTAACGGAACCGCCGAGATATGCCGAAATGAGGCATACAACAAACTCGGTTGTACTCGATCGTAACCAATATGAGTCTCAACGGTTGCGATTTGAAAACCAAATGAAATTCCCTCCCAACAGTGAACCGATCGTACCGAATAAAACGCAAAATCTGATTTATGAACAATATAATAAACCCAAATACAATCCTCCTGCTCCTCCTGCTCCTCCTGCTCCTTCCCAACAGCAATCGGGCTTCATAATGACAAATAGAAATGCCGGATTCGAGAGCTCCGACAGCGAATATCCACTAATGGGGAATAATCTCCCTCCGGTAGCGATCTCCCCCGGTGCCAGCAGCAGCGCAATGAAGCAGCCATTTACATTCATGCCGGCCTCAGTAAATTGTGATGATGATGGTGGCGGTTATTTTGATGACGGAATTGTCAACTATCCACAGGTGGGAACTCGATCTCGATCTCAGTCGAATTGTTCGGTTGGTAGCGGGGAACACCGGGATCGACCGACACGATCGAGAAACAGCAGCGAATCGAAAGACAACTCCGGATCCAATCATCAGGTTTCCAATCCGAGAACTCTAGAGACGACAAATGAAGAATCGGAAAGCAGCACAATCGATAGTATTAGAGAACAACAGCAGCAGGAGGAAAGGGTGAAGCAGGAGAAACAATCGACTGGCTGGCGGCTGATGAGTATGTTCAAATCTTCCAGGCCGAAGGAAATCCATTTGCCGAAAGATGAGAATAACGATCTGGTGTATGATGAGAAGAAGCAGAGATGGTGTGATAAATCGAATCCGGAATCTGAGAAGCCGATTACTCCTCCGCCGGTGGGATTGAAAAACCTTCAGTTATCTCAACCTTATCCGGATGTGTCGGGAAATCATTATTTTGTCAAATCCAAATATAAGCCATTGGAATTGAATGTCAAGCAATCTACAGCACTTGTCTCACCTCCACCAATAGTAAGTTTTTATCATTATTTTTATTTATTTTAATATTTAATTATAATCATTTTATTAATTTTTTATTATTATTTTAAATAATTATTTTAATTATAATATTTTATTCAATAACTTCATTATTTTTTCGTTTTTTTTAAATATTAAAATTTTTATTATTATTTTAAATATTTATTTTTATTATAATATTTTATTAATATTATATTTAATAATTTTATTGATGTTTTAATTCATTATTTTTTCGATTTTTTTAAATATTAAATTTTTTATTATTATTTTAAATATTTATTTTAATTATAATATTATATTTAATAATTTTATTGATGTTTTAATTCATTATTTTTTCGTTTTTTTTAAATATTAAAATTTTTATTATTATTTTAAATATTTATTTTTATTATAATATTTTATTAATATTATATTTAATAATTTTATTGATGGTTTTAATTCATTATTTTTTCGATTTTTTTAAATATTAAATTTTTTATTATTATTTTAAATATTTATTTTAATTATAATATTATATTTAATAATTTTATTGATGTTTTAATTCATTATTTTTTCGATTTTTTTAAATATTAAATTTTTTATTATTATTTTAAATGTTTATTTTTATTATAATATTTTAATAATATTATATTTAATAATTTTATTGATGTTTTTAATTCATTATTTTTTCGTTTTTTTAAAATATTAAATTTTTTATTATTATTTTAAATATTTATTTTAATTATAATATTATATTTAATAATTTTATTGATGTTTTAATTCATTATTTTTTCGATTTTTTTAAATATTAAATTTTTATTATTATTTTAAATATTTATTTTAATTATAATATTATATTTAATAATTTTGATGTTTTTAATTCATTATTTTTTCGATTTTTTTAAATATTAAATTTTTTATTATTATTTTAAATGTTTATTTTTATTATAATATTTTAATAATATTATATTTAATAATTTTATTGATGTTTTTAATTCATTATTTTTTCGTTTTTTTAAAATATTAAATTTTTTATTATTATTTTAAATATTTATTTTAATTATAATATTATATTTAATAATTTTATTGATGTTTTAATTCATTATTTTTTCGATTTTTTTAAATATTAAATTTTTATTATTATTTTAAATATTTATTTTAATTATAATATTATATTTAATAATTTTGATGTTTTTAATTCATTATTTTTTCGATTTTTTTAAATATTAAATTTTTTATTATTATTTTAAATGTTTATTTTTATTATAATATTTTAATAATATTATATTTAATAATTTTATTGATGTTTTTAATTCATTATTTTTTCGTTTTTTTTAAATATTAAATTTTTTATTATTATTTTAAATATTTATTTTAATTATAATATTATATTTAATAATTTTATTGATGTTTTAATTCATTATTTTTTCGATTTTTTTAAATATTAAATTTTTTATTATTATTTTAAATATTTATTTTAATTATAATATTATATTAAATTTTTTATCATTATTTTAAATATTTATTTTTATTATAATATTTTAATAATATTATATTTAATAATTTTATTGATGGTTTTAATTCATTATTTTTTTCGTTTTTTTAAATATTAAATTTTTTATTATTAAAATTATTTATTTTATTACACCAAATCAAAAAATAATAATTATAATTATTTATTTTAATATTTAAAATTAAAAAAAATAATTATAATCATTTTTATTAATTTATTTATTTTGTCATTTTTTCTTTCTTCAATAATATAACTTTAAATTAATTAGTATTTTTATTATAATTAAATTTAATAAATAAAAAAATTTATTTATATCATAATTTTTCTATTGAATTTATTATTATTTTTATTAAAAATTAATTTAACTTATTATTTTTTATTAATATTATATTTAATAATTTTATTGATTTTTTAAAATTTAATTAAATTTAAATAAAATAAATTTTGTTCATTTTTATTATTTTAATAAATAAATTTTATTTTTTTCATTATTTTTCTATTTTATTAAAATTATATGTTATCGCGCGGGGTGTTTGGCTGAGTGTTACTTGTGTACCGATTTTATACTTACCTTATAATCCATTGGAATGTATTTCTGACTTGTATGCGGAGATTGTGATTTATTGATTTCTAGCCATCATTCAAAGTTCCTCCTAGCATGAATAGCAACAGCACCAGCACATTAAACGGCCCACAGCTCAATGACAACAATCCTCAGTTCAACAGCTACCACCACCATCATCATCAACAACCAATGGGATACGGATCATCCTCCTCTCATAATCCCGAATTGAACAACATGCAATATGCGGCTTATTCCTCCGACCATCAGCAAATCTATCAGCAAAATAATTACAATCTCCAGCCGTCCGTCAATTCGAGGAATTTCTAGCCCAATAAATAACGTTTGAGAAAGAGAGAAACATAGTAGTTTAAATAATAATAATAAATTCTATTTCTCAATCACTATTAGATTTATTTGCTTGGAATTCGAGGGCTTCTGATTGTCATTGGTATTGCAATTATTATTTCTATTTCTATTATTATCATTATTATTGTATAATTACTATGATTATTATTATTATTATCATTATTATTATAATTGTTTATTTGATTAATATTCCAACCAAAGCTTGGTGGTAGAGTTTTAATAGGCATTGCCAATCTCGAATTTAACCTTTTCGTGTTGTTTTGCCTTGAAATTTGTCGATAAATGTTCATATTGATCCTAATAATAATGTTTTGATCAACTAGTTGATCGGATCAGTTTTGTGATGATCTAATAATAAATTTTAATGATTTGAATTGTCTAATAGCTGTGATAAAAAAAATTGTCCTTGTGTTTTTTGTTTTTGTCGATATTGGTGTGCTCGTATTTTCATTGGTTGATTCGGGTTAAATTTGGTAAATCGGGCTAATGTGGACGGTAAAGCTGATTTTCGTCAATGATCGAATCAGATCGCAGATTGGAGAAATATTTTGAATTTAAATAAATAATTCTTAGATTTTTTTGTGTGAATATTGATTATTTTGAACTGTAATGTTGATATATTGTGAAGTAGTAAGTTGTTTAAACCTATTTTTGCGGGGGCTTCAAAAGCATTCATATCGATTTTATTTGAAGTATGTAAAATACATGAGTTGGTTTAAGCTCTGAAGTTCTATCAATTTTCTGATTAATGGAAAATTCAGAAAGTTAAGAATACTATCAAGTTATCATGAAAGATGAGTTTAATCTGAAATTACAACTACTAACCACTTACAATTGTTAGAATTTAACAGACTTATTTAATAAAGCAATTTTGTGATAATTACGGACATCAACTCTCGACTAGATCTTCGAAATTTTCAATGCTGAAATAATCATCAAACTTTTCGACGCATCAACATACATTTACGTTTGAACTTGCTTGGTAATTTTGTCACAATTAGATGGTGATACGGTTTAAATGTCCCAATAATAACGTTTAGCTATTTGATGTACTAACAAATTCGTGCTTGTAATCTTTTGAAATTTTCAAAATAAAAAAGTTCAAATTCATGGAGTGCTCAAAAAATTAGGATCATAATTTATCATTTTTGAGAACTATTATATTCAAAAAATACTTATGCAACATTTAAGAAACGAAAACTACCGATATTTCTGTAATAACAATTGGAACTCGTTAATGACTTATAAATTTATAAAAAATATCATTCTTGATTATATAAACGTTCTGGTAGCCTTCAACGTGTTACACATATTAAAAATGCCTCTGGCGGGTTAATATAAAGATTATCATCACTAAACTTTTGTTGTAAAAATTTCTACTAGTAATATTTTTGTCAGAATTTCAAAGCCGAACACAGTTAACACAAACAATTGGAATTTCTTTGTGATTATGTAATTATTTGATTTTACATTTTGTTTTCATTTTTCAAATAAAACTAAAATTTTTCTCATTAAATTTATTAATTCATTTTTTTATATCTAGAGAATATTTTCTACGTGGATTATAAAGGTTCCCCTAAAATCAAAGTTTTCAGATTTTTCTTCATTTCATAATCTTTCGCCTTTTTTTCAGGAACAAAAATTAAAAGTTATCAACAAATGATAATTATCGTTTCTGCCAATAACAACAATATCTAGGACTTCTATAATAAGTATTAATTTTGGATTTACATGGATTACCGGAGAATACCATTAGATTAGTTTGGGATATAACTCTTAACATTTTATTTTGTTTGGAATGTGCACATTCCATAGTTTATTCACAATTCGTTTTTACCATAACGCTAACTAAAACAAAATAAATAGAAAACAACGAAAAAAAATAACGGTGCAAGAAGTCTAGGTAAAGCCTATGTTAATTAAACAGGATTAGAAAAATAAAAAAAGAATAAAATTGTCAGTTGATACGAAATAAATAATTTTAAAAATGATAAAATACTGGAATTATTTCAAAATATCAAACCAAAAGAAAAGTATTGTAAGAAATAAAACAAATATGGAAATCAGCATTTAAAAATACATAAAATAGATTGTTTTAATTCACCAATTAAATAAGACGGCACAAATGTGCGTTATAAGCATTAATTATGTAGTGAAATTTACTGTTTACCGCATCAAATTTGTTTCCAAGTTCAACGTATCAGGGTTTTGTTTATCTATATAATTAATTCTTATGGTCTTCTAGCATATAAAATGTTGTCACATTGAGACAAATGTATACAGATGGAATGTGGAATATTTTTTGATGCCAAAAATTGCACTATTGATCGAAAGACTTGTAAATCGATATTTGCGCTTTATTATATGATCTTAATTGAATGGTTATTATGAAATATTCTTGATTTGAAATCATCAAAATTCATAAGTAAAAAATAACAATTACAATTATGCGGTCAAAATGACTAAGCCCTCCACTGCTAGATATACATCCTAAGCGTACATACTAGGTATACATATGGATGATTTTACTAGATCCAATTGGGAAACTGTGAATTTAAACAAAAACTCGAGGCATGTTGCCTAAATAATCATAAAAAACGATGGAAATAACTATTTATGTCCATTAGCGTTAGTTAAAAGGAATAATTTTTCCTAAAAATTTACCTGAATTGCAACGCGGTTTTTTTCTTTTGAGTAGATGTTGGGATATGTTTATATTTGTATTAACACGTACCTTAAATTAGTACTTTAACCCTTTAGTTACGGGATACTTTTATTGTTACAGCGCTTTTTTATTTTATTAACGGTAGTATATAAGATCAGAAATCACATTTTCACTAATGAGGGTGAAATCAAATAGACTACAAATCACATTTAAAAATATCATTTTATTCCTCAATATAAAACAAGTGAAAGAAATCCTATCAATTTGAAAATGTGTTGTATTTTATAATTGTACTACATCTCAAATATTAATAACCTATTCTGATGAATTCTGTATAAGTTGTCCTATTGTAGAGATAATAACAAATTACTTTGATTTGGAATGGGTGCTACATGTCGAGTCGACAACTGGAACATAAGAATAAAATTTTAATCATAAAATGATAAAATCAACATAATCAAATTAAAATAAAACACTATTAAATGAATAATTAAATGAATAATTAAAACACTAATTACGGTCACACTATTAAGTGAAAAAACAATATAATTGTTTGGTTTAATGATCTGTGATATCTATAATAAACAACATCGAAGCTAATTATTTCTTTTTGACTTTATTTGAATTTATAAATAATTAAATTTTATCAAAAAAACCAAACTAATTTGTAATATTAATTTTAAAAACATCTATTTTTATTTGCTTGATAACAATTGACTCTTCAAACCATTCAATTATGTCAAAATTAAATGAACAAATGAACTTTTATCTTTCTAATTTAATGAATTTCTATTAATTAAGTGACAGGTGGCCCGGGGCAATTATAGTAGTTAATTACTTGATAGTTATATTTACTGAGTTTGAATTGTGTTTGAATAAATGTTTGAGAGATTTTAATAATTATAGTTTTATAAGCTTCTGAATTTGTCTTATTTTATTCAATCCAACAACTTCAGGCATGTAACATTTATAAAATCATTTCTTTGTCAACCTATACAGAAGTCGTTCCTCGACGGCTTTGAAGATAAAAAACCCTAACTCATTCAAACAATTCAGGTGTGTATATATTAAGAAAAATTAATCTTTAAATAAACTAAAATATCGATTAATTGAAATACTAAATATTTTAGAAAAAACAACTGAGGCTAAGTGGAAAGTGGAAATTTCGCCAATAGACCTGAGCAGCTCAAGCCAACCAGCCCCTTGAATGCACGCTTGACACGGATAGTTATGAAATTCAACATTTGTATGCCTTATCAGTGCTATTGCTATAAGCAAAATTTGATGTTTTTGAGATGTTTTTAAATTTTGAAAAAACTCATTTTGGATTACGTTTTGAAATTCTCCAATACAGATCTCGTGGAGTTTACTAAAATCTTAAATTATAAAGGTTATCAACCTTTAACCCTTTCTAAGGTGGTGGCAATATACTGTACACCATTTTAAACTAATAAAAATATCTAACGCTGTCGGTAATCATTTTTACTTTTGGTACAACTCTGACATATATTGAGCCACAAGAGAACAAATTTATAGTGTTTGAAACCATAGATGTGTTTTCCCGCTATATAATTGTTATCAATAAAGTTTTAGTTTCCTTTGCCTTAGAAACGGTTAACCACTGTGTCAAAGGTATTTCATGTAGTCTTTCATATAGTCAGTTTAGAGTCTACGTAGAAAATTAGTTTATGCTATAAAAACGTGTAAAAATATCTCAATGGTTAAATAAATTGAGTAAATATCTTCAGCAGATGCAACAATTCATACATTGCATACCATAAAACCTTTTACACTCCCAGAATTCCTGCAAAACTTTCAATCAAAAAATATATCAAATATACAATATTGCCTATAGAATTTTTTTGTATTTATTTAATTCATAATAAAAATTTCAATTGTAATTAAATTTTATTAAATTAAATAATAATTTTTCAATAATATTATTCAAAAAAAAATTCTGGGAAAAGTCTTTCAATGTAATAATGTATAAATAAAGAATTCAACAAAATTAGATAAATTATTTACTAATTTAATTTTTAAAATTTTTTACAATAAATTTAATATTAAATAGTGATTGAATAAGATTTAGGGTTTCACTGTTTAATTTGTTTAATTTAACTCAAAAATATCTTTATAAATAAATTACAAATTAGATTTATGACATGAATTTCAGCAAAATTGTTTTAATATTTCACTGAAATCCAATCAGGCTGTCACATTTGAAATTTGAGGACTTTGTTTAAATGTTATTTTTTTCAAATATTCTTTTTTCTGATTTATCAAAATTATTTTTGAGAACAATGTTTCTGTTTTCTGATGATTGCTTAAATTGGAAATTATAATACCCAAAGAAAGATCAGTTCATAAATTGCCTATATCCCTTTCAACTCTTATCCGGACGTATTGGACATTGGTTTTTTATCAACTATTTCTTATTCCAAAATTCTTAGACATTTTTTTCTCGCTTTTTACAATTTCTAGCTGCTATAGTATTGGTTTTTATCTAAAAATCAAATAAATGTTCAAGAAGAGATAATTGTCTAAGGGACTATGTAATCACAAGTTGACGCCGATATTACATATACCCGATTGTAATGAATAAATTCATCATTAATGCTGATTAGTAGAATAAACCAATGAAAATTCAGTTTTTCATTAAAAACTATGTTACTCTAAATATAATGCGTTTATTTGTGCAACAATTTCACATCGAATGTTTACATTCATGTTTTACTGTATTGTATTTATGTGTTTACTTTATTTTTTCTATCACTTTATAATAAATGAGTTTATTTATTGTAAGCTTATAATTCAGTACACAGGTAAATTTGTGAGTTTCTATAGTATAAAATTATTGATTTTAATTTTGCATTATAAGTTGCTTTTAATGACTAAAAACGGGTCAAATTTTGCTGAGGGAAAATTTCACTAAAAGGATAGTATACTAGTCAACACTGTTAGGGTTACTATTTTATAGTCACAAAATGACTCAACATTAAGAGAGAACGTTAAGGATTGACTGTGCAATACACTTATTGGAGTGAAAATGTAAATGACGAATTCTTTAACCTGCAAAGATAACGCTAAAAATTAGTCAGCAACGCCAAATTCATGTATGATTGAAGTTTAATTTGTCTATGTGACCGTATTTAACCAATGATTTAGGCAAGAGTTACACCAATTTTCATAAGTTATCATCAACAAAGACAAATATTATGGGTAAATGGTATATTAAAAGTTATGTTTTTTTATTAAATTTACGTTTTTTTGATTTTTGAAAAATAAATAATTAAAAGAACATAGCAATGATTTAATTGCAAAATGTTGCTATTACAACATATGTTTCACGATATATTTCAACAGTTTTGATGTCATCATTAAGTAGGATGGTAAAATTAGGTATATTGTAGAATTTTTGAACATTTTAAACATTTTATTAAATTTTTATTAAAATTTTTTTTATAAATTTAATCTAATTTTAAAAAAAATGTTTAAACAATATTATTTTTAAAATATTTTTATGATAATTTTTTTAAAAATTTTTATTTCATTAAAAAACAATTATTATTAAATACACCCGATTAAAAAATCAACGAAAACAATACAAATATTCATTATTCAACAAACCAAACTATTGAAAAAATATTCAGAACACAAGTGCTCACAACACATTGTATACTAATTTTTAAATCTTCTCTAAATGTCTTCATTCACAAATAATTTTGGGAAATTTTATTTTATATGAGTGCAGTAATTTTTGCCCCGTTCCGCTCAACTTTTGATAAATTTTTCTGAATACCTAAAATATTTTAAAATTATTCATTTACTTATAAAATACGTTTTTTAATGCTTTTTTATGCATTTTCCATAATTTTAGGGTAATCGATCATCATTTCCAAATTTTAAAAAGTTTTAAATTAGAATTTCATTAAATAAATGATAATTTCCATTACTTTTCTCCCACTCATGGAAAAATGAAATTTAATAAATCGTTTGAAATATCCTCAAATTATATTTTTTATAATTAAAAATATCGTAATAAATTCTTGCTTCCCATATTTTTTGTCTACGTATATGTATTTTTATTATACGGATACTGCGTATTTATATTTCATACACAAATTTTATATTAAATTCACTTAATTTATATCGGTAGCCATAGTTTTTGTCTTTATTTCAAGTATGCATGTTTATTTTTTTCTATATACACCAAGCGAAGTTCAGATACATTCCGCTATAATGCAAGTTGAAACATAAATCAACTTACTGGAATTTATTTTTTGTGAAAATTTAATGGATTTCAGCCATTTCTGAAATGGCTGCAAAGGAAGTTATTTTTTAAAGTTTAAAGCTTACAGTTATAAAGTTTTAAGAGTTGAATTATGATTTTACAAGGAAATTAAATTATTATTCAAACTTATAACTTTTGATCTACAATCTCATGTATATTATTAATAATAATGATTATGAATATTCAGGAAATGATTTATTTTATGATAACTTATTTTTCGGAAATTATTCAAAAAAAGTGAGTTAAATTATTTTTGAAGTTATAAAAATTATTAATTGGATTAAATAATTATATTTTTTATGCATCTTTTGAAAAAAATCTTCAAATATGTACACAAAATTAAAATTTGGTTTATGATTATTTTTTAAAACTTATTAATAAAATTTACAATATATGCATTTTATCGGATTTCAGGTTTTGTTTTTTTTCGACAGAAATGTCTGAAATATTAAATTAATTTTAGTTTTAATCTTAAATCTTATGAAGATACATCCTCATTTACTCGAAATTTCCTAGCAAAAACCTCAAAATTTGAATAAAAAAATTTTCCCGCCATTTTTCTTTCTAAGAATATCTCAAAAATGTCTATAAATTAATTTATTATAGGGTTTTTTCAACTTCTGATGGCTACATGTTAAAAGTTTACCAACATGTTTTATTATGGGTTGTGTTAATGTGCATTATTTTATTTTTGTCATTTTTTGATTTTCTATAGTGTAGGGTTTGTCTCAGTGACTATTTTACAATCAACCTCAAGGTGAGTTTGTGTGTTTATATGCTATAAATTTATTGATTTTTGTTTTATATTGTAGGTGACTTGTCTCAACTTGGCTTAGTGTATGTATATATATATATATATATATATATATATATATGTGAGTTATGTCTTATAGCAGACCTTAATTTGTGGTTGAACTGCTGGCAATTTATGAAATCTGGTGTAAAGTGTTGCGTAGTTGATGATTTTGTCAATTCAAATTGTATTAATGTGAATAAACAAAAATAAAATTTTTTCTTAACCAAATAAAATTCTGATTATTTATTAAATCCTTGGAAAAAGAATTAAAGCAGTAAATTAAAAAATAAAATTTTATTATTGTTTTAATTTTCATATTGCTTTTAAGCTCAATAAAGTAGAAAAAATTCTCCCTTACTGAATAACAAATAAATATATTTTTCAGACTCTCTATGCAATTTCTATATAACAAAAAAGAAACAAAAAGATGAATTGAAAAATAAATGTCATTACTAATTTAAAAACAAATACTGCACTAATTAATATAAACTAACTGATTGTATAAAACAAAATACAGCTCTAATTAATTAAATAACAAATGAAAATCTTTTGTTTTCAATTATTTATTATTATTTAATTTGTATATTTTTTCAATATTATTTTTAGTTTATCTAATTTGTAGATTTAGAAATTTTGATAAAATAATTATATTAGAAAAATTTTGAAATATACAAATTATATTAATTTTTGTACTTATGTTTAGAAAATAAACTAGGCTTTATTACAGTAATAATTTTATGTAAAAAGAACAATATTTTACGTGAAATATACTACTGATAAAAGTAATTTCTTAGTTTTGAATGAATGCGTTAATTTAATAGTTATTCCACCCCATAGCCCATGCGAAACATTGCTCCAAATGGGTTTTCTGACAATCTATCGTTTAAAGGGAAATAAAACGCAAAATGAGCACTAAAATAAGATATAGAGAGATATTTCCGACAATTGCCATATATAATAATAAAAACTGAAAACACTGATTTTTAAAATCTTTGAAAAATTCGAAATAGAATTCATTAAAATAAATTTTTGAAATTAATATAAATATTTACATTTCTCAATTTTTAACATGTAAACAAATTAAAATCAGAAAAAATAGTTAAATCGATAAAGAATAAAAGAGAGAAAATGTAAAGAAAAATACAATGAGAAAAAACAATGTTGCAAAAATAATGCATAAAAATAAATTGAAAAATGTTAAAAATAAATGAGTTCAGAAAAAAAAACAAGAAAATTAAAGTATATTTTCGAAATAAATTCCGTTGTTTTAATTAAACGATATATTTCTAAAAATTCTGATTGTGTATTTTATAAAAGTACTATATTACCATTCTTTGGAAGGCCTTTTAAAAATCATTTCAATTCATTCTTTCACTGATTTGATTAGGTAATGAATAATACTAGAAGGGATAAAACAAGGAATATCAAAAGGCTTTGGAAAAGTTTAATTGTTTTATTACTTGTTGATTCTTAGGAAATAGTTCGTGACTTTTGAATTTGAGAAATACATTGCCCAGAAAAATTTAGATGAAATTTTCTGCTTAATCGAAAATAAGCTAATGCCAGTTGAGAACAATAAGAAGGTACCTAATACTTTCTGCATCAGCTTCCTCAATGGATGGTGTCCTGAGTCCCTTGCTATCATTTATTAGAATTGTACTATGTTTCCTTAATTGAAATGGCAGCAGCCCCATGGGATACTGCTAGAAATTGTACTTGTTGCCAGCGACTGTTGTTTTACCAGAAATGCAAATTATGGAATAGCAAAGTAAGATCCTAAAAATAATAGGACAATTTGACCTACCTAACCGCTAAGTAATTCCGGGTTACGGCTTCAAGAATAGTCTAAGACAGTGATAAACAACCTTTTTTTAGAGCGGGTAAATTACAATATTTTCGATTCTCTATTGGGTAACTGTGTAAAAAATTAACTCATATTTTTAATTAATAATTAAATCGTATTTTTTTTATTAATTAATTATTAATTTGTAATAAGATTTTTTGAAAAAATATTAATAAACTAATAATGACTATGTTGAAATTCGTTGCATAATTTGTGTAAATTTGATTGGTTTGTTGTTGATTTCAATCCGAATCAGGCATCTGAATTTTCCAGCGTCAATTTGTTTCTCATTGAATTTAAAATAAATTTTATTTGTGAAAATATTTGCTCACATATATAGCAGGAACGAAAAGCTGATAATATAAGATTGGGCAATACAAAATTCGGCCGACAGGTAACTTAATCACCCGTGGATAGGGGTTTGCGTACCACTGGCCTAAGACCTTTAAAAAAAGTTTACAAAATAAATCCCCTATAAATCTAAACAGCCTTAAAATGGAGAAAAAAAAATCTTAAAATTTTATTTACACTGAACCAAAAAATATAAATTCGTGAGATTATTTATTAATTTCTAGATGCAATTTTCTGAGAGTATCTGTCAAATCTCGAACGGTACAACTCACTCAAAAAATGTAAGTATTGGGTGGAGACTCCGATCCATTTCCTACAGTTTTCAGAGACTTGTGATAAAGAGTTGTAGATCGAAACTCCAAGACACAATTACTTGCAACACTTGCTTATCCAAGCTTTTGGTGATATCAAGTGTCGCTTGGGTGAACTAGCTAAATCAACTAATTGTACGTCTCTTCTAATTTAAAAGGAATATACCCAAGTCAACCTCCTTACTTATCATCAACTTTACATTATGATTTTGATCATGTTTAGTAATTTGAAACTTTACTTAGTTACTCGTGTTGGTTTAAAATTAATATATTAAATAAAATTTGTTAGATTTGCGGTTAAAGATCCATTATGAGAAGTTCGTGTTAAGTCTTGCTATCGGTAACTAATGTCACTTTTTCCCACATTTACGGGATTAAATGTGAATCAAAAGTAATTGCTCACTTTTGATGGGAAGCTGAAATGTTTTTATGCATTAAACTTTCAATTGCATTGAGAGCATAATCTCAACTGTACCGAGTATAGGCCTTAAAGATCCATTATGAGAAGTTCCTTTCACCAGGATTTTATGATTTAAATTTCGACAACATAACCTTCAATCCTTTACCTAAATGATAAAGAAGTCACTAAACCCTTTAGCTAAATTTTTTTTCATACCCTTTTGCGTCAACGCAGATGCGAATACTATGCTGACGCATTAGAAAACTAAACGGTACGTATATAGACCAAATGAAATATTCCATTCTAAACTTTTCTCACTAAAAACACTCTAAATTTCTTTTAGGGTTTCATAATAAAGTCAACCTTTTTAGTGACTTATTTCTCTATCCATGTCTAGTAACATCTTTACTAATTGACAATAATAAAAGAATTAAAAATTTAATATAAAAAAAGAAAAAGTAATAAATAAAACAACAACATATATTTAAAAAAATAAAAAAACTCATTTAACCAATGAAAACAATGCATATTTGCTATTTGATAATATTTCCCATTATTAACTGAAACTCTCCTATTTGAACTTATCACATTTTTTATTATCATTTGTCAAAATGCTTGATATTCCAAATTCTTCAAGAAATGATCTCAATTCACTCGATCCGAAACGCTATTCAGAAAATCTCGGTAGATCACAAAGTGTTCGACGGACATCAAACATTTCAAATGCAGATGGAGGCCTTCTGAGAAGTTCTTCGTTGCGATTGCCTTCCAGTTCTAAATCGAATGAAAACGGAGGACTGAGACGAATGTCGAAGTTTTTACACGAAAGTTTGCTTGGAGGAGAAAATGTCAAGCAAGAATTCATTAAACTTTATGACTTTCAAGAATTGACTGTAATGGAATATAAACGACTAAAACAGCATATTGATACGTTAGCCAAAGACTACAGCTGCTTACAAACATCAAACAACTGGTTGTCAAGATATAGAATGTTGAAATCCATGATCAAAAGATGTGTAATGCATTTGAAGGTTGGAGAAGACACCCAAATTAGTGCAGGAGTAGCGAAGGAAATAAATAGAAAATGTGAAGAAAAATATGAAAGTAAGTTTTTTTAAATATTAATTTAAATTTTTATGAAATACAAATTAGATTCTAAAATATTTTAAAAAAATGTTTTCTAGATCTTTAAATATAATATTTGATTTTTTTTGGATCTATTAAAATTTTAAATATTTGTGAATCAAATATGAAAATTTTGTTTAAATTAATAAAAATTTTGAAAGCAGTTGAGTGAGAAAGCATATCAATCAGAGTAGAAGAATCAAAAGCGAAATAGTTGCTAAATTTTGTTTATGAGTGATTAGGACTTTTTTAGGTCGAAATATTGCATGTTTCAATTTATGAATAAATACTGCGGAAATTGGATTATATAGTTATTTATCTAAATTATATTTATTTAAAGGAAAAAAATATTCAAGTTAAAATAATAATAATAATAATGATAATAATAATGATAATAATAATAATAATAATAATAATAATAATAATAATAATAATAATAATAATAATAATAATAATAATAATAATTTAAAACGGTGATTCCTTGGTAGCAGCATAAATTAAGATATCAGCTAAGTGAATAGTAAAATAATCCCTTGCTGCAAAGTGATAATTATTAAACTTTTTTCAACATAATTATTACTATGCAGCAAGTGCTTATTTTATTATTCACTTATTGATATAATAAAAAAAATAATAATAATAACCAATAATAATAATAATAATAATAATAATAATAATAAATTTTTTAATAATTTTAACAGTGAAATTTATTTAAAATTGAGGAAATTAATTAATGAACTGAAAGTAAAAATTCTTTATTGTTTAAAACAAAAAAAAATTGTAAATAACAACATTAAAATTATTCATCGTGACATTTATGCATATTAAAACAAATTTTGTTGAAATCTCTCTATCGAATATTAATTCGTTTATCAATTCAATTTCAAAGCATTGATGAGTGAAAAGAAATTGATTTATTAAAACAAAATCTGTGCTCATTATTCTCTAGAAGAGTATTTTGAAAATTTTCTAATATTGAAAACAATTATCTAAAAAAAGTTAACAATTTTTATTTATTCGTTTTTTTTGAAAAATTATTTTTTGTAATAATTTTACCGAATTCCAATGACTGCATTTAATTTATTTATCAAATTATTATTTTTATAATTTATTATCAAATTATAAACTGATATAATTAAAGTCATTATTTAAACAAATCCATTTGTAAAATAAAACATTCAAAAAATCACAATTCGAATCGAACGATGTAAAGAAATACGAAAATGTAAAAAATCAACCAACTTTAAAGTTGAAATTTAAAAAAGGATCGTATATATATATATATATATATATATATGATAATGGCGAAGGTCATGGTGATAATGTATTTATCAGAATAATTTAGAAAGGATAAAAACACCAGGGAATGTATATAAAACGAGAAATCATTAATTATTTAATTGATTAAGAAAAACCATAGTTTGTTAAACAACAAGAAAGGCAAACAAAAGGGAATTCAAAACACCAGCAGCACGACCGCATGATTGATGGGAGGATGTGGATAATCATAAGGAATTTGCATGGTAAGAGAATTAATTAAGTAGTTATACGATGAAAGCCGTAGAAAGAGGATTGTCAAACAGAAATATTTTGGGTTAATGCTCATTAATGAAAAAGGCTTTACCAATTTTTAGAACAAGTCAAAAGTAGAAACACCGGCATTCTGACTCAGGTAACGACGAATAACTCAAGAATAGGATTTGAGGATAAATAAAATTTATTTGAAATATGTCAACATTAAAGTTAAGAGGAAATAGTAGATCAATTAGAATCAAAAAGTATCAGACTATTGTAACAAAGAACAAGAAATGAAAACATCGCAGGGGTACTCCTTTAGGTGGTCATAACGCATATTGTTTTGGGTGTGTAATTTGTGATAAATAACAGTAAATACAAATATACGTTGGGAGTATTGTGCTTTTCTTCATTTGGCGCCGACTATTATAATTTCATTTATTTAAACCCAACAATATTAATAACTCGAGGACTTTGGAAATATCTACTTGAATACTATTATTATTATTATTATTATTATTATCATTATTAAAACAATCAACCAGTGTTACTAGAAATACACTAATATAAATAAATTTGTCCGATAAATATATATATATATATATATATATATATATATATGAATATTATTTACGTTGTATCTGATAGAGCCGTCATTGTTTTAATAACAATAAAAATGAAATGTTGTTAATTAAAATTTACTAATAGCTAACTTAATTTGTTGTTATTTTATTTTCATTGAAAAAAATTATCACACAAATAGAGATTGGTTAACTCACAGTCTAAAGTGCATCCATATACACTATTTCCAAATTGAATCTACTAGAGGCAGACAATTTGTGCCTTAAACTCGCCTGATAATTGTTTTGGTGGATTTTTATTTACATGTAACCCACCTGACAATTGTATATATTGGGATTTTCACATGTATTTACTGTATATTACTAATGTGTAAGAGCTCAATAAACAGAGTTGCAGTTGTTTTAATGAGCAGTCTGATTAAACAATTATTCCCCAAACTGGAAACCTTCCAAGTGTAGAAAAACGGGCCCCGAAATATTTCAGTATTTTTTAATTGGAAATATATATTTTATAAAAATACTGTAGTTAATAATTAATTTTTCTACTTTTTTTAAAATACCAATAAATTCTATTTTAACACAAATTTTTGACAAAGCCTTTATCACGAGTTTTTAATCAATTTTAATATTTTATTAGAAATTAATTTAACGTCTATGGAAGCAGAATGTTGATGGAGAGGATGAATTTTTTCATGTTTTAAATGTATGAATTTTGTTTCATACAACAGTTGCTGTTTTTTATGTGATAATATAATGAAATGCTGAATGTTCAATGCTCCTTTCTTATATATGGTTCATCACATCTCAAGCAAGTGAGTCGTGATTTTGTTTGGAGAGGAGAGAAGTATTTGTTATGGAGGATAGTTCGGATGTTAGTAGATGTATCATTGTGTATGTGAGAAAGCGAAAAGCAAATTTAAACCTTCATTACAAAGACTTCTGTCAAAAATCGTTTTCATCAAAACTCATCATTTCCAAAAACCTTGAATACTTTGTTTAAGTTAGTATTTTTCAGAACTGAACTCAGAAACTCTAATTGAAGAGAAAACTATGCTCAAAAACCAAATTGAAATGCATCAAGCAAGAACCGCGATTTTGCGGGAGGTATTCAGCGATCTCGATACTCAATACACAGCAAGTAAAAAGTATGTCGCATTGACTCGATATCAAATGTTGAATGCTTTGATCAAAGATCTACTCGCCCGCCCGAATGTGAAAGAGTTGATCAGTTAATACGATCAGATTTGTAATGATATGTAATCAAACTTTCATTTTGTTCTAGATGTTCTGGTAAATGTTTCAAACTAACTATTTTTGTTTTAATAATACATATATCAAAAATGGGTTTTTACACATGAAGTTTTAAAAAAACTTTATGGTTTCTATAATCTTTATGTTCTAGTAAAGTTATATATGCGCATAATAATCATTATTATTGATGTGACTATTATTATTATTATTATTATTATTATTATTATTATTATTATTATTATTATTATTATTTTTTATTATTATTATTATTATTATTATTATTATTATTTTTATTATTATTATTATTATTATTATTATTATTATTATTATTATTATTATTATTATTATTATTATTATTATTATTATTATTATTATTATTATTATTATTATTATTATTATTATTATTATTATTATTATTATTATTATTATTATTATTATTATTATTATTATTATTATTATTATTATTATTATTATTATTATTATTATTATTATTATTATTATTATTATTATTATTATTATTATTATTATTATTATTATTATTATTATTATTATTATTATTATTATTATTATTATTATTATTATTATTATTATTATTATTATTATTATTATTATTATTATTAAAATGAGTATTATGATAATAATTATTAGAGCTTCTGTCATTACAAATATAAGTGAAAATATTTGTGTTTATGAATCTGCAAATATTTGCCCCAGCTGAGTGAGAAATGGCTAATTGAGATGGCAAAATCCGATCCTAATAATAATCTCTTGCAAATGATATTATATATGAAAATACATTTTCTGGGAAAAATATATTTTCCTTCCTTCTGAAAGTATAGTTCGTGAGAAATTCGAAATTAGGAACACGAATATTATGTTTTAATTACTCACATTCTTGAATTTTTACTACTTTTATTACTCACTCACAAATACGGAAATGTATATTTTCAGTCAAATGTATTGTTTGTTTATTTGGTGTCAAATTGTAAAAAAAACCAAATAAAATTAAAATTCTACAATGAAAAATTGTTATTTTTGTTTAAAATTGAAAAAATGCAAAATAAAAAATTTACATAAAGATTCTTTGAATGTGTTTTCAGATATCCTTGGAAAAATAATTCACAGAAAAGAACTTCTGAAGTTGTTATCAAAAGAACCGCTCTAGTTTCAAACGTGTCAAGATTTTCTCTTCATTAACGGTAGAAAAATTAAATTTAAATATTTAATATTATAAAATGGACATATTAACCTAAAGTCACTAGTTGTCATTAAATAAACAAAAAAAATAAAATCGATGTAATTTAAGAACTTTATTGACAATATTATTTTTCATCGATTAAAACAAAATCGTTTTCGCAATTTTTTGAGTTAATTAAAACTGACACCAAAAGAAAATTATGTATTGGTCTTATTGCTATCCTATTATATCTACTTAAATTAGTAAACTTTCTCACTTAATTCAAACAAATATTGAAATTCTGGTTATCGATTCAAACAAATTATTTTAATTGTAAATATAACAAACAAACATCGAAATTTCATAAATTTCATTAATCTTTGGGATAAAAATTGAAATGAAATAAATTACGTTCATTGAGACAGTTCAGCAGGCATGGAGCACACGAGGGGAGCTCGTTAGTGAATTAGCACCAATTATGCCATGTCAATGAATGGGGGGGCACCGGGATTTGTACACGAATATCGTGTTTCTTATTTGAATATTGGGAAGTGATGGTGAATAAGTTATTGTAATTATTAATTTGATTTGTTATCGTGTTGAGATTTTCCGTCTTACATATTTAATTAATTAATATATTGTTTAAATTGTTGCAATTTTCAATTTAGCAATTCTTTTTAACAGTAGTATAATCATGTTAAATATTAAATAATTTTTGGGGATTTATTTTCGTGAGATTTTTTAGTCTCCGTAATCTGTAGAGGCAAATCAAGAATCACGAGTAGGATCATTAAACAATCTTTCTAATGTTTTATTTACCTTTTTTTGGATTCTGTGTATCGGGCTCACCAAAACTTCCTTCTGTTACAACTTTAGTTACTGCATCACGTTTATAGCTCTAACTTAAAATGGAAATTTATATATAAAAATTACTTTTTGTTTTAATTCTTGCCTTTTATCAACAAACCATATTTATCTTTTACAGTTTCTAATTACAGTTTCTAATTTGCATTTCTTTACGAATTTCAGAATGCTTTCACTTGGTCATTGTAGGAGACAATTGGAAATTTTTGAGGTAATAAGGAGCATTTGTAGTTTTCAAGAAAGAATTAAACCAAAGATTAAACCAAAAATCTATGTGAATTTGTTCAAATATTATTGTCATCCCTGCGTGTCTATCGGAAGAATGTTCTTGAACGTTTTATTTTAATATAGAATGGTTATTTTATAACCGTCCGGCACCTTTATAATTGTTGTAGTCCATTGCTGCATTTCATTCATTGTCTTTTTTTTCAGGACACTTTGTAACCATTTTTAGTTCCTATTTTAGCTTTTTTTGGTTTTAAACGAGTACGAATTATGAAAATTATCTAGTTGTGGTGATGGTTGTATAGTATACCATATCACATAGAACGTAAAGTTTTATTCAAAAACGAAACCAGACCTCAATCGACCTTTTTTTGTATTTTTGTCAAATCTTATTCAGTTGAGGATTCTTAGTTTCACTGTCGGGAAAATGTTATTTCTTGTATATTTTTTATACTTTGCATTTATTCTCTTGTTATTGGGGACAAAACATCAGTTATTATTCCAATGAACGGTTAGATTTGGTTACTAAATCATTTATCAAAAACTTATTTAAAGAATTCCAAGACTTAAAATTAATCAGCATTGAAAGTACAAACTGGGACCTCATAAATTGGAAACGCGATGGGGACGAATTCAAGACTTATTTGGGGCGGGTATTAGCATGTTTTAGGGAAATCATACGTGACATAAACGGATAAAAAATAATATATGAATGTGGTCCTCATGACGTTCACAAGCCACTTCATGACAAACGCCACCCACGTTTTACACAGAAATGCTTAATTATTTCTTAAATAACCGACATTACATATCGCACATCCCCTCGAAACTTTAGGATGATAACTTTGACAGTCCTTGACCCTCCCAATTAACACGTAACACAACTAATATATGAAAACACATTGCAGTAAACACATAAAAAGAAAATTATATTTAATAAAATTAATGCTTTAACATTCTCTTCCGTAAACTTCGATGACCAATATACATTTTTTTTCATGTCAACTGTACAATTACCTAAAAATCAAAATAATATTAAAACAGAATGACACAGTAAAACTTCCCAAAAGTTTTATCTTCTTAATACTTATATGGGAATTTAAATGGGATTTTAATATTGATAGTGATTGGAAAGTACAAATGACAAAAGACCTATAAAACCTTCCGATGTGTCAAGATTCTACCTGTCGTGGAGGAAAAGTATTTTGAATAATTTATAGAATTATGTTAGAACTTCGATTGCACAAAATTCCCCAATTTCGTGTATAATATTTTAAAATTTTCTCTTACCAAATTAACAAACCTCACACAAACGGATAAAATTATTTAAAAAATTAATGAAATCTTTTTTAATAGAAATAGTATTTTAGTATTTTTTGAAATTTATAAACTTTTAATAGAATATAATAAATTTGATAATTTAAAAAAGCCGAACAAACCGAACAAAGTTTTTGTTTCCCAGGATGATTGGTTGATAATATTTTAATTTTTTAAAAGAAATTTGTGGAGAACAAGACGAAATTAGTTATTTTAAAATTAAAATCAAAAATTGCCAATTGCGAAGTTTTACTGCATCAATTAATATAATTTAAGGTTAAAATTAATTTTAATTTCATTCTAACTAAAATACTCCGAGCAGCTCAAATAACAATTTCTAAAGAAATAATAAAATAAATAGTAAAATATTGTAAACTTATCAGTAAATTGAGGAATAACTAATATATATGAACTAATATATGAAAACACATTGCAGTAAACACATAAAAAGAAAATTATATTTAATAAAATTAATGCTTTAACATTCTCTTCCGTAAACTTCGATGACCAATATACATTTTTTTTCATGTCAACTGTACAATTACCTAAAAATCAAAATAATATTAAAACAGAATGACACAGTAAAACTTCCCAAAAGTTTTATCTTCTTAATACTTATATGGGAATTTAAATGGGATTTTAATATTGATAGTGATTGGAAAGTACAAATGACAAAAGACCTATAAAACCTTCCGATGTGTCAAGATTCTACCTGTCGTGGAGGAAAAGTATTTTGAATAATTTATAGAATTATGTTAGAACTTCGATTGCACAAAATTCCCCAATTTCGTGTATAATATTTTAAAATTTTCTCTTACCAAATTAACAAACCTCACACAAACGGATAAAATTATTTAAAAAATTAATGAAATCTTTTTTAATAGAAATAGTATTTTAGTATTTTTTGAAATTTATAAACTTTTAATAGAATATAATAAATTTGATAATTTAAAAAAGCCGAACAAACCGAACAAAGTTTTTGTTTCCCAGGATGATTGGTTGATAATATTTTAATTTTTTAAAAGAAATTTGTGGAGAACAAGACGAAATTAGTTATTTTAAAATTAAAATCAAAAATTGCCAATTGCGAAGTTTTACTGCATCAATTAATATAATTTAAGGTTAAAATTAATTTTAATTTCATTCTAACTAAAATACTCCGAGCAGCTCAAATAACAATTTCTAAAGAAATAATAAAATAAATAGTAAAATATTGTAAACTTATCAGTAAATTGAGGAATAATATGGATGAGGGGGTTGGTGAAGTATTTAGTAACCATTATTTGGTTTGTTGATCTTTTTACGCTGGTTTTGGAACCAAATCTTGATCTAATTTTTAATATAAATTCTATCATATTAATTATATTAAATATGACCTGTTTCCTTGACAACTCGGTATTCATCTCCAATATTTCAAACCTGTGCTCTTCTGTGATGTAGTTATTTATTTCGAATTCCTTCTCCAACCAACGTTTCTGATTTGTGTTGTAAGCAACTCTTTTTGTGTCTTTTCTTGGTCGTTTATCTTTGAATAATAATTTTATGGTAATTTTGTGTAGCTATTATTAAAATTCTAACTTGTCATGTTTGTAACGGTTTTCAAAACATTTTTAGTTCGATTTGAAATTTGGCAACTGTTTTGATAATTAATCGGCATTGAGTTCTGATTGGGTGGAATCTGTAGATATTGCGGATGAAAATCTAAACGACCAATAAGATTTAATTAAAGTTTCCAATTAAATTTTATACTTCTATTGTTGACATAATACATGGTTCCATTTATATTGACAATTCCTAATGGTGTTTGTGGAGATGTGTTAGGGGTTATTATCATCGAACTGTTTGCACTTTGATTATTTAGGTTATAATTGTATAGCTGTTGATTCATTTGTGGATTCGACATGGAATTCGGCGTTGAAGTAAGACTAGGTCTTCCTAGAATATCAAGATTTCTAATCATCCTTTATTAGTAAATTTTCTTACCTAAATCTGAAACATCTTCAGCGTCTATGTCCAGTTTTGGTTTATAACTTAATTCTGGGGCCGTAGTGAAAATTTGACCTCCTACACCAAGGTTATTGTTATTTTGAATTGATGAAGTTTGCATGTTTGGGGACTCGAATGAATTATTGAAATATTGGGGATTCATTCCATTATTATAAAACGATTGGATAGGAACATGATAACCTAACAACCATACATTAATAATAATGATAATTATAATCATATGGGGTATGCCACCTTCACTAGTATTATCCTTACAATTTGAATAACCGTTTTGAAAATTCTGAGGTGGATAATTCCGAATTTGGTTAAAAGGTAATTGCATTTGGGTTGGTTGATAAGGTATCGGACAGGCATAGCCTTGATGGCAGAGCATGGTATTAGGAAAGGGGAAGCAGTTGGGTTGGACGTATTGCTGTTGGAATCTTAAATATAAAAAAAATGATTATTCCAGGAGACCATTTAAATATCTACTGATTATTTTGAAAGCTTTGAGAAATTTTCGGTACAATCGGATTTTCTCTTGGAATCGGCTGGTACTCCGGATTGGGATTGGTAAATTCAGACGAATTGAAAGGGTCTTCCGATTCATTGTTCATCAAAATATTCTGTAACAATGAGTCCATGAATTTTTAAAAGCGATTAAAATCTTTCTAAAAAAATGATATTTGAACAAAATTTAAAACAAAAAAATTTCCAAACAATTAATAAAAACTTTTCAAATTTTCAATCATAAAACAATAAATCCCTGCTTGACCGACGCTACGGAGGCTGAGGCAAATGACGTATGGATATATTATTCCGTTTGCATATGGAAAAATCGGATCCGGGAAATTTATTATAATTTTCAATCCCCCAAATGATATAATAAAATGTATGATTAATTTTATTTTTTTTTTAAATTTTATTTTTCTTAAAGTTGAATTTTCAAGAATTCTGGGGGGAAATCCAATTACAGGTTTTATGCGTAATTTAGCCATCTTGAAGCGAAATTTAATTATCAAATTTCTGGACTTCAATTCCAATATGAAAACGGGATTTGTTTTATAAATTGTTTTAAATGCTGAAATATTTTTTTGGCAATCCCCTGTATATTGCTATTACATTATTTTTAATTTTTAAAATTTTTAAAATTTACTGTAAAAATTTGGAATTTTCTAGACGAATTAAATTCTTTAATTTTATTTTTAATTCCACGATATTTACTTTATAATGATATTTTTTGTGCTATTTCCAATACTGATAAATTCTTCGTGAATTTTCATTGAATGTTTGTTTTTAACAATTGGAAATTATATAATTAATTAATTTTTACATAAAATTTATTCTAAAAAAAATTAACCTTTACACCAGAGATTGCCAAATCTTTTTTTGTGTCGTAGACCCGTTGCCATGGTTTTCGGTTTTTGGTAGACCGACTACTTATCTGATATTGATTTTCTGTAAATTTCTAATTGTAGTGAAGTTTAGTGTTAAAAACTTTAAGTAAAACCCACATGTTAAGTTTTATACATTTATTAATTGAATTTAAATTAAAACTACTCAAAATAAAATTTTGTATCTGTCATATAAAATAAACGTAACATAAAATACACATAAAATAAACTAAGCAATAAGTAAATGTTTTTAGTGGAAAGGATGAACCTGATGCTTTAATAATAAATTATCAACATTTGGCTAACGATGCCCAGTCTGTTTCTTTTTTTGTTAGATGATTGATAACAGCGCTGAACCTCCTTTCCAATAGGTAGGACGATTGAAAGGAAATTAAAAATTTCCTCTCTATATTCCATAATACGGGATAAGTAACGGGTATGTTTTTTTGCAGCCAAAAATGCTGATATCCGTGCTTAAACTGAACCTTAAGTTCTTCGTTTGTACTTATTTCAGTCAGTTTCTCTTGTATTATGACATTCGTTTCTTCTACGCCATCATCTGGGTTAATTAACCACGGTGGTATTACCATAGTTGAAACATCCTCAAATCTAGTTTCAAAATCTGAATAGAGGGCATTTAAATGTTGAACGTAGGTTGAAACGTC
Organism: Schmidtea mediterranea; assembly: GCA_022537955.1. NCBI lineage: Eukaryota > Metazoa > Platyhelminthes > Tricladida > Dugesiidae > Schmidtea > Schmidtea mediterranea. The sequence continues at coordinate 41,961,781 of CM039682.1, forward strand.
GCCTTCCTGGCAGTTTGTCAGTAACAAATTGGGGAACTGGGAAAATTCATCTCGTCCAATATTTTGCTTCATTAGTTTAACTCTTGAAAGAAACGCTGATAAGATGGATTTTGTTTTAATCAAATTTAGACTGCGTCTTGTAACTGCAAATTAACCATATTAAATTTTGTAAACAAGTCTGTTAAATAGGCTAAGTCTGTTTTCCACTTCATAAAATTGTCTTTTAAAATTTTATCTTTAGTATCCAGAAATTCTAAAATAGTGTCAAAAAGTGCAAAATATCTTGTCAAACATAAGCCTTTTGACAGCCAGCGTACTTCAGTGTGAAGGAGTAATTGATGAAAGTGTTCGTCATTTTCTTCACACAACTGCGCAAATAGCCGCATATTCACAATGTTGCACAATTGCTGAGCCTTATGATTAACACTTTCTATTCCAACAGAGAAATATTTTTGCTTAAATTAATTTCAAATTCATGCGATGCACTAGACAAAATTAGATACAAAGGTTTAAAATGTCCCTCGCGTCGACATTGCAAAGGAGTAAATGATAAAAATTATCCAAAATAAAGATACTTGAATAGATCGGTAGTGCACACGATACAGTGAGCAATAGATCGGTATTATTAACTTTTGTTAAGTGAGATATTAAAGCTTTTTTTATTTTGGTAATAATTTAAGTCAGAAATAATTTCTGAAGCTTCGCTTCTTTTGATGAGAGCTTTTGCAGTGTTTAAATAAACTATAAAAATAATTTTTTATCGAGAATAAAAAAAAATTTTGTATTTTCCTCAATAAATTTTGATAATATTCAAATCATGTGCTAAATTCAGTTTTGAGTCATTTTAGTATTTAATTTTATATTCGTAATTTTTTTAGGCCTGCCTGTTTTCCTTCTCCCTTTTCTTCCGTTAATGTTCAAATATATGTTTTGGCTTCCTTTTGCCATTTACCTTTATCGAAAGAAACCCACTGAGTAGATATACAAGCTTATAGACAGTCTCCACAATGTTTGTGTTTTCTTTTTCATTTTTCTTTTATAGTTAGTTATTTCGTTTCCATTGTTAAATTTATTAATAATTTATGAGCGGTTCGAGACATTGAAATTATTTCATTGGTTTTAGAGAAAGGAGGTTAAAATATTCATATGCAGCTCATTTATTTGGTGTCAAGGCAATATTCTTTATTAGTGACCTTGAGGCCTCCTTGATTAATATAGGACAAGAAAGGTTATTATAATATTATATTTACTCAGGTGTGAATCAAGTCAAGTGGGGTCCCTTAGCGGTAAAAATAGCGGGGCCCTGATAATCAATTACGCAAAAAACAGAAAGGTTTTCTAAATCAATTTCCTGATTTATTATTATACAGTTGGAGTCCGAATATCATGGGCCCCTCATTAGGATATCAAAGATGATAAAAGAGGTGATATGATCAGTGATTTCACGATATTCCTTTATCGGTAAAATTTTCCGCCAAGGAAAGTATATGAGGAAGAATGTTTTATATCAAAAACCTTTTCTATAAATGTTAACACATTCTAAAGAAGACAAAATGTAAACACGAGAGCTTTAATTAAAATATAAATTTAAACAAAATCCAAAGAAAATACATAAAAGCTACGATTTAATTAAAGTAGATTTATTACATTAATTATTTTCATCACAGAACGAGAATAGAATTGAATGCGAACGGGGAAAAATTAACGTAAAATTAATTAATTGCAAATATAATAAGCTAAAGAATTTCGTTTAGATATTAGTGAAATATTTCGAAATTGAAATTCTTTTAACATATTTACCAGTTTTGTTTTAATATATTAATATAGTTATAAATTGTTTCCACTCAATTGTCCTACAGAGCAATATTTAAATATAAATTTCAAAATAAAGTACTTCATTTAAACAAAATTTAATTAAAATATAAAATATTTTTAGGGGGAGTTTCATGAAAAAAAATCGGCCATTTCTCCGACAGGGCAATGTTTAAGCCAAACGACTTCAATATAGTACAATAGTCTAATGTCTTTTATGGAGGATTTATTTTTAGTCTTTTTATCGAGAATTTAATTTTAGACTTTTTACCGGTTGCCAATTTCATCAATTTTTTCCATGGCCAAAAATACCCCTTGATTATAAATGAAACCTAAAATTACTCTTTTTAAAAATAAAAATAATTACATTATTTAAACAAATAACTAAATTTGACTTAATTTAAACATAACAATTAAACTTTTTTTCCTTTAAAAAAATAGTGGGCGGATGGCGAATGGGAAAAGAGTTTTTAAACCGGAAATCCCATATTTTTTATTTAAATAACAGAAAGTAAGTTTAAAAAAATCAGATGTATCAGAGGCAGCCAGTCATGACTCCATGACTAGACGCCAATCCAAAGTGCCAGTATCCGGGGTAAATAACCGAAACTGTAAACTAATATTTATGTGTAATATATTTCGGGAAAATTTGTCTAACCAGACGTCTTTAAATTAATAGGTGTTTTTGCATAAAATTTGATTTCTTCGACTTATACAGCAAATTATCTACGAATTTTACAGTGAAAATTTTCTAAAAAAATTGAAATTATCAAACACTTAATGTATTAAAATTTAGTAATTATCATTTTGGTGTCTTCTAATATTTAATTTATCAAATCTCGATTTTAAATTCACTCGTTTATTATAAATATTAAAACAACTGAGAAGTTGTAATTATCAGTATTGATGCTTCTACTGATCAAAACTCTGATTACTTTAATTTAAAATACTTTAAAAGAATATAAAATAGATTTTAATAAAACAATTTACATATTATTATCTCAACTAACTGATTACATTTATAAAATTTAAACTATATTATTGTTAAATATGATTTTCGAAACTCCTAACAGGTATCATTAGAAAACCTCGACCTCACCCGGGATCGAACGTGTCATCTTTATTAACACAATCTGATCACCCCGTCACTAAACAGTTTCGAAACTAGTCTGCTATTAGAAATTGCATTAAAAATCACTTTAAAATCTTGTTTTTTCAGTTAGTCATTCAAAAACCAAGCAAAACATAAAAAAATTATGTTAAAATCAGTAATAAAATGAAAATAACAAATATGAGGAGCCAGAGATTATTTGACTTTTCTTTAATGCGGAATAGCACACTTTTAATCAATTGAAATATCTGCGTGAACAAATAATATTAAATTATTTATTTGTATTTCAAAATCTGCTCATTCAATTCTGACTAATTATTCAAACAAAGTTCTTTTAAATAATTACAGTAACGTCCAAAATTCTTTTTGGTTGCCATTTATATGAATTTTTTTCACAGGAAAATAATTTTAAAAAAGCGGCACGACGTAATATTTTATCCCAAAACCGTTTCGAGTGTTTTGTGAAAGATATTGAGAAGTCGTTAAAAGAACATAAAGGCCATCATTTCGAAATTCATTGCTTTGGTTTCCTTATAATATAAACGAAAAATTCTATTTATCCAAAAATCCCTTTCAGTTATAATTGAATTTATTTTCCGCCCGAAATATCATTTTGATGCCCATCAAAATTCGGTAATTACACTCTAGGAAAATCAGTCTGCGAATTTCCGACAAAAAATCTGACAAATATTTTCTGATAATAGATTAGTTTTAATGAATTAGATTTTGTTTTAACTATGCAAAATCGTCTATAAATAATGTGATCTTGCTACATAATCTATGTAATATTTTAGACACCTTTATTAATGGATCAGATGAGATTATATGTCTAATTAATATCTGGCGTAATTAGCTTTTATATATTTTATTTTCATTGAAAATCGTAAAAATTCTAAAGATAACACTGATAAGTCTATCATTTTCAAGTTCGATTTGCTATAAGCAGAAAAATATGTTTACTTCTCGAGGCATGTGCGCACGCACACACACACACACGAATGTTGCATACAACCGGTATGCGATTTATGTAAACGGATATATCTGGTTTCGTGAAATTATGTCATCTATAATATTAAAAAATCAATATGCTTTTATTATAGAAACACATAAACTTACTTGTATATAAGAAAGATCTTTTAACATGAAAGTGATAAAAATAAAATATTGAACACACAAATTCAAAACATAGTACAAAATGCATAAGTTATCAAAAAGTAGAGATAAAATAGTGAAATATGAGGACTAATTAAATTTTGAGAGGTTCTTAAAAATACAAACGTTTGTTTAGTACTATAATTTACAAAGAGATAAACATTAAAACTTAATATTTCCCATTTTTTCTCCATAAATAAAATGAAAACTCACGACAAATAATACAAAGTAAATTTGCGTTATAAAATTATTAAAGCTTACTTAAAATTGTAAAAAACAAAATTTTGTAAATTCAAATTTCAAATGAAATTACTGGCAAATTATGAGTAACTTACTGATTTACACGTCAACCTGTATTATAGCTGAGTTTATTTCATAAAACCAGGTGTATACCGGACTTCACGTACTGACGCTGTCTATAAGAAAAATTGCCTATGACCAGAGGCGTAACTAGGGTATGGCAGGCCTGGCACTTGCCATGAGCGCCAACTGAAGAGGGACGCCGAAAAGCGCCTAACGTATAAATACGCAAATGAAAATAAAATAAATATTTTAATAGATATAAATATGTGTATTGCTGAAAATCGCCGTTTCTATTGCCAGTTGCGAAAGATCATTTAGCAAATTAGAATTGATACTTTCATATTTGAGAGCCTCGATGGGCCAAAGTCGATTATGTGATCTTGCTTTACTTTAAGTAAATTACTTAGTTTAGAACGAGAAATGAACGAAGAAATTGACCTTGATAATATAATTAAACAATTTGCGTCAGCTAAAGCAAGAAAGATAAATTTGTAATAAAATGTTAATACATTTAACATGTGATTTTTTTTACCCAATTCTAAAGTAGTTTTTTAGAAAATAAAACGTAAGTAACCTAATATCGGAAAGGGGCGCAAGGTCGGTGTTTGCCATAGGCGCTGTTTACCCTAGGTAGACCACTGTCTATGGCGCAAAATAGTTTAATCGACCCCTGACAAGTTAATATTAATTTGAAGCGCTCTACTTAGATAAGATTGTGAGATGCTTTGAATGGGTTCAGCACTTGCGCATGTTAATTAATTGCCAACGCTATTGGTTAAAAGTTGGCGGCATTTGCAATCGAGATGATTTTGTCAAAACAAAGCGGGGAATTCAAAATAACATTTTAATGTGCTTGCACTCACATACAGAAAAAGTGAAATAATTGAAATAAAAACAATAAAAAATGAATATTAATGAATAATATATTTGGGAAATCAGTTTCTAATGCCGACAATTGAGCAGCTACTATTAATATTTTTAGAAATTTCTCCTGGAAAACCTAGAAAGCCCTAATTGAAAGTGTTAAAATATGAATCGAATACAAATATAATAAATTTTCTCCTTATCACTTTCTCCCTCTCTCAAAGTATCACAAATTCTCTAATTACAAATGTAAATGAAAACGCAAATTAGAAATTATTGAAAATTTCACCACAAAATTTTGCAGAGAATAAAACAATTTTAAAAAATTTCTTCATCAAATTATTTTAAAACTCCATAAAATAAAAATCTTTTCTATTTATATTATTATTATTATTATTATTATTATTATTATTATTATTATTATTATTATTATTATTATTATTATTATTATTATTATTATTATTATTATTATTATTATTATTATTATTATTATTATTATTATTATTATTATTATTATTTATTATTATTATTATTATTATTATTATTATTATTATTATTATTATTATTATTATTATTATTATTATTATTATTATTATTATTATTATTATTATTTTATTATTATTATTATTATTATTATTATTATTATTATTATTATTATTATTATTATTAATATTGTTGTTGTTGTTGTGTTGTTGCTATTTTTGCAAAATGAAACAAATAAAATAACTTCAAAAGATTCTTTTCTTACAAGAAATAGAATAAATATTATTGTTAATTGTTCGATTTTTTTTTATTTTTAAGAAATAATTATCGACAAATTAATCATTTTATTTACCTTTACTTTTTATTTCCGAAGTCTTTCAAATTGAATTGATAAAAATAAAATTGAGAAGCATTTAAACAAATAAAATATATTAAAATGCGAACACCTCGAAATTGAAATCAGTAAAACCTTTATTCGAATAAATCATTAATTTTCACTTTTAGACAAATCGATAACAAGAAATAATTTTAATTATTCTCCTGGAGAAGATTAAAGTTTCAAAAGACATCATTAAAATAAAACAAAAATAAATTCAACAGAAAGTAGTCAAATTGAAATTTCTTATTTTAATAATTATAATAATAATAATAATAATAATAATAAATGTTTTCTGTGAAACCGTTCCAAAACTTTCTGGAATTTTAATTTCGAGCATTTTGTCACAACCTTCGGATACGGACCTTTTGCGAGATTGGTTTCAAGGCATTTATTTATCGTAATGTATTATTATTGGAGCCAACAGAGAATTCATAAATGAGTTAGTTAGAACAAAGTGCAAATTGCGTACCTTCAATCGAGGCTAGATTTTGCCACCCTTGAATTCATAAACCTTCATACCTTCTTTTGCCGTCTGTGAACTATTGAGTGAAATTACTGCTCAATTAAAACTCCTCTCCTTGATTATTTGAACCTGGTTCGGATGAAAGAACCTAAAGAAATATGCTAGAGGAATAATAAACGTATCCATTCAGCTGTATCGCCAAAAGATATCATTTTGAAAAATTCAAATAATTCGAAGATTCAAAGGAATTGTGTGTACTTACGATGACGTGCTTGATGATCTCCCCCCCCCCGTTACGAAATGATAATAAGCTTATAGTAATATGGAAAATAAAAACTAGCAGAAAAAGGTAAAATATAAATCAAAAGAGCTCATTTCTTTCACGAATCTTTTCCAGTTGATTAATATCAACTTCAAATGAGAAACATGAAACCTTTATAGATAACGAGTCTGTGATGAAAGGTCTGCTAACTAACGGAGCGTTTACAAAAGTAAATTAATATCCTACATAATAAGAGATATATTCAATTATATATTATCATTATTTATTCAGCTTCATCTGAGACGAATGAATAAATATAATCTATTATCATCACTCTCTCTTTCGAAAGTCCTTAACTGTAAAGGGGTGATACGTTAGGAGGTTCGTGCTCCAGTCGAGCTTGATTAGTTTTATTTATTATGGCCACTATTAGCCAGGATAATAGAAAAATAAAACCAATTAATTAAAACAATTAATTATTTAAAGGTAAAAGCGTAAAACGTGTACATAGTGGACTTCAAATACTGGAAAAAGCGTGGGGCTCTTTTCTAGTAGTTTGACATATATGAAGTTGGGGGGTGACAAATTTCATGTATTTTCAAAAAAATTTAAATTAATTGCACAAATTTTTCATAAAAATCATTATTATAAAATTATTATAAATTATTTTATTAATTTTAAATATTTAACTTTATTTGACATCCGGTTGGTAATGTCAGTTCGATGTTTATATTACCGGCTATTTTATTTTCCGCTTTTTCTTAAAATTTTATTTAATTATTTTTCATTTATATTATAAATAATTATTTTGATAATTTAGAGCTTGGAAAAAAAATATAATTTCAGAGTAACATCAAGATTCTGGACAATTTTTTTTCATAAATATCTCCATATCTCATATCATGTAATAGTAGAATTTATACATTTTTCTGAGGAGGGGAAGGGGTGGCGGAACCAAAGATTATAAATTAACTTATAGTTTTAGGATGATTATGTACGAGAAAATTTACAAAATTGATAAGTTATAAAATTTTAAGCATTTTGAATGTCATTTTGAATTCGTACTTAAAGCTGTAGGTAAAATTACGCCTGTTTACGTTATCAAATCTCAACTTGATGATCTTATATAAATAAAAAAACAAAAACTATCAACAGTCTATTTTGTCATACGCTCAGGATAAGATATATAATATCAATATTAAGTAGCAACACAACCAAAAATTTTCGCTGAATTGACAAACATGGATGATAAATGTTTGAAAATATTTTTTATTAACACTTGATTTCCAGCATATTTGATATAGCTAGTTCGAACATATAAAAATCCGTCATTTTGACGGGCTCGGTAGTTTTAGTGTTAAAAATAAAATATTTTATTTGAAAGAATGTGATTACAATTATGATTTGTTAATTTAATAAAATATTCCCTATTTTCATTTCGTTATTGTCATGTGATTTCTAGCTGGAAAAGGAGTGATAAACCGTAGAAATATACAGCGAGATGTTGTTCAATATATTTAGTCAGCGTTTTAGAATTATTATTATTATTTTTATTATTATTATTATTATTATTATTATTATTATTATTATTTTATTATTAATATTATTATTATGACTATCAAGAATTATAACAAAATTTACATGTAAAATTATTAATAGAAAAAAATATAAATTTTTAAAATTTATTGCAAAATGTTACAAATGATTTATGGATTTATTTCTTTTATTAGAATTTCTACAAATTAATATTTTTTGTAAAATTTTTTTTGTTTCTTACAATTAGAATTTTTGTTTAAATGGATGTCATTAGGATAATTTGTTTGGCTTCGGGTGCAATACCTCGAATTCCCATTAGGTGATTTTCAACATATAGAAAACAATGTGGGAAATTTTTTTTTAAGTATTTAAAATTATAACAAATCCAGAAAAAGAAAATTAAATAACTAGCAAATTAAAATTTATATTTTAAGTGTAATTTTGATGAAATTATTAAACTATTTTGTGTTTATTTTTACGTAATTTTTGAGTAGAAATTGGATGTAGATCAAGGACTACTCATTCTAACTATTGGCATTGACATTGCAGAAAGTAAACAATTACATATATTTTGGACCCCAGTCCAACTTCAAAAAGTAATTGAAGGAATCAGTATTCAACTGCAATTCTCGGCGTAAATATATACAAAACTAAAATGAAAAGTATATTTATATGTTCAAAAGTGTATCGCTTTTTAGATGTCCAGTACAGTTTTGTTTGTTTGTTTGTTCGAATTCATCTTAATGTGTCGATACTTTGTTATGATTTAATATGGAATGCTTAATTATGTGTTATAAAAAAAGTTACTTAATAAAGAAATTAATAGTCTCAAAAGGTCCACTATTCTCATGGTGTGAACGACCCCAAAGACAAATAAGCACTTTTTGTTATAAATCAATTCAATATATTTTAATTTTATTTATTTTAAAATTAAAATTTTTTTAAAACCAAATGATTTGGTTTTGAATATCTTACTCACAAAATATTCTGTTCAATTTTTATTGGCTGACTAGTTTCAGGATTATTTGGCTCTCATTAGTATCATGTAAGAAACTCAATCCCATCCAAGATCGAATACAATGAATTTGAGAACAGACCGAGAATCAAACCAACTTAAACCAGAAATCGTCATTTCCATTGTTGAATGATTGCTTATTCGCTCTATGTATTATTTTAAAACCTAAAATATCTGCCAAACAGTTTATCTAGTTATTACATAATTTATGTATTATTATCGAGAGTATTTTTTGTTACAGAATCATAATGAGAAAAAAGGAGTCTCATTCTTGTTTTAAGATTAGAAATCGGACTACCTCGGCTTTTCCCATCAGATTCCATAATGACGATAGAACAAAAAATACATATATTTCATAGGGAAAATGTCGCCAGTAAAATATATTTATTCAATGGGCTAAAACGAACTGCAAAGTTGGAGTCAAAACAAAATTAATCAATTATTCACTGCACATTTACTGAATATGGATTATGTCAGTAATCAAAATAATAATAAAATAAAAAATATTGGACTGTATTATTAATGAATTATATAAGATATAGTTATATATATAGGTCTTATTGGAGATGTGGAGCAAGAAGGGCAGCGTCCTCAACGTCACAATTCAGCCTGTCAGAAAAAAAAGAATAATTATTTTACAAATAATATCACATTTTTATAATACATAACAAATAAAAAAACCAAATTATAACGTTATATAATTAAAATTCCATTTTATATTTTATTAAAATTGCATTTTCTGGGTCTTAGCGTCATTATAGTGTAAATAATGTATATTTAACACTTATATAACGCAGACAACAATATCCCGATGAGTTTATATTGTTTTGATACTAGTTACGTTTCGGATTGCCGAATTTTAATTATTATTATTATTATTGAAAAACTTTGTCATTAAAATTCTTATTTTATTCACCATTGATTTTTTTTCAATTTTCTTTTACTTAATTTCCTGTTTTTAGACATTGATCAATATTTTGTTCTATTTTGTCCAATACTAATCAAAGGACTCTTAAAAAATAAACACCGTACAAGAAGTGTAATTACAATCTTATATTATTTTCAATATTTATTAAAAAGTTTTTATATTTATTGAAATAAGGTTGTTTAAATATTGTTATCAAATAAACAGTTTTTGAAATTGAATTAAAATAAATGCTAATATTAGAATATTTTTATTTCACAAATGAATAAGGAGCCGTCCATAAATGACGTCACGCACCTAGGGAAAGGGGGTGTTTAAGAACTGTAACGTCATATCTTAAATTTTGTATTTTGTCAACATAATTTTATACTAATTTCAGCGGTTCAGGACCTTCTTTTTTATACATGTTTTCTCATAAGGAAATTAGTGCAGAATTACACTAAATACATAATAACAGATTTGTGACGTCATATTTGAAGAGGAGTCTAACGTTTTTTGACGACCTGTGACGAGCGGGTGTAAAAAATCGACCAAAATCGCATGACGTCTTTTATGATAAATAGGTATAAAGAAATTTTTCATTGAATTAAATTTATAATTTTCAATGTTGACTTGAGAAAATGAATTTTTGTTGTTTTAAAAATTATGGGGGTTAATAAAAAAGATTTACATTCATTTATGCAGAATATATTCAATTCAAAAATACATCATACATTATTTTCTAAAAATACACTTTTTATAAAAGTATTTGTTTCAATTTACGAATTACTAAAGGTTAAATAAGAAGTAGAAAGCCTGAATGTCGAACTCCTTGAACTTTAAGTTAGTTTTATTATTTTATCCTATAATTTTCCTATAAAAATTGGAACTCATGTCACTTGGGCCTAGGTTCCTAACGGTTGCCGGTGCGTAATATATTTATTTTTTGCCTTGTATTGAAATTATATGTCAAATTGTAAATTTGAATTAATTCACTGGCCTGACCCTAAGAATTTTATTAGAGTTTTGCCAAACCCTAAGTCTCTGGGTCAAAATGACGGTGTTAGCAACCCTACGTAAATTGTTTACATTATTTACAACATTTTTGTTCCGTAGAGTTGATTTTGCCTAATCCGGTTCAATTATTTGTGAAAACTTTTATTTTTATAAGTAAAATTACAGTGGTACTTGTGCTTGGTAACCAGTCAGCATATTTCATTTTGACCTCTACATCTGAACTGAGTAAAAGTCATTATAAAATATAGTAAAAAATTTGACAGAGCGCTTGTAACATTCTCGTGAGTAACAATTTTTCATTGAAGTCCTTTTACGGAACCCTTCAGAAAAATCTGGCAGTATTCGTGTTTAAAAGAATTAGAAATTATTTCATTTTTATTTTTAATTTGAAAATATATATAATTTGTGTAGCATTAAAGACCTGCTCTATGATTTGAAATTCAACTGGCCTTTACATATAAGGCTCATTTAAAAAATATATCTCTCAGAAATGTACATCGTTAATATTAGACGCAATTAAATTCAAATCTTCTAAAATTTATTTAATAGTCACACAAACAAATTCAAGATTTTCTTTTGTAATTTGAAAATTTAAACAACTGAGGCGTGGTAATTATTAATATTGATATAGCTATCGATCACAAATATAACTAATTTAATTTAACATACTTTAATAGAAAATGCCATAATTTTATATAAATTTAATATACAAATAGTATTTCAACTAGCTGATCGCAATTATAACATTTAAACTATATTATTTTTTAAAAAGAAGTTTTTAAACTCCTTGTAGTCCATATTTTTAATTAAACTTTGCATGAAGGGAGCGTAACCGATATTTCTGAAGCTCATTTAGGATTTTCAGTCGGATCAAGTTTATAAAACTGTGATGTAATGATTAAAAGAATCTGGAACCGTTCTAGATTTGAGCAGCCAGCCTGAAAGAGAAAAACAAAATAAAAAATATACAAAATAAAAATACCAAAAAATATTATTTCATATATTGTAAAAAACAAATTAACCAAAAATGGGGAAAGTTGTGATTCAATTAAATTCTAAAATCTTTTTTTTCTGACACTTTTGATTAACTACAAGCAAATATTTACTTTTTATTGATATTATTGTTAATATATGAGACTGTCGTGAATTCTAATTACTTTTGTTTTAATTAACTGATTAATATTTATATTTTTTGTAAAGCACAGAGTTGCTTAGTAACAGTTTTTGTAGACAGAAAGTGTTATAAAACAACGATATAATAAACTTTTTGTTTATATAAATTGACTTTGTAACATGAAAATCATTTCCTCACAATAATTTATTCTGTATTATTTTTATTGTAATTATTTGACAATAGTTATTTTGACCAAACAAATAATCTGTTAGGATGTTTTCGGATAAGTTTGCGCACTTCTCAGTGGAACTTTCTATTAAAGGATTATATTTATGTATTATTTAGATTTATTCTAGTAATAATATAATAATAATTAAATAAGCATGTCAACGATTCTATTAAAAGCAAGCACAATTCAAACACTCGTTTTACTGTATTTTAACATTTTAGCAGATTAACTGTCATCATCATGTACAAAAATCAACCAAAATAGTATAGATTAATTAATATATTTAAAAATATTATTATTTTTAATTAAATATTTTAAATGATATATATATATATAATTTACTACTATATTAAAAGTTTGAAATTAATATTAAAAATTAAAATTTGGAATTATTTTACTTAAAATAATATTAAAAAATTTTTAACTAAAAAACCATCAATTTATCACACTTTAGCATAAAACATTCTTAATCACAACACTTTGCACAATAACCTTTGGATCGAATGACCTTATCAGCAATGATTCACATATCACGCGTTCCCAATAATTATTAAAACTCTTCAATAAAATTTTACTTTTACAGCATCTATTGTGCTCACTAATAATAATCTAAATTTCCCATCTATTTACTTAATTCCTCTTATAATTTGTAAAACCTTCCTAGGACGGCAACAGTAACACAAATTTTGGATCATTATTCTTATATACATTTTTAATGATTTATATCAAAAATACATTTGCATTCATTTGTCAAATTACAATCAGATTTTCTCAAACATGAATCCTTAGGATTTTTAATCAATTTGTCAACAGTCTCTTTTATCATTAATAATAAAAATGATTTCAAATATTTCATTCTTTACCGACAACTCGACTAATTTTCTAATTCTTTTCACTGAATTATCAAAAGTAGAAGATAAAGATCATGATCGATAAATCGTGCAATTCATAACAGATATATATATAATTCTAGACAATCAGACAAGTACACATGTCAGCATCATTCTTACACCAAACAATATACCAAATGCTACAAGACACATTCAAAAATACACTGCAAGTATTAGCAAATGTTAGAATCTTTTTTCATTAAAATACACAAACCAATCATCAATATTAAACTATCATAAATTCCAGGGCCACTAAAAAATTCTAAAATTCAAACCAAATAATTCAAAATTTAAAATATAAAATTCAAAACTCAATATTAATATTTATTAAAATGAAAATAAAATTAATTAATAAAATCAATATTAAATATAAAACTAATAAATTTTTTTAACCATTTTATTAGGTAGATAATGAAAAAGACTGCCAAAAATCCGTGAATATCAATAAAATATTGATATTCATAGTCAAAAAAATCTTTTTGGATGTCATCGGAAAAGGAAAAGAAATCAGAGGTAAAAACCAAAAGAAGTTACTATACATATGTATGTGTGTGTGTGGGTGTGTATGCACGTATATATGTGTGTGCGGGTGTGTATGCACGTATATGTATGCGTGGTTTTAAAAAGTGTAATAATTTTACAAAACGTTGAATAAAATATAAGTTTCAGCTATAGTTTTTAAATTATTCAATCGCTGATCCTTATATTTATGACGGAAATAATTTCCTTGAAATTTTGCAATGATTAGGAAATATATTATTCTGTAAATAGAGCATGATATCAATATGGATGATCCTACGTAAGTATTGCAAATTATGGAAATTATTTTCCACCTACAGTTGTTAACAGATGAATAATAATAATAATAATTATCAATATTATTATTATTATTATTATTATTATCATTATTATTATTATTATTACTATTATTATTATCATCATTATTATTATTATTATTATCATTATTATTATTATTACTATTATTATTATTATTATTATATTTAACGAAATGGAATCTGCACAAATAAAATCAAGAAAATTTATAAATAAAGTTGAAGAAATATTTTTATATTCAATATTTTAACAGAAAAGTGAAGAAATTCTTTTGAAATTATCGTTAATAAAGTTTCTTTTGAAATATGTTTTAATCATATATATGTATATATATAATAAAAATATATTTCTTCAACTTTATTTATAAAGTTTCATAATTTTATTTGTGCTGATTCCATTTCGTTAAATATAATAATAATAATAATAATAATAATAATAATAATAATAATAATAATAATAATAATAATAATAATAATAATAATAATAATAATAATAATAATAATAATAATAATAATAATAATAATATTAATAATAATAATTAACGAGTCTCAAGTATGATTTCCATTGAGCAAAGCTCCGCATAAAGTCAAGCACACATGTCAACTGAAAATTGAAATTATATTGATTTAACTTATTCTGCCGTCGCCATGCCGACTGAGGCGTTAAGAAAATGGATTTCTGGAAAATAACTCATAAATAATCAAATTGAATTTTGATTCTTTTTCCTTTAATGACAGAATCGGTGGAGCGTTGGCTGATGCTTTCCACATTCAAATGAGAAGTTATTCCTCACAATTTATTAATATTATTATTATTATTATTATTATTATTATTATTATTATTATTATTATTATTATTATTATTATTATTATTATTATTATTATTATTATTATTATTTTTATTATTATTATTATTTTTATTATTTTTATTATTTTCATTATTTTTATTATTATTATTTTCATTATTATTTTTTTTATTATTATTATTATTATTATTATTTTTATTATTATTATTATTATTATTTTTATTATTTTTATTATTTTCATTATTTTTATTATTATTATTTTCATTATTATTTTTTTATTATTATTATTATTATTATTATTTTTATTATTATTATTATTATTATTTTTATTATTTTTATTATTTTTATTATTTTTATTATTTTCATTATTTTTATTATTATATTTTTTATTATTATTATTATTATTATTATTATTATTATTATTATTATTTTTATTATTTCCTTTAAATTTCGTAGCATATTGTTGAAAATCAAATTTCAATTGCTTTATCATTTGCTATTGGTCTCACAGAGAATTATCTCAATGTAAACAGGGGGGTCATTAGTAACATAAATTTCAGAGTATGAATTGTCCATCTGATAAATATTCTCTTCTTTAGATAAGGTTATCTCCGGTTTTCCCTATCTGTTGTGATGGATTTGGAATTAAATATTTATTAATTTTCCAAATTATTTTTTAACATTAAATAATATCAAATTGAAATATAATTCATGAAATTTAACTATTGTTTCCAGCTCATTTGGTGCCTGCTCATCCGAAATATCATGGTCAATTGGGTCTCAGCCGCCTTAGTTCGTGGAAAAATTTTGAAAAAATATTAAAAATTAACGAAATCCTCAATAGACTTCATCTGTATCTCTCCCCAAACTTCTGTCTAAATCAAATAAGAATGTTGATAATTAGTATTTTAAATGCCCACCCCCCATAACTGTCATGTTAAATGTTATATTACTACGAGACATAGGTGATGACTTGAAGGGTCGTCAACAGGATGCATTTTAGGTTCTCCTTCAAATAAAGCCAACAGAATGGAATTGAAAAGCAACTTATTGTTGCAGAAAAGAAATCTCAACGATCCAAAGACATTAAGAAAAGTATTTTGTATATCATTCTAAAAATAAAACCTGCATTTTAGATTTATAACAAAGAAATTGTGGTTTAGGAAGTCGTGATCGGATTTGCCGCATATTCAACCGCTTGATCCGGCTTTGGAGAAAGATGCGGATAGCAAGTGCACGCCAATAATAAAATGATCCAGATCGATCAGATTGTTGATAAATTATTAATTTCGCTGCCTCGTGTTCTGTAATATTTAGAAAAATTAAATTTGATAAATTTGTTTCCATTTAATTATTGATAGATTTTATATTTCTTTTATATTTTAGAGCATATGTTGAGAAATATGGAGCGGAATTTTCTTTTCTCTTTCTGAATTATTCGATAAAGTTTGGACTGTTGTGTTAAGGTTTTACGAGGTTTTGGTGGTTTTCGGTTATAGCAGCTCTGGGAGATATTTCCCTATACAGGGGTTGGGATTTGCATATGTCGAATCTCAGGAACTAAGTTGTCATTGATGTCGGTTATAGGACGGACCAAGTTTGACACACAGGTTAGCTCAAAATAATTGCTCATTTGTTCTCGTTAATTTGAATTAAATATTTTATTTGTATCTTAATTGAAATTGTATTAAAAAAATATTAAAAGATTCTCCGCAATTTGTCGCTATTATTGGGAATTATTATTGGCAAAATTTTGGAGTGAATAAATAAATCAATTGTGCAGCACCGTAGAATCAAATTCTTAGAAAGAATTCAACCGCTGCACAATATTTTCATTTCAATTGCTTCATTGCATCTTTCTTTGTTAATTTAATTTTCCACTAAATTCAAACAAAACTATCTATTTAACAATATAATCATTTTGACGACAGAAAAAATTACTGATTAAAAAAAAATTTTTTATGAAATAAAAAATTTTTAATTCTCTTTTCGGAAAAATAAATGCAAAAATTATCAATAATTTTCTTCTTTTGATTTGTTAGTTTTTCCCCGCTTCCGACAATCAACGGTTGAAAGAACAAAAATAGAGTTACTCAAATAAATCACTGCAATTATTCAGATGTCACCCTCAATCTCTACGGAGCAAAAAGAGCATAATTATTATTCTATTTTAGCAAGTGCTCTTTTATCCTAAAGAGATTAATGAATTTATATATATATAGGCAATCTTAATCAAGGTTTTCCCTTTTTAATATCGTTCAAATACATTTAATTTTATTATTATTATTATTATTATTATTATTATTATTATTATTATTATTATTATTATTATTATTATTATTATTATTATTATTATTATTATTATTATTATTATTATTATTTTTTTTTTTTTTTTTTTTTTTTTTTTTTTTATTATTATTTTTGTTTTTATTATTATTATTATTATTATTATTATTATTATTATTATTATTATTATTATTATTATTATTATTATTATTATTATTATTATTATTATTATTATTATTATTATTATTATTATTATTATTATTATTATTATTATTATTATTATTATTATTATTATTATTATTATTATTATTATTATTATTATTATTATTATTATTATTATTATTATTGTTGTTGTTGTTGTTATTATTATTATTATTATTATTATTATTATTATTATTAGTATTATTATTATTATTTTTATTATTATTATTATTATTATTATTATTATTATTATTATTATTATTATTATTATTATTATTATTATTATTATTATTATTATTATTATTATTATAAAATTAATTGAACATATTTCCCATTTATTAAAACAAAATTTGTAAAAATGAGAATTCACATTTCATTATTCCTTAACAACTGGCATAATCCGTGAAAAGCGTTCTAATAAGTAATTAAATGAGAACGGAATTTCCTATACGAAATGCGAAAGGAATTCTAGATTTTCCTGCAGACAAATTTTTTTTTGGATTTGAAAATGAAAAGTTTCATTTAGAATAATTAAAATATTCTTTTCATTAAGTTTATAAACTCAAATAACTTTCATAATTTTTTTATTATTTATTGTTTAAACGAAGAAACTTTTTAATGATATTCTGTCTAATAGATTGTAGTGTGTTTCAATCGGTTAGTTTAGCTCCCAATTTTAAGAAATGTATAAAATATGTCTGAAATAATTGCTCCCCCCTCCCTCTCTCAGTAATCTCCTTTATATATATCGTCGTCTCACTTGGTTCATTTAAATCGTTAGGTTCTGTTCTCGTGGTGGATCGAACCTCATCCACCCATTTTGGCTACCCTCCCATTGACTAATTCAAGCCACATTCGAGTGAAAGAAAATAAGACAAAGGTCTCATGCCAAAATATATTTGAACGAGGTGTAGGTATTGAGTAGTTTATAAACGTTATTAATAATCTCATCTAGAACTTTTCCATAAGTCGAAAACATCAACCGACTCTATGTCATATAAAGTGAATTTGATAGCAAGCTGCAAGCAAAATAGGAAATAATTTTGCTGGGTCCTCATAGATATTAGAGATTTCATTTTTGGAAGGAAATTCAATGTTTTTCATTAACATGCATTACCGATCAAAATTGAGATCAAGGAGTAAAATAGCTAAAGTTTCTAGAAATCTGAAATCCCGGCCATACTATCTCTGTGTTGTTTCAACCAAGACACTTGAGAACATGTCGAATCGTTTCCGGGTCGAGATGGATTCATGACGATTGTCGATTGAGACTTGGGAACTGTCGGTGTTCTCCTAAACGGTTTTGAGTCCACTCTGATTGGACTCGATTCGATTACGTAACTGTGAATCGGTTGCTCATGCGTTCGATTGTTGTTGATTTCATTTCCCCAAAATGATCGGTTCAGATAACAACTCGGTGAGGCTGGATCAGCAATGACTCGAGTCCGAGGTTCACCGATTTGTAAGGTGCCCAAGTCGTGTGACAAGTCACGCTGTACGGAACTCGAGTCTCGAAGGATTCTGTACGTCTTAATTAAAAATAAATATGATTTTTTTTGAGATTTTAATCTTTAAATTCTTTTATAATGCAATGATGTGAAAATTCTGTGAAGAAAAAAAATACAAAACTATTTTCAGTTTCAATTTTTTACTTATGCTTTAGAAGCATTTTTTGTTTTAATCTTATAATCCCGTCTTGGAATCTGGATGATTTTAGTCTAGAGTTAATTTGCTATACTACTTACAAAATAAATAATAAGAAAATCATTTAATTAACTCACTCCCGGTTTATCGTATGCCATACTTCTGTCTATGCGTTTTGAATAAGGCTCACTCCGTACGGAAATTATGGACATGTTATCAACCGCCGAGTGGTCCGTGGTATACGCCGGATATGCTGGCCGGAAAAACCGAGGTGATTGTGATGGCGATAATGACTGGTTCCTAAATATAAGTTAGAATTAGCTGTTAGGGTTTACAGGTTAATGTACCCGTATGTATTGACGTAAAGGTTTTGCGGCTGTCTACTTGCAGGAATCACAATGATAGAAGGTTCCGTAGAACTCTCGTTGGTATTTCGACCGCAATGGTATATGTATTTCGTTTGGGATTTAACTCGTTCTCCTGGATAAATATTCTGTCGACGTTCATTTGAAGTTGGAGTGAAATTCAAAGTAGATGATGTGAACGGAGTCCGACTTTGTCCTGGTATCATTGTACTGCTACTGAAACGACGAGGGGGTTGAGAAGGTCTTGGAGTAGTTTGAGAATTGGCATAGTAATTATTTGCTATCCTTTCTGGATGTGATCTGCCCATTGTAGGCTAGAAGAAAATTCATACTAAATTATTAATTATTATAAGAATCTTTTCTTACAGTTGCAGCGAGATTTGCTTGGTATTTTAATGGAACTGTCGACTGATTTGGTAAGGCGTTTCTCGCTTTTTCAAATTTCTCTTTACTTGGAGCCCATCCAAATTCTTGTGGTTTTCTTTGATAAATCGACGATTGGGTTTTTGGAAAGATTTGGTTAGATTTTTGAGATGGTCGAAAGCTATATGATCTTTGTCGAGGCACTGATTAAATTAATATGTTTTTAATTTTTTTTAAATAATTTTTCGCTCACTGGATCTAGTTGTTAAATTCTCGTCGGGTTTGGCGAATAATTTCTTCCGCTCGCTCACAGGTAAAGTCATAAAGCTGTAGTCGGCCGCGTCTTCCTCGTCATTCATTTCGTGATGTCTTGCTGTATCGTTTCTCTGATAATCATAATATTAATTGTTTAAATGTAATTAATATAGCAGACGGTAATTTATAGATCAATTAAAACAAGAAATTTAATATGCCTTATTTATGTGAAATTAATTTAAATAATTTGTTTTTTTTTGGCATCATCATATCAAGTGAAAATTTACGGAAATCATTAACATGTCGCATTGTAAATTTCCCTTACTTTATCTATGGGAAACTTTTTCAGATTCGATTTAAACAAAATTTTTAATTTTAATTTTTTTATTATTATTTCCAATAAAGGATTTAAAATTATAATTACTGTTATTAATAATTAAGTGAAATTAATTATAATTTTACTTTCAATATTAAAATTAATTTAATTAATTTTTTATTAAAAAATTATCTCCCTAAATTTTAATTTTCCACAACATCCAGTGGGAAATTAGAGTTCCGTAAAATACGAAATGAAACGGACATAAAAATGAATATTTATTGTAACTGAAAATTCACTGTTGCAAGAGGAAGTAATAAGTCCCCCATTAATTAAAAAAGGAAATTATTTAAGTCTTCGATTCCGCTAAAAATTGTTGCCTGGAGTAAAATGTTACTTTATTAATTGTAAATATATTTATTATAAAATAAAAAAGACAAAAATCGATAAAAGCCAGTTTTGTTTTACTTGAGGTTGACATGGTTACACAATTCTGGTATCCATTTCAAAGAATCGCGTAAAAGTGTACAAAATTGAAATGTTATCAAATTTTTCTAAATGAAAGAAAAAAAGAATAAAATTTCAGTATTAAAACCGAACTGTGAAGCTCCTCTATACTGGAAAATCTTTAGTAGTTGACTAACGCCTGTAGTCTACATTGATAAGCAAATTAGACTTTGAGAAAATCAGAAAGATTTTGCTCTCTCTTTAGAATTTTAAGTGTTTTCGGAGGTTTAGTGTGAGAGTTTAGAGCTATGAGGTCCATATTAGTCAAAACTATATTATTTCAATACCTCTGATATCCTTCCAATAATCATGAGCTTATTTGGAAAGACTTTTCCATGCTAACCATCCTAAGAAAAGCTTTTAATATGCTGTAAAAGAACAATACAAACGTGATGAAAAATAAACATTAGTTTGCTTATTTTAAACCTCTCAAAAATATGGAAAAATATATATTTTGTTTTAAACGGAAGTACACCAAGGAGACAGAATTGGATACTTAATATTCGTAAACTGAAATTGTTTCGGCCAATTAAAATGTAGATTTGTTAATTTTGTGAAAAGTTGTTTTTTTTGTGAAATTTTTATAAAGTGTGCTTGTTTTACTGGATCAATGTTGTTGGTCGTTTTTGAGTTTAATTTGAATTTTTTTGGGTATAAATAAATTTTTGAATCTTTGAAAATTTCTTTTGTTCTTCGATTTTATGTATTTAAGAAGCTTATCTCCAATTGAAGAATCTCACTATAACGATTTGAGAATGGGTTTAACAGAAGATGATGAACATTATTCAGAGAGATCAGATGAGAGTTTGCTCAATTCTATTAATGATAATGGATCGTCTGTTGATTCTGTTATAACAGACATTAATGCAACGAAATGTGAATATACTATGAGGATGAAAAGTGTGACTTCGTTTTTATTGCTGAGAGAATTAAAATCGGCAAAGTAAATCGTATCCGATTTCGAAATTCAATCTCAGTTTTTTGTCTCCAGCACAGATTCCCATATCAGTGATGGAGGAGTGGAACCGGAATCAAGTCTCACTCGACCACTAATCAAGGAAATAGAAATATTATAATAAAAAATTAGATATCTGTATTGCAATAATTTGAGTTTAACGAAAGAGGTGTCCTTTTGAATTCGGTGGGAGCTGAGCTAGCCGGCTACCTCATGCTAGGAAATGTGTAAATTTCATTATTCAGGACACTTGTATTTAACAATGTAAAATAAAGATACATTTATAAAATTACTAAAATAAAACTTTTTATCCGTTTACTCAGACGGATGTCACGCATTTAGGCTAATGACATCTCCATTGCAGTGAACATAGTAAACGAGAGGGGGGAGGATTTCTGAATTGAGTATTTAACCCATTAACTAATTCAAGTTAGATCCAACTACTAAATTGTACCTATGAATTAATACTTAATGCAATTAAACAAAAACAATTATTTCATATTTTTATGTTTATCTAGAAAAAACGCAAACGATTGGCAGCTTGATTGATGAATACTTGAGGAATGTAACAAAATTTAGTCTTTTTTTTATCAACATGACGATGGGAAATTTTCTACGTGGATTCCATGATGAAAAAGAAAAGACAGAATTGAAATTTTTCTAATCATTTTTTGCTTTTATTTGAAATTTTATTACATTTTCTTTTTTATATGAATTAATGCAATTGGCATATCCGCTCCTCTCCGTTGAAAGATATAAAAAGGACACTAAATGATGCAAAACGTATATTTAACCCTTTCAGTCCCAATTTGTTTCTTTAATTAAAATAACTTAATTTTTCGGATGTGCCAGTAAATGGATAACAATGAACTAAAAACATAATTATTTATTTATTTATTGGAGTAAAGGAGTCTTTAAGGGCCTCGAAACATATTTGTACCAGTGGGGCACAATGCGGACTGAATTAATATCGCAGAATTCCCTCTGGGCTTATGTAAACATCTTCTGGAACATATATGACCCATTGGGACTAAAAGGGTTAAAAAAAGTTTCTCTTGAATTTCTTTGATCATTCTTTAAAACTTGGGTTATACAAATTAATGTTTTCCTAAAAAAATGTTCAGTTATTTATATCAGCTTCACTAGGTCTAACAGTTGTCACTTTTTCACGCCGGATATAGAAAGGGTTGATGTATAATTTCTTTTTTAATTTGTTTAAATGTTAAATATTTTTATATTGAATTAATAATGTCCAAGGTCATAAAATATAAAAAATACTTAAATACGCAATGCGAACAATTTGTGTTGCATAAGAGAAAAAAAGATTTTTACTCGTAATGAAAATAAATGAAATCTTAAAATAAACTTCCAAAATATCAAAAAATGAAATACAATATATAAAAATATTTTTTTTAATACGCAAATAATAACAAAAAAGAGATATATATATATATATATATATATATATATATATATATATATATATAATTGTAAATGAATTATATATATTCGAGTGTGTGTAATTATACTTATCTAATGAAACATTTTGAACAAATGAAATACATTGCGAAATGATTTTAGCAAGTTTAAATAAACATAAAGAATATATGTGTATAAGAAATAAAATACAATTTAAAACTAGTCTTTTACATTATAATAACTTCTTTTCATTTTCAAATGAAATTATATTTATATTTATTAAAAAATACATTTAACTGTGCCGAAAAATCGTGAATATCAAAAAACATCGATATCTTTACTGATTCATAGTCAAATACAATTTTTAATAAATATAATGTCAATAGTCTTTTATATGTTTTGAAGTAAGAAATATTACATGTTATATTTATTATGAGATATATTTTATAGTTACTTTCCATGTATTTCAGGAGCAAATTTGGCAATGTGATCTGTAATATTCATTTTTCTAGTTTCATTATTTTCTAGTGCTAGAATAGCTAAATCACTTTATGATTTACCTGTTACATTTCTTTTATGACTATAATTTTTTGTTACTAAATTTGGTTTCAATCTTTTCACGATATTTGTTATATTTATTTATTGAGTGATGGATCACTTTTGGATCACGTTAAATTTATTTTAGATAGATTTATTGAAACTTTTAACATTTTTAAAAATTTTTTATCATTTTTAAAAAAAAATTATTAAATATTTTTGAAACCCTTTTAAATATAACATTTTAATAAATACAATATTTAAAATTGATGTATAGTTTTTTAAAATAAAAATATTTAAAAAAAATCATATCCCGCTTTCATAAAATTGCAACGTTGTTTTCTCATTTCTTTTTTTGTTTATTTATCAAATTAAATAATCATCCAATAAAATTAATTAAAGTTTTTTTTTCAATTTGAGTAAATAAGTTAAGATTGGCCAATAAACATTTGAAAGAGTTTATTTCAAAAATTATTGTTAAATAAATAAAAATATTGATCTGAAATGAAGATAATAGAAATCGATAATTATATATCATTTAAATCTATTACTATTTTAATACTATTTTTAGACATTTAAAAATATTAATTTTTTTAAATTAAACAAATATTAAAAATAAAGATGAGAATCTGGAGTTGAATAAAAAGTGTAGTTTATTTAGTTTCATGATAACTTTAGAGTATAAAGAGCAGTGCATTATTTACGTATAAGCTACGCAAGCTATAGCTTAGGGGCCCAAAAATAAATTATCTGAGTGAGCAAGTATCACATATACTTAAATGTATTACACTGGCAAAAACAAGAGTAAAAATATAGTAAAATCACGCGCTGACATTTTAATCAAAAAAAAGTTTTGTAAAATTTTATGAAAAAAACCAACAGAATATATGTTCAAGATGAACTAATTTAACTAGGAAAATTGAGGGAAAATCAAACTAAAATTGTAAAAAAATCACATTTGGAATGAATGAAATTAAGGAAAATTAGAGACTAATATCAAAACGTGTCAGTCTATAAAGTTGCACTGAAATTGAAAAATCCCAACTGGCCAAATGTGTGTAATTTTTCTGCCTCCGATTTTCTCTCATAAGCTTCCGAATTAGGAAAAATAAACATTTCATTCTTAACTAAACTGTTTTTCTTACAGAATTAAGAAATAAGTGTCAGATAATGTAATCAAGTTCTAGAAAATAAATTAGACAATTATTAATTTTCTTATAAATATTTTAATTTCTTGATTAATAACATGCAGAGAATTATCAGGTAAAATATTAGCAATTTTGACTAAGTACCAGTCCTAAGACCGTTTTATTGCTGTCTGGATAAATTACTGCCGAAATTCCAATAAAATTTGATTGGTGTAAAGCTTAATTCAGATGAATGATTTGTTAGTTGTTAAGCCATAAATCAGCCAATCAATAACTTATCAGCAGCAGCTGTAAAATTCTCATATACATGTTGACAGACATGTGAAAATCTTGTTCCTTCTATTGTCACCAGAAACCACTTCGTAGATTCTCCTGAAATAGATGCCAACGATCTAGACTTTTTCAATGGCTCAAAAATGTGAATAAACCAAATAGAAAATTCTCGATTCCTTTTTGACGACTGTATTAGAAACTTTGGACACACTGTTCTCATCAAAGTTTCGTGTATTGCAAAACATTGTTTAAGCATAAATGGACAATTAAGGTGCCCCAGTGTGAAATCCACACTCTTAATTATAAATTCCCATTTTATTTTACAATATATTGTTACTGTTAATAAGGATTTTCAAAATCGGGGTTTTTTTATGGAATAGAAATAAAATATTAAATATAAGGTTAAAATTTATAACAATGATAAACTGCTAGTTCTAAAGTTGGTCATATTTTTAATTATTTGAAACCATGTGATTGCAAAATACAGTTACCATTACCATGACTATTTGAAAAAATTTCAAATCAAAAAATTTAATTTAACTTTTTAATTTTTAATATAGGATAATAGTATTAAATAGATCAGACGAATGAGTCATCATTTGATTGAGGAAAATCGATTTTCAGGTCAACTTGGAATAAAAATGTCATGTTGTCGATTGAAATTAGAAGTTATTGTAAAACCTAAAATTCATAAATGTTGATTAATAAAATATGAAGGTGGATTTCATTAATATAATTAGCGCCTTTAAACACTGTGTATGAATGAAAAACACATTTGTAATTTATTTGATAAATAATTTTTAAAACAACGGATTAAATTTTCTTTTTTAAAAAAAATTAAAGCCATATTGTAATTCTTAGAGTTGCGGTTTAACCTTCGTACATGATGCATACACCTTTTCCATATTGAATCTGTTATGAGTATTCAATTTTAACGTCATATTCGCTTGACAGTTTTTGTGGTTGTATTTTACACTGATACGCAATTTACTTTAAATTGTGTGCTTATTTGTCATCCTGATGTTTGTGGATAGAACCGGTTGTATTTCGGATTTTCTTCATAATTTGAACTATATGATACTAGTCAGTGTGAATGTGTGTGGTTTAATCGGACAGTGCACACATTTTTCTGTTAATAGCAGATTCAATTTGGAAACAGTGTAGACAACGCATCATTGTAACCATATTGTGATGAATTTCAATAATACTAAAAGTTGGTTGTCTTTTTTAAAATTTAATATCAAAAATAAAACAAAATAATAATAGTTGATAAAAATAAAAAATCCTCAAGGGATAAATTGAAAACGGAATTACTTGTTCATAGAATTCGTGGTTGGTTTCAATTTTAAGGCTTGTTGGGAGTGTGTTTGACTTTTTATGATATTCGGTTCCAAACTGTCCGAACGGCTGAGGTGAACGGTTTTCGTTACTTGCAAACATTTTACGAGCATTTTGAACTGATATTTTTTCTTCACTTTGGTCTATATTGGTTATTTCTTTATTTGGATCTCTAAAAAGAGAAAACTTTAGAATTTGATTCGAAAGGATGGACACAATTATCACTTTGCTTTGGATAGTAGAGGGATTACTTAACATATATAGCGTGTGTAAAAGATGTAAACCCTTCAAAACCATCTGTCGTGTATAGTTTTAGGAAGTTTCTAGTTTTCCTCAAATCTTTTCAGTAAATTAGTTGACCTTATTTTAATCTACTCCAAGTCATGGGTACCTCTGAGGATGATCGGATAAAAGAAAACTCTTGTCGAAATTTTATTTTTTTTCATTATATTTTGTATTACTTTGTTTGTTTGGTATTCAAATATGCATTTCAACAGTAGTCAAGCTAAGACTCACAGATCAAATTAATGCGGTTTCTGCCTTTAATCCAAACATTCTATGGGCCAAACGCATTTTTAACATTTACAGGGGATAAAATAATATTCCCTGTGGCTCCCGGAAAAAACATGTATGAAAATAATTATAAGTAAATCTTTTCATCGGAGAAATTTGTCACTCATGCATATATATATATAATGATTTGGTATGACCTTGGTAAGCTTTCATCAAACTTGGGTCTTTGGGTCTTATAAAAGCAAAAATGGACTCGTTGATCCCAATCAGCAGATTGCGGTTTATTTGTATTTACATTTCACTGACTGCGTTTCCTATTTATATCGCAATATAAAGCCGCTGGGAGAGATCTCTGCTAAACCGAGACGTGTGAAATATAATTGAATTACCTCTTGGAAACTTCGGAGAATTTGTGAAAACCATTCACATCAATTATAAAATATACGCAAACGTTAATCAAATATGAATTTCACGCTCATTTGTAAAAAAAGAACATTAATTTAATTTCAAGTTAATTAATTAATTTAATTTGATAAAAACTTTTCTCATTGGTTACTTTACAAGTTCACAAGGACACAGTGCCGCATCAATAATTAATAATTTTCCAAAAAAAACTATTTGTCAACATTTTGTTAAACAGTTTTTTGTAATATTGTGCTTTTTCAAGCAGTATTCAAAACTTTTTCAATTAGTGATATTTTTTTATTATTATTATTATTATTATTATTATTATTATTATTATTATTATTATTATTATTATTATTATTATTATTATTATTTTTATTATCATTATTATTATTATTATTATTATTATTAGTATTATTATTATTATTATTATTATTATTATTATTATTATTATTATTATTATTATTATATTGTTTCATTGTTTTCTTATAAAACGCTCAATTAGCATAATAAGAGACTTTGAAGCAGTACTTGAATTTAAACAAAATTTGAAATTAAAACAATTTCTATAGCAATATGAAAAAGAATTACTTAAGTTTTTCTTTTGAAAATTAACCATAAAACGTTTTTTTAAAATTCTCAAAATTAAAAAAATTATTAATTTATTTTTTTTAGATTTATCTGCTGATAATCTTTTACTGCACATTTTTCTATAATGGAATTTATTGATTTTATTTGCTTGCAATCGATTATTTGGCAATTTTAATATCTGTGATTTGGAGAAAAAAACATTTTTTTTTTAAATTAAGCTTTTAAATCATTTTCTTCAACTCTAAACTTGTCAAGTTAATATTATACTATATCAAATGATGCGATTTTCTCGTCGCAAGTTGCAGTTATTATTATTATCATTATTATTATTATTATTATTATTATTATTATTATTATTATTATTATTATTATTATTATTATTATTATTATTATTATTATTATTATTATTATTATTATTATTATTATTATTATTATTATTATTATTATTATTATTATTATTATTATTATTATTATTATTATTATTATTATTATTATTATGAGATTTTCATAGAACGGGTAAACTTGCAAATAAAAGAAATTACCTCACGACAATAAAGTTAAGTTGGCTTCCAGAGGTCCGAATCAGGTCTTGAACTTGTTTCAAAGTTCCATGTTCAACATCAGAGTTGTCAATTATTTTTATTTCATCGTTTCTTTGTAAAATTCCTTCTGCTGGACTTCCCGAAAATACCTTTAAATGATGATATTACAATAAAAAATAAATAAAAACATTTTTTATTATAGTTTTCGAAGTAACTGTAATAATTATGTATCCATCAGTTTTAGAAAATATCAAAAATAAATTATAACCATGACAACGAGAATATTTATTAAAAGCAATACCTAGGAATTATGGAAGTTATGAGAATATATTTCTATAATGATTTAATATCCGTATAGTGGAGGATATGATTGAGAGGAAACATTTTTGAGTAGTTGAATTATAATAGAATAACTAAACAGATTTTGTTAGGGAAGAGCATAGGTATGCTGTATAGCATGCATTGTTATACTCATCCTCCAAAGGTTTCTAAGACCACTTTGATTGATTATTATTATTATTATTATTATTATTATTATAATTATTATTATTATTATTATTATTATTATTATTATTATTATTATTATTATTATTATTATTATTATTATTATTATTATTATTATTATTATTATTATTATTATTATTATTATTATTATTATTATTATTATTATTATTATTATTTATTATTATTATTATTATTATTATTATTATTATTATTATTATTATTATTATTATTATTATTATTATTATTATTATTATTATTATTATTATTATTATTATTATTATTTATTATTATTATTATTATTATTATTATTATTATTATTATTATTATTATTATTATTATTATTATTATTATTATTATTATCAATATTAATATTGCACAGGCCTACAAAAAAGAATTGTTGTCATTGCCAAAGAATTTTCCAAGGAATAGACGTATTTTGATGCCGTTGATTCTGAATATGGCTCTAAGTTGTTGGATAATCATTTGGTTTTGATTTCCATGTTTTATCATAATAATGCTCATTAATTCTTTCATCTTATAAAATACAACTTACTTGAGAGTTCCTAAATTGGTCTACAATAGAATCTAGTGAACATATAACGGTTGAATAAATAGCAAAATAAGAAAAGTTTAAAGCCACTATTAAGTGCTTATTCAGTTATGTTGATGGAGGGAATCTAATGCTGCGATGATTGTTGACTTTATATTAGTGTCAAGGCTTTTATCATTTATATTCGGATTGCCACATTCTAAAGGCAATATACTGTGCTTGTCTTCCCCACTGGTCTGTGTATAAGCAAAGTCTGAGTAATGAAAAACTGAAGGCAGGAATGTTCAATGGCCCTCAAATTCACAAGTTTATGTATGATCCTCATTTCTCCGCTTCCATGAATGTTGTTGAGGCTCACACTTGGCAAAGCTATGTTGCAGTCATGAAGAATTTCTTAGGAAACCATTGAGCTGAAAATTACTAAGAACTAGTAAAAAACATGCTCTCTCATCTCAACAATTGTGAATGCAATATGAGCATAAATTTCACTTTCTTCACAGTGATTTGAGGAAATTTCCTGAGAATCTCGACCATTTTAGCGAAGAACAGGGAGAAATATTTCATCGAGACATCAGGACAATGAAGTAAAGATATCAAGGCCATTGGGACAAGCATACGATGGCCGATTGCTGTAGGAGTCTCTCACGTGAATCGGTTATAATACGGCGCATAAAAGAAAATCAAACAAAATCTGTTTTTCAAGATCTTGAAAATTTGCTCATTTTGTTTCCCGATTTTAATAACAAAATATTCGTGTTTCATGCAAGCATAGGTAGTCACTTACAATTTGGGATAATCCTGAACGTTTGAGTTATATCTAGCTTACAGAAATATTGAGCCCGTTAAAAGAAATGCCTGCTATAAAAAATGCAATTTTGATCAGTTTTTCACCAATCGGTAGAGCTCAGTAAGACGTCTGACGCAAAGATTTGCATCATAACACACTTCCTAGCAAAGTTTATCCAACATTACAATAGTTAAGTGATTACTGTATTCGAGCACTCTATCGTATAATATAAAAAAAATGTTTATCTCAAAAAATTAGAGCCAATCACGTAAGACAAACAAACGGCAGATTCGAATTCAGCGTATCAAAATCACTCCAAGTCCACTCAAAAGCTCTTTGCCAATAAAAGTTTTGTCCGCCAGAGTTATTAATATTATTATAATTAACATAAACAAAACTACAAATTTAAAAATAAAAATATCTTTAATAACATCATTAAAAAGTGAATGTTTTGTTTTAATTCGACTCAATTCTAAATTTATAAATAATATTACCTGGAAATGAAATCAAAAACCAAAACATGCGCAAATTTCGTTGTGGGGTCATAAAAATACTGTGAGAAAATTGAGATTCTATCAAAATGATTTTGGTTTCCAATCACATGCAAGCTTGAAATACATGAAATTAAAGAATTTACCCGCTGTACTGAAAGTGGATACCCTGTATCAGATCCTCCTTGAAGTCGAAATCCCCAGGGACGACTCAAATTATCCCTAGTTAGACGAAGATTGAGTGTCTGCATATTGACTGGAGGTGCAATATGCTAAGAAAAGAATACAAATTATCGTCAACAGCAACGAATATGGACCAAAAATTGAGAAGACTTCAGTAGTACCCCAATGAAAGGAAATTTGTCTCAGATCTCACAGCATTGCCCAATAAATCCCAGATCAGTAAATTCTACGAATCGATCAATGTTTCACAGCATCATTACTATTGGTATTTTTGCACATCGGAAAACATTGTCGCAACAAACCTGAAGGCACACTATGAAAGTTCAATTTTCCCCCGAATTTTCTGTGCCCAAGTGAAGAAAATCGACAAATATCGTCGCACCCCCTCTGTCGATGTACCAGCATTGATATGTCAAATGGGATTCCTATGGCACTTTGCAACTTTCCCCATCAAACTGCACATGTACACATGTTTGCTTGGGCGGAATTCTATAGGAAATGACTACAAAATAGGCCTTCGAGAACATTTTTTGTGTAATAATGATTAGGAAGTTTGTTTATTTAAATTTTATTATTTTACTAATGTTATTTTTGATCAATCATTTGGCCATTCAAATACTTTTTAATCACTTTTAGAAATAAATATTGATTTTTAAAAAGTGTTTGTAAAAAACTATTTTTAAATAATGATTATTGACCACATTTTTTTTATATCTGAACAGAAAATTAATAAAAATTTTATTAATTTTAAAATATATTCAATGAAAAGTAATAACCTCTGACTTTTCTTCTTCTTGTGGTATTTCATCCATTATCTGAGAATTTTATTATTATTGTGATTATTATTATTATTATTATTATTATTATTATTATTATTATTATTATTATTATTATTATTATTATTATTATTATTATTAGTATTATTATCATTATTATTATTATTATTATTATTATTATCATTATTATTATTATTATTATTATTATTATTATTATTATTTTATAATTATTATTTAAATAATAATTATTAATAATATTTTTTGATATCTGAATAGAAATAAATAAAAATTTTAATAATTTTAAAATATATTCAATGATAAGTAATAACCTCTGACTTTTCTTCTTCTTGTGGTATTTCATCCATTATCTGAGAATTTTATTATTATAATTATTATTATTATAATTATTATTATTATAATTATTATTATTATTATTATTTTTATTATTATTATTATTATTATTATTATTATTATTATTATTATTATTATTATTATTATTATTATTATTATTATTATTATTATTATTATTATTATTATTATTATTATTATTATTATTATTTTTTTTTTTTTTTTATTATTATTATTATTATTATTAATATTATTATTATTATTATTATTATTTTATAATTATTATTTAAATAATAATTATTAATAATATTTTTTGATATCTGAATAGAAATAAATAAAAATTTTAATAATTTTAAAATATATTCAATGATAAGTAATAACCTCTGACTTTTCTTCTTCTTGTGGTATTTCATCCATTATCTGAGAATTTTATTATTATAATTATTATTATTATAATTATTATTATTATAATTATTATTATTATTATTATTTTTATTATTATTATTATTATTATTATTATTATTATTATTATTATTATTATTATTATTATTATTAGTATTATTATTATTATTATTATTATTATTATTATTATTATTATTATTATTATTATTATTATTATTATTATTATTATTAATATTATTATTATTATTATTTTATAATTATTATTTAAATAATAATTATTAATAATATTTTTTGATATCTGAATAGAAATAAATAAAAATTTTAATAATTTTAAAATATATTCAATGATAAGTAATAACCTCTGACTTTTCTTCTTCTTGTGGTATTTCATCCATTATCTGAGAATTTTATTATTATAATTATTATTATTATAATTATTATTATTATAATTATTATTATTATTATTATTATTATTATTATTATTATTATTATTATTATTATTATTATTATTATTATTATTATTATTATTATTATTATTATTATTATTATTATTATTATTATTATTATTATTATTATTATTAATATTATTATTATTATTATTATTTTATAATTATTATTTAAATAATAATTATTAATAATATTTTTTGATATCTGAATAGAAATAAATAAAAATTTTAATAATTTTATAATATATTCAATGATAAGTAATAACCTCTGACTTTTCTTCTTCTTGTTGTATTTCATCCATTATCTGAGAATTTTATTATTATAATTATTATTATTATAATTATTATTATTATTATTATTATTATTATTATTATTATTATTATTATTATTATTATTATTATTATTATTATTATTATTATTATTATTATTATTATTATTATTATTATTATTATTATTATTATTATTATTATTATTATTATTATTATTATTATATTATTATTATTATTATTATTATTATTATTATTATTATTATTATTATTATTATTATTATTATTATTATTATTATTATTATTATTATTATTATTATTATTATTATTATTATTATTATTATTATTATTATTATTATTATTATTATTATTATTATTATTATTATTATTATTATTATTATTATTATTATTATTATTTTTATTATTATCATCATCATCATCATCATCACCATCTTAATTTTTAAATATTTTCAATCCAATGAATTACCTCTGATTTCTCTCCTTCCGGTTTTATTTCATCCATTATCTAATTGTTATAGAAATATTTCCTTAAGCTTCAAAATTTGTATTAACGAAATTCTTTTCTTTTCAATTCAACGATTAAAACAAAATATTCCAGGCAAGATTTTTTTGCAATGATTGTCAAATGAAATACAATAATAATAACGATAATAATAAGTTTAATAATAGAAAAGAATTCTTTCTAGTTGTCCTGTGTCAAAAATCTGTCGACATGTACCTGGAGAAATGATAAATGAAACGACAAAGATCCATTGAAACACGGCAGAATGTCTGTGCAGAATGTGCAAAATATGTTGGAAATAATTTTGTGCATTGAAATTTGTTTACTATATTTGTTATGAATTTTCATCATGCAAAATTTGACAAAATCGAGGTTTCCTCTAATTTTTGCCGCAGATTTTCCCCGTTTGATTTGGTAAAAAAAATCTTTTCATTTGTTTTTCAAGGCACATTATTTACCATGTAAACATTTTTCATTTTCTTTTTCGGAGAAACGAGAAAATCCGATAAATTGTCTTTATTTTTTTAATTGAGTTTTGACGTATCATTTTACATTTTATTTATTAAGTTTTGTTTTTTGTTTATAATTTGAATTTGAATTATTTTCTTTTTAACCAATCCGGATTAATTTATTATTTAATAAGAAATTCTCTCCTTTATTCATTCTACTTTCTTGACTAGAATTATCATTCACTATAAAAAATTATTCTAATTGTATAATTAACTTTTGCGAAGTAATATTTTGTTTAGATCACAAGTTTTTGTTAGTAAATCTTCTTGGGCCGCTGACAATTTCATTATCGTACCAATAGGGGGGGGGGGGTATTCTTTGAGATTACCTTTGAAACTCGACTTTGTAATACAACTTCCGCATTCAGGGTGTAAACCGAATTAAACTTATGGCACTGAAATATTTTATCTTAATCTTAGTAAAATATAACTTGAAATGAGTTGAACAGAAAACTTTCTACGGTAGACCCAAGAGATTGCTAGAACCTTAGCCATTTTGGTAGAACGACTTACTTTTTCTAGAATTCCATCTACTAGACATTCATTACAACGTCACTTGTGACGGGTGTCTAATGGTAAAATTTTTCTTATACGTGTATTTAATAGGGAAACTGCGAAGTCTTTTCTTAGCTTATGTCAAAGTATATTCTTTGCCTATTATGTGGAAAGCATTAATAAGTAAATTATAACATACACATAAAGTGGTCGATGGTTATTGTTCATTTACTGCTCGATGGAATTTTGAGTTATTTGCTTTTCATTTGTGCTTTCCATTTGAAATGCGTAAATTTTATTTCACAGTGATAATCCTTGTTGCACACCAACTCAAAAATCTCTATCATTTGCACCAAGGGATATTAAATTGGACCTTAATGGACATTATACTGCACCTTAAATAATAAATCAAAATACTAACCTATAATAAATTTTTGTGTGTGGGGGACATTAGATGAGACCTTAAACTATAGGAAGATAGAAAAATATTACGTGAGAAGAAAGCAATGCTTGCACTAATTCATGGTTCACAAGTTTTCTTTAGTACATATGGACAATATAATGCAATTAACATTTTTAAATTGAAAAGATAAATTAGGAAATTTTTGAAATCAATTTTGATGCTTCTCATAGCATTATAACACGCACATAGAGGAAACCATTGAAATATGTAAGTTTGCCTTTTATATATAGTTAACTTTTAAAGATTATTGAAGAATATCTACTGCCAATATAAATGAATAATTGAAGCCATTGAAATTGAATTTGGCAAAATTAAATTTGGTATAACAATAAAAGTCTCCTCTTTTCCATTTCGTCCAATATTCGTCATACTGCTATCCGTCAAGAAGTCATTATGGAAATTTAAGAAATTATAACCACCATATGAAAAGATTATTGACAAAATGTTTAATAAAATTTTAGATGAATTGTAGATATTTTATATTTAAATAAATAGATAAATGTCTTATCTTGTTTTTGAATAAATCCAGAATGTTTGAAAATTCATTAAAAAAAATCATAATAAACAAATAAAATTTATCTTTAAAAATATTTTTATTAAAATTTTACATAAACAAAAAAACTTACTTTAAAAAGCATTTTAATAATTCCAGGGTACGATTTACTGTCTTCAAATTTTATATTAAAAGTCCTTTGGAATATCAATTCATGCTTAATTTATTCCAAGCATGGCCGAATTTACCCAACTGATGTAGTTAAAAAAATTTTTTGTATTCAGTTTTTTGGTAAATTTTATTCCACAACATTTTTCTATGATTTAAATTTTACAGAATTATGAACTTTTTAATCAATTCGTAAAAATATCAAATCTTTCAAAATTAATTTTATTGAATTTGTCATAACGGATTTTCTTTATTAAAATTGATTTTCATTATACCTTGACCTGTTTTTGGTATATTCATCCAACCGGTTACAGCAGTGGTTCCCACACTTTCCACCGAGGGTCAAATCTAATTTTAGAAGTAATGGTTACAGTAACCCATCAATTTTTATTTATACATTTGATAAATATAAGGATTTTTAATAAAAAAATAATTAAATTGAAATTAATTTCCACTAAATTAATTTAAATATTTAAAATCAAATGTGAATAAACTGAATATTTTAAATTAAATAATTTTTAATTTAATTTAGTATTAATAATTTCGTTAATATATTTATATCGATTCAATAATATAAAAAAAACAACAAAAATTTTTCAAAAAAATATTTACTTAAATATTCGATTTCATAACAATCAGATTTTGCAAAATTAAATTTTATAAATGGCATGATTAAAAATGTAGGAATTTGTGATATTCGACTGGAGTAATAATAAGATGACCAACTATACTTATTTACTGAGTTTGTACTCTTTTTTTTCGCAAAACGTACATTAAACGAATCCTTTAAACGAAAATTTAAAAAACCAGTTTCCGTTCATTGTAGGTAAAACTTTTATGTACTTTAGTTTCACTATTTCCATGAATTGCAATTGAAAATTCCCTATTGTAGATTGTGCATTTAACCAAGCAGTGTACTCTTTTTGAACAAAAAATAGTTGGTCACCTTAGTAATAAGATTCTGGTATTTCATTGTAGAGGCCCATTGTTCAATTGAGGTGGATCTAGTTTTTTAAAACGTTCTTGATGAGCACCAAATAATTTCAAAACTAGTCTGCATTTATAATCACATCACCATTTATGTTGAAAAATCAGTTATCAGAAAAACCATATAATTTAATGTTATTTAAAATTATTTAAAAATGTTATTGTTAAGTACTTTAAATTTTAAATATGAAACTATGCATTAAGCTATCTAAACTATTGACCTCAAATAACTTTTTAATGTTAAAATAAATTTTAAAACAGTTAATATTATATATATTTTTTCTTAATAATATTTTTTAAATAAATAAGTTTTTTTTAAAAAAAGGTTTCTTGAAAAATATTCCATTTCTTTATAAAAATAAAATTTTATTTTAATTTACTTCACTCAAAATTAAATTTGTTTTAAATTTTACCGAATTATATTCAAATAACTTTTAACTAATATTTTGTAGTAGATTTTATATATTTTTAAAGTTATTCATGGCCTGCCTCGCTGTTAAACGATCATATAATGAAATCGAAGAAGAGCCCAAAGTGTTCAAACGAACAAGACAAACTTTTGGTGATGCATCTAGTAGATTAGAATCATTTTTTAACTCAAATTCCAAATTCAATTTAGGTTAATTGATGATTAAATATTGCAACTTATTTAAATATTTTCATTATTGTAGATGAAATTGCTCAGTGTGTAGTTCGAGAAGCTAAATTACTTCACAAAACCAAACAGTTAAAAGTTTCTAAACCTGGAAATCAGTTAAATAAATTCTTAAACAAAACTCTAACTGAAGGTGAAGAAACAGCAGTTTTTACCTCAAATCAGGCTCAGACTATTTGTGAATCAATAGTGAAAGAGCGTGAAAATCATCTCAGACAAGAATTCACATTCATTTTGACAAACAAAATCGCTGAACAATACAATAACTTTTTGAAATCCAATCAAAATAATTTAAGCCGGAAATTTTCTCAAATTGACATGTCATGTAAGCTCTTCGATTGTGCTAATTATTGATTGATTTCTGTGCACTTTTAGATGTCTCGTGATGAAGCTGCCGCAATTTCCCTGTTAATTTTCTATTAATAAAATTCATTAAAAATTGCTTTTTGACTTTTGTTATTAATGTTTTTGATTGTGATTTGTTTTGGCGTGAAATCAATAAATGACCGGGTTACTTTGATTGGTCGAAGGGAGCTGCGGTGCAACTTAGATTTTTATCTCATTGGAAACCTCTTGATGTACTTGGCATTATTCGTTTCAATTCCGCACTCGGGTTCACTAATACCGAGTGAGGAGAGCCGGATTCCTGTGTTATTGTCCACCCCACCCCCCCCCTTAGGGCCATGATTAAATCTTTATCAATTGTTACGGTTAATTCTTTGATGTTTGGAAGTCTTTTAATTAGCTTTACTTTCCAGCCTTGAGTTGCTGAATGCATAGGTCGGTTGACCGGGTTTATGGCCCACTCTTTTTTCCATACCGTCTTTGATGTTTGTCAACGAACTCTATTGTATCACTCTGAAAGCAACATTAGTGATAACAATAATAACGTTAAGCTAACTTGTGAAAAGCTTTTCTAGTCTAATAACGAA
Source organism: Schmidtea mediterranea (assembly GCA_022537955.1). Lineage (NCBI taxonomy): Eukaryota > Metazoa > Platyhelminthes > Tricladida > Dugesiidae > Schmidtea > Schmidtea mediterranea. Next base: position 42,000,591 of record CM039682.1, read on the forward strand.
AATTGTAGTAGTTTTCAAACTGTAACCTCATTCTGTTAGGATTTTCGTCAAATTCATTATTAAATTGCATGAGGCGTATAACCTTTCAAAAATCGAGACAGTATTAGTTACACGAGGCTCCAAAACTACACCCGTTGCATTCTCATGCATATACAAAGAAAGAACCATTTGCATAGGAACATATATAGCTGGTGAATTCATGCCTCAAACATAATTTGAATCATTTTTTCATGCTTTGCATTGAGATTCAACGGTGCAACATTTAAATTAAAACTGATTGTCCTTTTATCGCCACTTTGAGCTTATTGTACATTTACTAACATAAAAAAAATCCATTATTGACAAAAATTCGACAGAAACATATATACCAAATGAATTAAATCAAAGAAAAAAATCACAAAACGTTTATTTATGAAATTTATATTCTAAAATTCCACGAAGTTTCATAAATAATTCAAACACGAATAAACAAAACATTCGACAATTTCATTCATTAATTTCAATAATCCAAACAGCGCACTCAGGCGAGACAAAACTTATAAAAAACTGTTTCTGAACACTTGGAAACTTTTTCTGAATTACAAGGAACAACTAGTGATAGCTTGCAAGAATTTCGCGTAAATCTTTATGCCATGAGAGGAGAGGGGTACAGTAATAGATGTTTGGTGAAATATAATAACGTTCAAGCTTGAATTTTCTAACTATTACCGGTGAAACAGAATTGGTAAAAATTAAAACAAAATCTTTATATATTGTATCATATTTGATATTTACTCAGGAGCACGATAAAGGTTTAAACATTTGAATTATGTTCCACTTTCCTGTGGACCCACAGTTGAATCGAAGTCAAATGAAAGCATTGTATTCGCGTAATATCAAGTCTGGCTCAGGCCTGATCTCATTAACGTCGAATGTGTTTGTACAGATTTTGTATAGATTCAAGATTTATTACGCGTTTACTTATAGGAAAACTTGTACATTATTTCTTATATAAGCCTCCGATATATTTTTTTAAAAAACAAAAAAATGCATCAATTATAATGTAACAATAAAAAATGCGCTCTAATTAATTAAATGAACACTTTTTTTAACACCGTTTTTTTACTGCCATCACAATGAATCTTTGTAGACGCCAAATTTACTAGACTTCCGAATTTCCTAACTACAGAAAAGAATTCTTCCTTAATGTAACAATCACTTGAAACCTGGATTTGATTCTGTAAATAACAATGATTTTTCTCTAAGTGAAAAATATTTAAAGAAATTTAAAAAAATTTTATTAAAAAAAAATTATTAAAATTCTACTGTATAAAAAAATTTAAAAAATCAATAAACACAGATTATAGAGTTTAGAAATATTTTTAGAAATATTTAAAAATAATAAAAATATTTAAAGAAATTTAAAAAATATATAAAGAAATTTAAAAATTATCTAAAAACATTAAAAATAATATTTAAAAATTACTTAAATTTAATTAAAGAAATCATTTCACCATTTTGTGTATACTGTCAGATAGGTGTACGCAAAAAAATGGAAAAATTCAAAATAGAAAAAATGGATTCTGAATTACACAAAAATATCGATTGAATATGACCAGCAAATCAACTGCTTATAGAAGTTTAAATTTGAAAATAGTGTACCGGTAATGTACCGGTTAGTACATAACCAAGCGGGTCCAAAGTTAGAGTCCAAAAATGATTTGTTTAAACTGATATTTTGAAACACGTTTTTATTTAGGTGAATACATTTTAGAGAGAAAAAAATAATTTTGCATTTATGAATTAACTATTAGTTAATAAAATTATAATAAAATAACCATGAAAATGAAGAGTATATTTTAAATGAAGAAATATATTGCATATCAAAGATAACTTTGAAATCAAAATATAATTTTGTAACCATAAAACCCTTGAGGAGGAATGAAATTCTTTCGGAAATCTTCTAAAGTTTTATATTCTTTGAGTTTCTCTTCAATTTCGTCCAAGGCTTCTATAGTAAGATTTCCATATTGTTTCAAAGCCCAAAACTTCTCCAATCCATACAAACTGTTCATTTTCAAATCTCTCAAAACATTATTCTGAAAATCTTTATACTCATTCATATTAAATCGTTCTTTATTTTCTAATTTATAGGAAAACATACGAAAGACGCACTCAACTCCATAACGATAGCCATGTTCGGCGTCTTCCCATGCCAATTCTTGAAATTCTTTATACATTTTCTTTTGAGAGTTTTCCCTCAAAAAAAACGACCAAAACCGAAACAAGGCATTCATTTCTGCCGAACGGCCACATCCGGTTAATTTCCGATCACTCAACGCGGTTTCTTTGAATTCCAAATAAAGGTTCAATTTGAAATCATCATTCAACAATATTTCACCGACATGATTTTTATGGGGATTTTCCAAACCTTTTGCAACGGTTTTACCAGAATCTCGATATTGACTGTAACTATTGGAAGAGGAGGCTCGTTTCCTTCTGATGTTATTCAAAATATACCCCATCATTGGATCATTTGTTGGTCGGACTTCATCATTATCAGACTCGTAGAAATTCAAATGATTAATACTCTTTTTCACCTTTGTGGTAGGCTTAGGTTTTGGCAAAATCTTTACAGGTTTTGAAGGAGTGTTGGTGTTTTGGTATTCAAAAATTACATTATCTAATAATTTGTCTACATTTTCTAGTTTATTATTGTATTGTATTGAGTAATCGAATTGGAGTGCGTCATTTGGAACATTGCAGTACCAGGTGCAACTTTCATTCAAGAAGCTATAATCTATATTGTCTTGGCTAAGAGGTTTCATTTTATGGATCAACACGGAAGGATTGTTGTTGATATTCATCCAAGCCATTTTTTCTTCAATACTAATTTCAGAATCAGGCAAACACGAGTCAGATTCATTTTGACTATCCAAACTAGAACAACTGGAACAGGATTGATATCGGGTTCTAGTGTTGAAGGTTTCTTGTAAACTTTTCTTTAATATTATTCTTTTTTCAGTGTCTGGATAAGTGTTTTCGATGATGGAATCGGTGTCACTGATTTCATGCCAGTCAGGCGTAGTACCTTTAAGAGTGATTAAATAAAGATTATTCTCATCTAAATCACTGCCCGATTCCATTGTTGCTCTCTTTTTACGATAAATTCTTTTAGATGGAACTTGAGCTTTTACACTATTTCCAAATTCAAAAGTGAGATTATCATTATTGACTTCAACTCTATTCACACTTATTTCTGACATTGGCCGTGGAACATAGGTTTCTATAAAGGGTTCCAGTTCGGTTTCAAAAAACGAGAACGTATGATTTGGATAAGGCATTTCTAATTGCAAGGTGATTTTTTTTGTTACACGGAATGCTTGTAATGTCAGTTCAATGTTGTCCATGTCACACCTACGAATCATGTTATTTGCCTTGTCGAATTGTAAAAAAGAAGATCCGCTGAACTCGCCATTCACAGTGAATGGTGGCAACACTAGATTCAGGGAGATATTTAAAATATCATCAGCTGTTGCTCTAGTTCGTTTCATCCTTGGAAAATCTAGTAATATTTGTATTGGTATCCATCCGTTTTGATTCATGTTTTTTAACATAAAGAAGTCTTTTCGTAAATTGGTCTCACTGAAATAAAAATATAACAAGTTTATACGAACGCACATGATGCTTTCGTAATACTGTATACTTTTAAATGATTCTTCTACGTTGTTACCGATAGAAACGCATTCCTTTGGCATTGAACAATACGGTTTCACTTGACCGTCTTCGTTCCCATCAAGGGAGAATTCATTAGCAAACTTTTCATTGAATTCTTCAATGACGATTTTCATGTTTACAGATTTTTGAAGAGTAGACTTCTTTCTCTTATCTTTGTGATATTTTGATGTTTTTGTTTTTGATTCAAATGCTAATTTGGAAGCTTTTTTAGTAAGCTTCAATTGATTAGACTTGTTCAGATCCGGCCATTCGTTATCCATTGAAAACTCTATTATAAAACTTATAAATTCAAACAAATTTTTAAATATTTTTTTGCTTGAAAAGGCAAAAATATTTAAAAGGTGAAATATTTAAATTTGTTTTTTCAAAATTTCATAATAATTTTTAAAATTTTTTAAATAAAGTTCTCAATAATATAACTAACAAAAAATAATTTTGGCAATTAAAATTTTCTAAAATTAAATAATTTTATTATTTTAAGTATTTTTGAAAATGCAGAAAAAACTGATAAAATGACGTAATTTTAATTTTAAAAGTTGTAATAAGATTTTAAATTTTTCTTGTGACAGGTCGTTTTAAGCCTGTTAAAATGGACTTCAAATTTAAGGGATTAAAAAGTATTCTACTAACATTTATAAGTAGCAAAATGTAATAAGTAATATTTATATAATGAAGCTTGACATAGGTACATAGCCGTATTTTATTTTGTTAGTATTAAATATATTTATCACGTGATAGACGTCATCGTATTATTTTTGGTCTGTGCGGCGAAGGAGTTGAAGTGACCCCAAAATCAGTAATTTAGTGAACATATAATATGAATAAATTTCTGAAAGAAATAAAATATAAATAATCTAACGAAAATGATTCAACAACTGATTTAACAAAGTCCATGAAATAAACGTATTATTGAAGTGCACTAAATGAGTTCTAACCATAATGCAAATCCATGTTGATACTCATTATGTGAGTTATTGAATTTATTAGGTGTAAAGAATATTAGAAAAATGGCGCTATATTGCTTTTTTGTACTTGTTGAGATTTTTACGAAGTATGTCGATGGAATATCAAAACGAGGTAAACATCCAAAATGTATCACTCTATCGTAAGATCAATTCTCCTTTACCAAAATATTTTACTTTAACCAACTGGTCCTTACTGTTTATAGCAGTTTCTCGCACATAAATTTTACTGCTCAATCATTACATTTTTTTGCTAGATGGTAATTTATTGCCAATTAAGCTAATTACGGTCATTTCAGGTGACATTCAATTGGGTAGTTCTTGATTAATATATTCCCCGGCAAGTAATTCAATAAGTATGTTTATAGGTTCCTGAGCCTTCAATATGCCCCTGATCAATTTAATAGTCTTTTATTCGTCTTCAAAATCAAATTTACCACCGGATATCAATTTTTCAAATTTTAATAATTTAGAAATTTTGTATTTTACTTTTTGTAATATTTATAACTCTAACGACGTATTCCATTATAAGAATTCACAAGATCATTCTGATTTTGAATGAATCTTTTCCTACTCTGTTATGGATTCCACCGACTTCCTATAATTGAACTGATTACAATAATTCAAAATTATTGACTATAAAACCAAAATCAATAAATATCGATTTAATGTGATTCAAAATCCATCCAATAATTCAAAATTATTGATTATAAATAAAATCAATAAATATCGATTAAATGTTGATATTCAAAATGGAGCGACATGAAATAAGAAAAGTGAAAAATTTATTCGATTTACTAGATAAAAAGATTATTTACAATAAAATGCATCAGTAGTAATCATAAAAATTCCGTATCCAAGGACTCCAATTCTTTTAGAATCTTTCTGCGTTCCTTCAGCGCCCGATAAGCAGCATCACGATCTTTCTTCAGCGGTATTTTGTGAGTAGGTCTGTAACTTTCAATGATATTGTAGCACTCGATCACCTGGTGGATAAATGCTCGATAAATAATTGGCCAATAGAAATCAAGCACAAAAATTAATCAATAATTGAAAAAGAATCAATCAAAATAATTGGCCAATAGAAATCAAGCACAAAAATTAATCAATATATGAAAAAGAATCAATCAAAATAATTGGCCAATAGAAATCAAGGACAAAAATTAATCAATATATGAAAAAGAATCAATCAAAATAATTGGCCAATAGAAATCAAGGACAAAAATTAATCAATAATTGAAAAAGAATCAATCAAAATAATTGGCCAATAGAAATCAAGCACAAAAACTAATCAATAATTGAAAAAGAATCAATCAAAATAATTGGCCAATAGAAATCAAGCACAAAAATTAATCAATAATTGAAAAAGAATCAATCAAAATAATTGGCCAATAGGAAATCAAGCACAAAAATTAATCAATAATTGAAAAAGAATCAATCAAAATAATTGGCCAATAGGAAATCAAGCACAAAAATTAATCAATAATTGAAAAAGAATCAATCAAAATAATTGGCCAATAGAAATCAGGCACAAAAATTAATCAATATATGAAAAAGAATCAATCAAAATAATTGGCCAATAGAAATCAAGGACAAAAATTAATCAATATATGAAAAAGAATCAATCAAAATAATTGGCCAATAGAAATCAAGGACAAAAATTAATCAATAATTGAAAAAGAATCAATCAAAATAATTGGCCAATAGAAATCAAGCACAAAAATTAATCAATAATTGAAAAAGAATCAATCAAAATAATTGGCCAATAGGAAATCAAGCACAAAAATTAATCAATAATTGAAAAAGAATCAATCAAAATAATTGGCCAATAGAAATCAAGCACAAAAATTAATCAATAATTGACCAATAAAAACAACCTAGCCAATAAAAGTTATGTGACCAATGAAAAAACGCCCCCAACACAATAAACGTTCCCCTAAATTCAATAACCGTTAAATATCGAAAGATTTACATCAGCATCCGCAACAGCCAATCGCCTTTCGATTTCCTGTCGTTTAGTATCACGTTTAGCGGCTATCAACAGCCGTCTGAGCATTCCGAGGTTCGATTCGCTGACGAGTTTCAGTTCCGCCTGGCGCCGACTCAATCCCAATAGTGCTTTGTCTTCTTTGATTTTGAAATCGAATTTTCGTTTTCTCGGACTGGAAGGTTGCGGTAAATTGAGTTCAATGTAATCATCGGAATTGAGAATCATCGGATCTATTATATCTGCCTCACTGCTCTTCGTAATTCCCATTTGATCGGGCTCATTGTGCTGCTGCTGCAATAAACCCATTATCCAATGAATAATAACAGCCAATGAGAATCTAATACCAAATCGTGTTCGAGCTGAATTTTAGGAATGAAAGGAAGATTGAAATTACAGATTCCCAAATCTTCGGCGGTTTTCTTAATATGCCTTTCCAACTTGAAACTATTACTGACTTTCAATTGTTTGGCAATAGATTTCGACGATTGGCTGGTTTTGACAAACCCATTATTCTCTAAACGTTCACTGTAACCATCATTAGGAAATCATTAAATTCTTTTTACTGGATTCGTTGACTTTATTTTGATGGGTTTTGATAAAATTTTCCGTATGGTTAGACATGCTTTCAACGAATTTCTTCGGAAAGTCTTTTAATGCTTTCGGCTGAGAAAGTGGTTTTCTAATAAAGAAAAAAAATCAAACAGTCACACAACAGCTGTAATTGGAGAACAGATCAAATAAACGGAGAAAAATAAACATTGCTATTTATAAAACTCACTTTTTTGTGACGCTGAAAATTAACGAAATTAATAAATACTTCATTCCATTTTAAAGAATAAATCATATAAATCTATTTTTCAATGAATTAATAATTTAGGAATCGATTTATTTATTAATATTTATAGATTAAAATAATTAATATAATTTGAGTAAAAGAAACCAATGTTTAATTTATTGATTTTCTATAACTTTTGCCTTTCAAACTATATAAAATATCACATGGAAAAGGCAGTTTCGGAAGATTCACTAGCAGAATCAGAATTTTAACTAACAATATTTTCTTTATTTCCTGGTTAAATACAAAAAATGAAAGAAAACAAAATTTTATCTCATTTTCATACAAGGGAAATTTTGTACTATGTAACAACTTTTGTGTTCTGTAATAAACTTTGAATTATGTAATATATTTTAAATTGGTTAATAAATTGTTTATTATGTAATATATTTTATATTATGATTAATTTTTTATTTCGTTTTTTTAATAAATTTTGAATTGTTTAATAAATTTTTGATTTTGGGTTTTTAAATAAGTTTTTGTGTTATGCAATTTTTATTACGTAATAAATTTTGAATTGCAAAATAAATTTAGTATTTCATAATAGATTTTTCAATTTGTTTTTTTAAATAAAATTTTTGTATATTTTTTTAATTTTGTATTACGTAATAAGTTTAGGTATTATCCCATAAATTTTTCAATTTGTTTTTATAATTAAAATTTTCGCATTTTTAAAATTTTGTATTACATAATAAAGTTTGAATAGTAAAAAAAATTTTCATTTTTTAAATAAATTTTTATATTGTAAATATTTTTAATATTTTGTATTACGTAAAAAATTGGGTATTATTCCATAATAAATTTTTCAATTTGTTTTTTTAAATAAAATTTTTGTATTTTTTTATTTTGTATTACGTAATAAAGTTTGAATTGTAACATAAATTTTTCATTTGTTTTTTTAATAAATTTTTATATTGTGTATGTTTTTTTATTTTGTAAAAAATTGGGTATTATTCCATAATAAATTTTTCAATTTGTTTTTTTAAATAAAATTTTTATATTGTGTAAGTTTTTTTATTTTGTAAAAATTGGGTATTATTATATATTAATAAATTTTTCAATTTGTTTTTTTAAATAAAATTTTTATATTGTGTATGTTTTTTTATTTTGTAAAAATTGGGTATTATTCCATAATAAATTTTTCAATTTGTTTTTTTAAATAAAATTTTTATATTGTGTATATTTTTTTATTTTGTAAAAAATTTGGTATTATTCCATAGTAAATTTTGCATTGTTTTTTTAAATAAATTTTTATATTCTGTATATTTTTTAAAATTTTGTATTACATAATAAGTTTGGTAACAAATTTTTCATTTTAGTTTTTAAATAAATTTTTGTATTATTCATTTTTTAAATTTTATATTACATAATAACTTTTTCATTTGTCTTTTTAAATAAATTTTTGTATTGTGTATTATTTCTATTGTGTAATAAATTTGATATTATTCCGTAATAAATTTTTCATTTTGTTTTTTGTATTGTGCCATATTTTTAAATAAATTTTAAACTATTTAAAAGATGTTGCATTATGTAATACATTTTATAACGTGTCATATTTATTATTTAATGTTTTGTAATTAATTTAGAATTATATCTCATATTTAAATTACTATATCGCATATCTGAATTATTTTATTTTTTATAATAAATTTAAAATTTTGCGTTACGTCGTAAATTTTGAATTGTTTATATAATATTTCGCGGTTGGTAACAAATGTTGTGTATTATGTCATAAATTTTTAATTGTATAATAAATCTTGCAAGAAATTTTAGATTTTTTAATAAATTTTGATTAAGCTATTTAAATTGTGTTAATGAAAAAAATCAATTTTGTAATAAAAATAGAATGAGTCAATAATAATTGATGATTTCAGATTATTATATATTTGTATTGAATGAACAATCGCATCAAATAGCCAATTCAATATAGTGATCATTCAAGTTTGCACTGTAATAAATAGTTATATTTACCCAATGACATTATTACTTATAGTGAGTATATTGATTTTTTAAAATCAAAACAAATCAATTTAAAAGTCACTAATGTCATTTATCCTAATTTGTTTTGTTGCATTTCGATCAATATTTCGTTAAATTATGCAATTTTTTTTCAATTTCCGCTATCTTTCTTTCCTTTATGGATTTTTTGTTCATTATTTTCTTTCATATTTAATATGTCGATTGTAATATCGTATTTACCATAGTATAAGTCGAACTTTAGACCTTAAATTTTTTACCTTCGACTATGTTTTCTAGTCCTTTCACAAAGCTTCCGATGGCAATCGCCATCTTTTTTCACATTTATTTTCTGAAAATACTTTACCTATATTTCATTGCAACAAATCAAATATTTAGGCCTAAAAACTAATTCATTATTGTTACAAAATCCTTTATTTCGTTCTTTCTGGTGTCGTTTTTCTTATTTAATAGCATGAGCCAACCACAAGAAATTTCCAAAGATACCTTAAGTCACATTAAAACAACCTGAATTGTGCAGTTCCGAAAGTTTGTGATAATAACAAATTACATTGATAACGATAAGTGAAGTTAACTACAAAAAAAAATCATTAGCAATTGATTAATTTTACTCTTGAATTAATAGGAAATTGATAGAATAAAGATTAAAGAAATCAATATAATTAGATTATTAGTCAACTTTTTTTATTAAATCATTAATATTTTGTATGGTTTCTGTTTAACTTTGGCCTTTTATTCTATAGGTCAAATGCGTTGAACGTCAATATTTTAATTAAAATTTGAAATTTTACCCTTTCTGATTTGCTTTCTCTTTTAATTACCTGAAAAAGCATTGAGGCAAAAAAAATTCAGCTTGAAATAAAGAAATTCTTCAAAAATTACAAATTTGGTGAAATTTTTATGACATCGATTTTATTGAAGTTGAAAGGATCGAATTACCAGGGTTAGAGATTTTTTCTTTAGTTTACAAAAAATCATCGTGCTTCAAGGAAAATTAATTGTTATAATTATGTAGTAATTAAATATACTATATAGTTTAAAAAATATGACATTTTTATTTGACTGAAAATTGACCTACTTTCAAAACATTTATTTCTGATGTCAGTTTGTCAGATATAAGTCAAACTTCTTACAAAAAACGTTAAGCTAAAAAAGTTAAGTAGATCAAAAAAGTAAGCCAAGGAAGTTTTAAGGTCAAAAAGTAGGTCATATATTTAAAAATTATATTTTATTTATTTGAAAACGTCAGAATGAAATTTCAATTTTTAATAAATATTCTGATCTCAAATTTGTATTTTAAATTCACTTTTTATCTAGTTTCGATTATAAGCGGTTTATCGTTAGACTAACTTTTGGAAATGCATTTCAAAGTTATCTTTACTGTTAATCAGAAAACAACAAATTGATCTAGTTTAAAAGACTAAAGTGAAATAAAAACTATGAGAAAATATTAATTTACACATTGATTTCTTAATAAAGTTGTATGTCATTTTAATTATATTAATTTCTTTAATCTTTAATCTATTAATTTAAAAATAATATATTGCCAATCGATTGCCAAATTATTATTATTTTCTTACTTTCCTTTAGGTTTGGGGAAAATGTGTAAAATAAACGCTATGTGGTTCTAGAAATCTGAGAAACAATTTCCAATCAAATGAAATTCGAGGAAAATAAGAAGACACGTAAACACAATTTGTAATCTTGACAGTTTGATGGAAAATAAAAAAGGATAAGCTATAAAAGAAAGACAAATTTAAAGAAGCAGGAGAAAAATTCGGAAAAAACAGTAAACTCATGATAGGAAATAAGATCAGAAATTAACGAAGAATGAAAATGTACTGCATAAACTTGGCGAATGATCGTGAACCCTAGATGGGTTTTTGAAAATAGTCCAAAGCAGATACATAACAAATGCTTTATACAGGCAAACAAGTTTGCTTGAATTTTTTTGAATAGTAAGATTGATCAGTTTGAAATAAATTGTAATGTTAAAGAGAACAATTGAAAATCCCAGAACAGATAAGCTATTAAAAGCTACAAAATTGAAGCAGCAGAAGAAAAATTTGGAAAAAACTACGAATGTGGAGAAACAGTAAACTCAGAATTTATAATAATTTGGAAGTGACCAATGGAAATAAGATATCATAGAGACAAAAGAAAGTGGAAACAGAATTTGAAGTAACCTGCAAATTGGCACAAATATATCGAAAAAGTTTAACCTCGAGGCAATCAAGTGATCATTGAATTGAGCTATTGTTCTCCGTGTGTTGAATGTTTTGCCCATTTGTGATTGCAGAAGTCAAATCGATTGTAATTGTAATAGACAATAAGTATTGATAATATCAAAAATATGCTTGATGTTATGGCGATTATGGCAAAAAATTACACTAAGGAAATGCGACATTGAATTTGAAATCTTTTCCTTTTGAAAAGAATACGAAGTTACAGAAAATGATTTAATTGAAATAATTTCCTTGATGACGAAATTATCAAATCGCATGGTGAAAAGGATAGAAAATGCGGCTTTGAATTATACTTGGAGAAGATCGTATAATTATTGGAGATCAAATTTCATGGATTTCCATGGAAATAATTCCTAATAGATATTTTGGAACAATGTATGTATAAATTTGGCAAATGATCGTGAAGCATTGTTGGTTAAGGATTTTGGAAAGGAATCCAAAGCGGATACAACAAACGATGTGAAATTGAAAACGAGCTTGTTTGAATGCTTTAAAAGGTAAGATTGATCGATTTGAAATCGTAATTTTAAATAGAACAACAGAAGAAACACTGGCAAAAATAAGGACAAACAGTTTAATGTCAACGAAATGGAGAGGATACAAGGCAATCTGGAATATAGGATGTTCTGAGTTCCCAGGAAAGGCAACAATATAACCGAGACTTTAATATCGAATATAAAATGCTAATTATTGAAAAATACGATAAATAATTAAAATATCGGTTTTTAAAAATCCATTATTTATCAATATTAAATAAATAAAATATTAAATGCTAATTTTATTATCGATAAAACAATATATCAATTAATTAAATAATTCAAATATCAATTTTATAAATCCATTATTAATCAACAATTAATTAAACTATTTTGCATGCTTAATTTGCGTATTTTTGATGAAGTTAAAGTTTTTCCGTTTCTGAAATATGGATTTACAGAAAAGGATAAATTTGTAATATTTCTTCGATGACAAAATTATCAAAGTGTAATACGAAAAAGATGGAAAGGACCGAAAATGTGGCTTTGAATTCAACTCGGAGAAGATTGCTAAAGAATTGAAGGTCAAATATCAATAATTGAGGCGATTTTCAGAAAACCAAGAAAATGACAAATCATCGATTTTTATAAATTCATTATTTATTGATATTTAATAAAAAGCTTATTTTATTAATATCGATAAAACAATATATCAATTAATTGATTGAAATATCAATTTTCTACATCCATTATTAATCAAAAAGCTTATCTTGCTACCTAAAAAATGCTGAAATGAACCTCTAGGTAACGATTTAAGGGAACGTTGGTTAGGAAGTTTGAAAAGTAGCAATTAAAGGAGCCAGTAATAGGAATATTGAAACTCGAGTTGATATATTTGCTGTGTCCTCTCTGTTACGAGGAGAAAATAAACAGTGATGCTTTGAAAGGAATTGGACTCATTCACAGCAAATTTAAAGAAATCAATAGTTGTGTTGTATATATTTCTGTAGAAAATATCAGTATCAAATCTACTCCTTTCATTGGCATAAAATCTCGTATTGATTGCTATAAATGTATTTTGTTGACAATATAAGAATTATTTTCGCATATAAAAATAATCAGTTTATAACTGATATTAACAAATTATTGTATAATTGAAATATTGATTTTTATTTATTAATATTTAATAAATCGAATATAAAATACTTATTTTATTATCGATAAATAAATAATTGAAATATCGACTTTTATAAATCAATTATTATTTAATAAATCGAATATAAAATCCTTATTTTATTATCGAAAAAAATTAATCAATTTATTATACAATTGAAATATTGATTTTTATAAATCAATTATTATTTATTAATATTTAATAAATCGAATATAAAATGCTTATTTTATTATCGATAAATAAATATTTAATAAATAATTGAAATATCGATTTTTATAAATCAATTATTATTTAATAAATCGAATATAAAATCCTTATTTTATTATCGAAAAAAATTAATCAATTTTTTATATAATTGAAATATTGATTTTTATAAATTCATTATTAATCAACAATTAATTAACTTTATTTTGTTTGCTTAAATGGCGTATTTTTGAGGTTTGAAAACGAAAATTCTTGAAACTGAATTTTTAGGTGACGATTAAGAGGAACATTGGTTAAGATACCTGTCGATATGTCAATTCTAAGTTAAAGGGATGAATAACAGCAAATAATTCCAATTTAAGGAACCAGGAATAGAAACATCGTAAAATACAAATGGCAACCTACTTGAATTCAAATTCTGATCGATATAATCATCGTAATCCCTATTTGGTGCACGGGCAGAAACACGAGCGTTTTCGAGTAAATACGCCACAATGGGGCCCAAATGCATGCGTTTACACCGGTCAGTACTCCAATAGAAGTTATAATGCCAATTTCCTTTCGTATCCAATAATATCATTTTAAAATACAAATCAATGTCGAAAAGTTTATGTTTCCATAGAAACCATGTAAATGTGCACACCGGTGGGAAATTCCGATAGTTTAAACCCGATTCCAACGTGGGGTGCTCATTCAAATCGAATGTGTGTAAACAACCAATCACCGACAAGTATTATTAAATTATCAATTTATATATAAATTAAAATTATCAAAGGGTGAATTACACAGAATTGGAACGCAAAACAATCGATTCAAATATTATGGTAATAATTTATTAATTTTAATCAATTTTTTAATTCATTTTAATCAAATTTTTAATTAATGAAAAATTAATAAATTTTAATTAAAAAAAAATAATTTAAACTAACCTTATTTCGATATCGATTTTCTTTAGAAGATTTGATAGATCAATTCCATTTTTCCCGTCGACAAATCCATTTAAATGATTCACTTCTTCGTGAATGGAGTTTCGACGTAAATTTAAACCGTATGATTGATTTTCACAAGCGCCTTCATTTTGAGCTGGCGCTTCAGGAACTTCGTAATAAATTACATCATTTTCATAGGATTTGATGAAATTATCCAATGTTTTCAGGTGGTCTTCATTGATTTCAGCACAATACGGTTCCATTAATTCCCAGAATTTGTTTGGTATATCATAGTTTTGGGAAATCGGTGAAAGCTTTTTATCGGTTGGTGAATCAGTTTGTGAATCTGTTGGAAAATTGCTTGGTTTCTTTCGTTTATTTGGAGTAACAAATTCTTCTTTGCTTATTTTTCGTTTAACACCACTTGTTGTACGACGTGTAGATGGGCGATTTTGCGAAATAATAAATGCTAATGGCTTTTCTGGACTTGATTTTAGTATTATATCGTTGGATTTAGTCGTCAATTTATCAGGTTGAGTATTTCTGTTCGACAACCCATTTTGATTTTCTGGTAATAAATTTGGAGTTAAAAAAATTGAATTTCTACAATTTTCTTGTGTTAAACCATTTAAAACCATGGGTTTTCCATCAATCAGAGAAGATAAATTCATCATCCGATATCCAAGTAAACACATTATCTTTTCAGTTTCAACTTGCAAATTTGATACATCATGTAATTTCACGTCATTAGTATTGAGTACTATATTATAAATTATATTTCTTTAAATGTAATGTTTTATTTATTACCTTTATTAAAAACAGGGTATTTAGAAGACAAGTCTATTGTTTCATGATGAACATATGAAGAAGAAAGAATACCTTTACCGGAGCCAAATCTTAAATTTAATGATGGCCTCATTTATGTTTAAAACTTATTTAATACCATATTATAATTTAAAAAATTTATCAACTTAAACAAAATTATTATGATCAATTTAATTTTTGTAAAATTTATTTTTGAAGTTTTATTTAAGAATTAAAATTTAACTGAACATTTAAAATGTATCTATAAAATAATTTTAAAATTTACTTAAACTTTATAAAAATTTTTAATGTAATTATTATTTTACAGATAATAATTATTATAAATCCAAGACTTAAATAATATTATAATTTATAGGAAATAAATGAAATTTAATATTTTAAATAAAAAATTACAATTTTTTAATAAGTTTATAAATTTCAATTTATTGCAATTATAAGTAGTGGATTTTTCAAATCAGCTGATTAATATTTTATTACACACAAAATATCTGCGAATGCCTACACACAAACAAAGCTAGTGATACAATTTGCTAGAAATCTTACAAATACAAAGTAATGACTCATGAAGGAAACAAAGTCACCTTGTATGCCTTTTCTAACTGGTAGAAAAATTTTCATGTGTATCTGTCAGTGATTGCATCTAATAAACTGTCGGGTCGAATACAGCACTCTATCATTTTCTAATACTGCCTGCTCCAATTAGAAAAGCGAATGGTTCTTTGTGTCTTTGTTTTTGATATTATCTATATTACTGAGCAAAATTGGATGTTATTGTTAAATTTTTTATTTAAATCATGTTAGTGGGGCAACGTATTCATGCAGGAGTAACAAGTTTGACCTCATCCAAATCCAACAATTTTAAAAGTAAATCACAAACTGAACTTGATTCCAAATTGATGCGAGACGATAAACAAGAAGAAGCTTTATTGGCAGTGATAGACGAAGCAAATGGTTGTTACGCTCCAATTCTTTTGAACAATAAATGCGAAGATAATACTTTATGGGAGAGACCTTTGGGATATGGAGCTTTCGGAGTAGTTTGGCAAGTTTTTTTAATTATAATTTATTATATGCAATTGAATTTATATACATTTTAAATAAATCTTTTTTTAACCTTTTTAAATATTTTAAACATTTATCATATTTAACAATTAATATTTTATGCTAAATTATTTGAAGCAGTTGTAATAGAAATTTGTAAATTTATATTTTGGCATGGGCTTTTTATAAGGGGGACTATTTTTATATATAATAATTTTTATTAATTTATTTTATTCAGGTCAGTTTTTGATCCTAGAACTCGTAAAAAAGCAGCACTGAAACGAATACCGAATATATTTCACAATACAGTTACCGCCAAACGATTATACCGTGAACTTTTCATTCTTTCGCACATCAAACATGAGAATGTAAGTTCTAACATTGTTAACTTGATGATGTAATAATCTAACTAACATTCGTCCACATAGATTATGTAAATAATTAACCACATGGGGTAACTGCTCATTCATCGATAATGATTCATCGAACTTTCATTAGTGCGTGTGCGCGTGTGAGTGCGTGCATATTTCTAGACCAATGGGGTGGGATAAATATGAATAATGTGATTGACACACCATGTTTCAATTTACATGATTATCCATTTCATTTACTTGTCAACTTGAATGTTCTAATTATGACCTTCAATTTAATTTAATATGAGTGTCGATTAAAAATTAATTTTTTTAACGAAATTTATCGTAATTTACGTAATTATCTCAGTGATATTTTTCGATAATATGAGCATAATGCATAATTAAAAACTTTATCAATCCAAGTTGAAAATGTCAAATTTAATGATAAAATTATTCACTTAAATTCTTTAATCGGTTTGTTTTAATAATTAGTTGAAAGTTTTATTACCGATATATTTTAATTTCGGATATAAATTAAATAATTGTTAGTTGGATAATTTTGGCATTAGTTTTAAGTTTTGTTTTTAATATTTAAGCAAAGTGAGATAAAAAATTCTAAATTACCTATTTGATTTTGAGTTAAATTATATAATTTATTAAAAAAGCTTGTTAATAAATCTTTCTAGTAAATAGTGAGAAATATTTTGTCTATACATAACTTAAGGGGAATAACAAATTTGAAAGTGTTTCGGTTTATTTAGGAAAATATTTTATTTTCTAAAGTTAATTTGAAATTAAATTGAAATTATTGGAATGCTTTTTTTAATTCAAAACAAATATGAAATTAATTTATTGGAAAACCTTACCATTGTTATTAATTTGTAGATAATTTCTCTTGTGGATATTGTCAAATCGGATCACAGCTTTATTAATGACGAAATGTGAGAGTTATTAATTATTACATAATATATAATTTCATATAATCTCACAAATTATATTTTTTAATATGCTGAAATTTAGAATTTTACTACACGTTTTGACAAGTGCTAAATTCTATTTCATAGATATTTAATTACTGCTGGCATTATTGTACTTTACCATTTACGCTTGCTCAAACAAATTGTTATATATTTCGTTTATAATATTTTTAATGATTTTTTATATTTAAATTTTATATTGGAAAATCGATATTAATATTCCTAAATTAAAATTTGTTGTATTATTGAAATTTAATATTAAAATATATAAATTATTGAGTCCCGTGTCTGCTAAGATCATGTTGGTAATTGAATCACTCAATAAAAGGGGGAGGGGATAATAATAGACTTATAATTATCCAATTAAATCAATACCTTACAACAATATACGTTTTAATGATATCGGGTTTATTGATTTCACTTTTTCGACTTTAATAGAGCATCCATTAAGGACGTCCGACAAAAAATAAGCAGTTTGTGATCTCCTCTCTTTTGTGAAGACCCCCTCCTACTTAGAGAATGTCCTTAATGGAGGCTCTTTAAGTGGTTCCATTTGTGCTCTACTTGGAATCGGAAAGTTGGCATCAATATAAGAAAAATAACAATTATGTCGCTTATCGTTTTCCATTGGTCAATTTTCATCACAGAAAGAATTGAAATCAAAAAACTATTTGTCTTAATTTTACCTTTGACATCTCAGCATTCAAACGATAAAATTGATCTAATGTCATTCACTGTCATAATTCCACTTCTGTTGATCTTCAACGTTCTTAGCAATTTTTTTACTCAATCATCCACACCTTTAAGGATTTCAATTGTATCTTTGTAATGGATTTTCACATTTTCCCAATGCTTGATTGATTTTCTGCAGAAATAGGTTTTATTTAAAAACAGATTAAATTTTCTTTATAATCATTAATATTTTCTTTATAATTGTTAATATTTTATAATCAATAATATTCTCTTTATAATTGTTAATATTTTATAATCAATAATATTCTCTTTATAATTGTTAATATTTTATAATCAATAATATTCTCTTTATAATTGTTAATATTTTATAATCAATAATATTCTCTTTATAATTGTCAATATTTTATAATCAATAATATTTTAATAATAAATGTTTATAATAATTATTTGTTTTTTTTATTAAAACTAAATAATTAAGTTAATATAAATAAAAGGAAAATCAATAATTTATTCTTTTTATTATTATGAATAAGTGATTTCTGCTAATTATTATTAATAATTCAAAATCCCGCTCAGTTTTAATTTTTCATTCTTTTGAAAAGTGAAATATTACAAGATTATTGCAATTTTGTAAGTAATAGAGGGGTATTGGTCCAAATTGCATGCAATTCGTGCCATATATTCGCAACATTTTCGATAATTCTATTGAATATTTTTGGGGACCGACAAGGTGTTACAATTTCATGGTATCCTTTCAAAAAGTTTTATTATGTGAACAATGGTAGAAAGCGATTTAATTATAACCATTTTATGTCCATATATGTACATATATATATATATTTAAAAAATATCTGAGGTTGAGCAAAATTTCTTGAACGAAGAAATATCAGTTGACAGCCGATTGTTTAAATTATTGGATCCTAGAGAAATTTTGTGAAAGTTTTTATAAATTGGCCAATTTTTTTTGAAAAACGTCTTATGTGTCTCTGTAATAAATAGTTTTATAATTTTATTACTAATATATTTATAAATTGTTAAATACCAAGTTAAAAACTTCAAATGTCATTATAATTATTAAAATAAGAAAAAATTTATTTATATTTCTTTCATATTTTTTAAAATTAATAGATAATGATCATAATAACTTGTAAAAACGTTGCCGAAAATTCGTGAGTGTCGAAAAAACCTCGATATCTTTATTGATTCATAGTCAAATATTTTTAATAAATATCAGAAATCAGTTGTGGGAAATTAAAAGAAGTTCTAATATTAACAACTTCAAATTAATATTCTTAGGACAGTTCTATTAATTTATTCTTTTTCAATATCCAGCTGAAGTCGTAATCTTTCCAATTGAATCTTCGCTATCTTTTATTTATTTAACTATAATATGAATTTTATTTGTTACAAGGTGTAAATATTTTCTTCATACAAAAATAGCTTTAAATTTTGACAATTTCCCATTTATAATCAACATTTCCTAAAAAATAGAGCAGTTGTAATTATTTTTCGAATTATTCATTTTCCCGCCAAATTAAAATTTGGCTTTTTTAAAAATATTTATTCAATTTCAAATAATTTTTTTCTTTGATTAATTCAGTAGCACAAATTAATTGAATTAATTCAAACAATTATTTTATTGGAATTAACTGTCAAAAATGTTGGCAGTAGAGCTTTTAATTGGATTCTAGTAATTTGTTAAGAATCCCCATTTATAATTTTATGGCCACAGAACATTAATTTTAATTTTTTCCCCATAAAAAATCATCAAATTTCATCGGTTGATTTTTCTGCAACGGCGGGTGAAAATGATTCTAATGTGAAGGAAATGACAGTGAAAATGTGAATCGTGACAAATTCGATGATCTTTGCTGCCAAGCTTTTTCCGTGCACTATTTGTTCGATTTTAATAAATAATTTCATGGACTTTGATTTTTATGGTTTTTGATGTGGGGAAAACAATCTAGATTTGGGACAAGATCGGGGGAATATTTTAATTATTTCCTCATTATTTTGTATCGTTAAGCTGTGATAGACTATATATTTCATAATATTCAGGTCAGTTATTCGCTTATTCACACATTGATTTTTTGTAATATATTTCTGTATATATAAATATTAGAGAGAGGAGGGGTTGTAAAATCTTTTGGAATTATGACAATTTTTTGCAAATAAATCCATTCTTTAGTTAGACTCACCCCCCCCCCCTCATTTTTTTCACACTGCACAGTTTATTGATCTATAGCCGCAATGAAATTTTGATAAAATACCTAATTGGCTGAATTTATAAATGAAATATTTATTCAGATACATATTATGTGATTTTATGCAAACTGATCTCCATAAAATTATTGTTTCTCCTCAAGCGTTGTCAGTCGACCATGTCAAAATATTTCTTTATCAAATTCTTCGAGGTAAATATCTACTTCTTTATTATCTGTGGATTTCTATTGGTATTTATGATTAAGGTGTTAAATATTTGCACTCTGCACACATCATTCACCGAGATATCAAACCGGGTAATATGCTGGTCAATTCCAACTGTTTACTTAAGGTAGGATAAATATTTTTCTGTCTGGCTTTACGGATTCATTATATTTTCCAATCCTATCAATGTCCATGTGATTTATTTGGATATTTTCCCTCCCCTAGATTTGTGATTTCGGTTTGGCAAGGATCGAAGATAAAAGAAACATTTCTCCTTTGACCCAAGAGGTTGTGACCCAATACTATCGAGCTCCAGAGTTGTTAATGGAATCGAGTTACTATGCATTCGCTGTCGACATGTGGAGCATCGGCTGCACATTTGCCGAATTGCTATGTCGTAGAATTCTATTTCAGGTGAATGTCATATTGTGTTTATTGCTATTAAAATTCTCCATTACACAATTTCTGTGTTTATCTATCATTACGTAAATAAGCTATTTTTATTGAAATGGTTTTCGTATTAACGCTAAATATTTCATGAATTGTGATTGGCTGATTTTTGTGCAAAACTTGAAATATTATTTATTATTATTATTGATTATTTTTATGAGCATATTTTGGTATTTTGGAAGCCTATTGTGATTAATTATATTATATAAATATTTATGAGCCCGTGATAACAGTAAATTTATAATGGTTTCATAGCTACTTAGGAAGGCAACAAATCTTAATATCAACAAAGATATGGTCGTTCGGATAATTTACGAATCAGCCAATCAAATCGCAAAATTTAAAGTAACATTTTGGAAAATTTTGATTCGCTTTCTTTCAAACAACCACAAAAGCATTAAGGAACATTTATTTTCACTTGAGCATGTGCTAAAATCGCACCCGCTTTAACTGTTGAAAAGTGGATTTCTTCATAAATACTACTACTTTCTTTTGTGACAGTTCTGAATTTGTATACTCTTCGTTAACCTTTATTTCATTAATCTCCAGAACTAGCAATTCTTTATCTTTCTCCAATTCCCAATAGTAAATAATTACAAGTTTTTCTTTTTCCCAGTCTCTTAATGTCCTTATCTATTCTTTTGCTAAATTCTTCAGTTTCATTAATCTGCCTTTTGATTATTCTTTTTTGGCATTATTTGACAATTTATGAATCGATTTATTTATTAATATTATTTTTATAATTGATTGATTGATATTTGTATGATTGCAATATGAAATGCATAGATTAAAGGTAAAATTAATTATTGTGAATTGATTAACTATTTTCTACAAAATCTGATTCACAGTCAAATTGTGTAGAAAATATTATGTCACTTATAAAGAAATCAGAGGTGAACAACAAAAAAGTCTTTATAATGTTATTTATTTACTAAAAGCTTCTTTAATCTTTCAAAATTTACAAGAAATTCCGATAATTGTTCGAAGACGATTTTTATACTGGTAGAATATATGCACGTATAGAACAACTATTTGTCACGCGTCATTGAGCTCATACGACGAGTCTAGTTTGTTTTTATTGCATATTTTATGCACAAAGAATATATATATGAATAATGGTCACCATAATGAATTCAGGTCAAATAGTATGACGACGACGACGGCGCAGTCAGCGCTATTTTCACGACAGGAATCGTGAGTCACTCGTGCAATTTGCCTGTGAAAACGTGACAAATGTTGCACTGATTATTATTACATTTTCTTCTATATTCTTTTCAAACAAAACTTTCGTAATGAAACTTTTTTGCCAGTTATCATTTTTTCGCCTAATTTTTCCTCTGGGATAATAAAGTGTTTTTCGCCTATTTCTGGGAGTAGAAGGATTTTACTGTAAGTATAGTTTTCAAAAATCCTATATTTTACGCCAAGGTTCTTCTCTGTTATTCGCTATCCAATTGAATGGGATTTATGATGCAATTATCCTGTGTTGATATCAGTTGGCATTTGCAATGACAAATCATTATCCAGTACCTTTTATTCAACAAATAGGATTTAGTTTTAAATTCATGGGATTTTGGAGTGCTGGCCAATTACTATAACCATAGCTGGATCTAAGAGGCTGCAAAGGGTAGATTCACCCGGATCCCCCTATTAAAGGGGTCCGTACCAAAAACTTTTATAAATGCACTTTAATTCTATAAAAATTTTCATTTTTTTTGATAAATAATGTAAAAAACAATTATTTATTTTTTTACAAAAGGCACACACTTAATGTTATTTTACTTTAAAAGAATAAATTTTTTGTGCTGAATTAATGGGAGGTGGTACCAAAATTCTTTCTTGCACCTGGTCTCCCAAATGGCTAGATCCAGCGCTGACTATAACATTATAAACTTATTTTTGTAATACAAATTTGACCATAAATATTTTACTGTTAATCAAAATAGAGTCGCTACCTGAACCTAATTCCGGTTGAACTGTGACTTTCCTAAGTTTCCAATGTGGAATCACATTAACTTTGATATTTTTAACTTCTGCTACTCTGAACACTTTCCTCGATTCTGCTCATATAAGTTTCTGCATCATTTCTTTTTCGGTAATTGAGGAAATTTTCCTTCACTGTTATTCAATTGAATTATGATAAATTGTGGTGTAAAATAAATAAACTGTAAAATAAACAAACCAAATAAATAAAACAAATATAAATTATTGAAAAACATAATTTTTAATATTAAATAATTTTAAAATATTTTATAATTATGTTAAATATTTAAAAATTATGTTTTTCGATAATTTATATTTGTTTTATTTATTTTACACCACAGAAATAATATTCAATCTTCTCCAAAATCTTTATTTGAATGTTTTTGACCGTGAGAGAATTCGCTGTTGAAAACGTGTTTGCTGTGCAATAAGAATAGGTAGTAATAAAGTAAAAGAAAAATGGATATAAGACAATATATATCGTTGAGATAAATAATATGCAATCCTAAATTTACCAACGAAACATACAGGAATTTATATACATTAATTGTAAGGTTTTCAGGGCAATCAAATATTCCAATACAATTACATCACAGATGGTAAAGGCTAAATATGTAATTAATATCATTTAATCAATATATATATTAGATATTGATTTAATGATATTATTAATATTAATTATATATTTAACCTTTACCACCTTAAATTTCCGTTTTAGCTTGCAGTTCCAAACGGCCATGCGTATGAAATTGCCCACAACCTCCCATCCTTGATTATTCCATAATAATAATGGTATATCAAAAAAAACTCTACGAAATTCATTTATATTAAATTTTCATTTATTCTTGTGCCTCATATTAAATCTACGTAAAATGCTGTTGTATTTCACTAGATTTTCCATTACATTTGTTTGACTTAAAACAAAGTAAATTGAAGTAAAAGAGACTGAAAATTTACCATTAATATAATTCCATCGGACATTGCTGAATTTCCACTGCATTAGAGATGAATGGGGGGGAGTGAAATCGTCCGTGAACTGCAATTGCGCGCGTCTCACACAAATATTATATCCATTATATCTTTGAATTAGGTTTTTCTTATTAATAAATTTTTAAAAACTTTAAATGTATTTTTTAAATCAATAGTTAATTTAAATTCTTTTTGTGTGTTCTTTAAAATAAACTGACCTCGTTCAATGAAACCAATATTGAAATTTCTCAACTTTATACAACTCCCAATAACAAATCTGGATTTCTCCCAATTTTGCAATGAGTATTGTTGCCGAAAAACCTAAAGAAATCCAACAATTTTGAGCAACAAATTGACTTGTGGATTTAGTTTTTTTTTTACATTTTATGACTCCGATTTTCGGTTCGGGTGCATTTAGTGTATTGAGGGGAATTTCCGTTGTCTTGCAAAATGTTCCGCGGGTTTCAATCTTTGTTAATAGGAACTTCGTGGGTTACCAAAGGTAAGAACGCAAAATGTTTTTCATCAACATTTGCATAAGATTAAACTAGTCAAAAATATATCTTATTCAAAAAAATAATTTCTTATAATGAATATGAGTTTGCCAGAATAAGGTTTGATGGTACTTTGTATGGTTTCACCTATAATTCCAGTGTGATAGCCCGCTTGTGCTTGGGTTTTGGAGATTCCCATAGACAATGTATGTGATTGGTATGAAATCAAGTCTTTTAAATCGGCACTGAGATTAGTAATTATGATTCTCAAATAATTTCATTCAGGCCAAAGGACCATTGGAGCAACTAGATCTTATTTTGAACATAGTCGGTACGCCTCCATTAACTGATTTATGTCATGCACATCCAGATGCTCGGTATTATGTTTTATCAAAAAGGAAAAAGAAACCAAATCTTGGCATGATTGCTAAATGGAGTAATAATGTCACCGAGGAAGCTTTGCGGCTACTCGATTCAATGTTGAAGTTTAATCCGGTAAGTGTGGATTAAACCTGACAAAGGATTAGCTGATAATTTGCCTATCCGATTAGGACCATCGGATAAGCTCAGAAGAAGCACTATCTCACTCATATCTCGACGATGCTCGGTTACGGTATCATTCTTGTATGTGTTCTTGTTGTCACGATCACCAGGATAGCAGCAAACCAAATGACGGAATCGTCAGAAATTTCTGTATAGATTCAGAGCCAATTTGCCCAAAACCCATATCGTCAACTATCGATAATTCTTTCACAAAAATGTCAGAAGCTAAAGGTAATGAACTTCACCTAAATATTGAAATTATCTCCATATATATATATATATATATAATTTACTACTATATTAAAAGTTTGAAATTAATATTAAAAATTAAAATTTGGAATCATTTTACTTAAAATAATATTAAAAATTTTTAAATAAAAAACATCAATTTATCACACTTTAGTATAATCAAACTATTAAAAAACACTCAAAATATTCTTAATCACAGCACTTTGCACAAAACCTTTGGATCGAATGGCCTTATCACATATCACGCGTTCCCAATAATTATTAAAACTCTTCAATAAAATTTTGAAATCAGACATTCCTATTTCTTCATTTTTACAGCCTCTATTGTGCTCAGTAATAATAATCTAAATTTCCCATCTATTTACTTAAGTTCCTCTTATAATTTACAAGTAAGTGTCAAAACAGTGTCAAATTAACACTGTTTTTACACTTATCCTGATGCACTGGACATCAAATAAGTTTGCAAAGTTTGGATTTAAGGCAAGACAATAAGATGAATCTTTATCTTGAACCTCCTTACTGATGAGAGCCCATTAGCTCAGAATTAGTATACTATTGGGAAATGTACTGGATATCACTTAATGTATCGAATATTCTTTGAATAGAATTAGACATAGTGATCAATAATAAAAATGATTTCAAATATTTCATTCTTTATCGACAACTCGACTAATTTTCTAATACTTTTCACTGAATTATCAAAAGTAGAAGATAAAGATAATGAACGATAAATCGTGCAATTCACAACAGATATATATAATACATTCTAGACAATCAGACCTTTCATCCGAAATACAGATTAACTAGAAATTATTCACCCAATCTTCATCACCTCAGCACTTTTGAAATCACAACTCCATAACCCCCAAAATCTATACAATCAAACCTTTTTAATGAAGATTGTCTCTGTTGCTCTTCCAATAAATAGTTTTGCTTTTCGAAAAAGATTTTTTTCTCAAATCATTTGCACAAGATGCGACTCAGCGTACATAAAGGAAACACACAAAACATTCCGAGCACAGTAAATATTCAAAACCAGTAAATATTACGAACACTGGGAAAAAGTACACATATCAGCATCATTCTTACACCGAACAATATACCAAATGCTACAAGACACATTCAAAAATACACAAACCAATCATCAATATTAAACTATCATAAATTCCAGGGCCACTAAAAACTTCTAAAATTCAAACCAAATAATTTAAAATATAAAATTCAATATTAATATTTATTAAAATGAAAATAAAATTAATCAATAAAATCAATATTAAATATAAAACTAATAAATTTTTTTAACCATTTTATTAAATCAGTAGATAATGAAAAGACTGCCGAAAATCCGTGAATATCAATAAAATATTGATATTCATAGTCAAAAAAAATATCACAACAGATATATATATATATATATATATATATATATAATTAAATAAATAAATTTGGCTACTATTTAATTAAAAGATAACGCCAATAAAAAACCTTTCGTACGATATATTTCGATAGCACAGCTATCATCTTCAGGTACTCAAAACCAACTAAAAATATTATGAAATAACATTTAATTTAAACAAATTATTTTTTATTAATTTAATTTTTTAATAAATAAATATTTTTAAAAATATATTTTAAATTAATTTTAAATTTTTTTAATTATATTCTAATTTTTAAAAATTAATGTAATTTAAAATTTTCAATTATTTTAATAATATTAAAAAAACAAACATGATTTAACATACGTAAACTTTGAGCCTAAATATGTGTTAGTATTGCCGTACTCTGAAGGCTTTACAAATTATAAGAGGAAGTTGGGTAAACTGATAGGAAATTTAGAGTATAAGATCGTCTCTAATTCGTGTAAGGTAAGCAATATGTTTATTAATAAATCAAAAACTCCGGTTGGATTGTGTTCTGATCTCGTTTATCAATTTACATGTAATGGGTGTAATGCCACATACATTGGAGAGACTTCCCGTCATCTCTGTACTCGAGTTCTAGAGCATTGTCGATTGAAGGGTTTGACCAATATTAGTGAACACAATAGAGGCTGTAAAAGTGAAATAGGAATGTCTGATTTTAGAATTTTGTTGAGAAGTTTTAATAGTTATTGGGAACGAGTGATATGTGAAGCATTGCTGATAAGGTCATTGGATCCAAAGATTAATGTGCAGAGTGCTGTGACTACGAATGTTTTTAAATAGTTTACGTATGTTAAATCATGTTTGTTTTTTTAATATTATTAAAATAATTGAAAATTTTAAATTACATTAATTTTTAAAAATTAGAATATAAGTAAAAAATTTAAAATTTAAAATTAATTTAAAATATATTTTTAAAAATATTTATTTATTAAAAAATTAAATTAATAAAAAATAATTTGTTTAAATTAAATGTTAATTCATAATATTTTTAGTTGGTTTTGAGTACCTGAAGATGATAGCTGTGCTATCGAAATATATCGTAGGAAAGGTTTTTTATTGGCGTTATCTTTTAATATATATATATATATATATATATATATATATATTAGGGCGGTCCAAAAATAAGAAGTATTCAAAATCATATCTCCACAAGGCTAACTTTGTTCCATGTGGTGTAGTGGACTGACAAAAAAGAATTGAGGCAAATCGAGCAATATTTAGGTGTTGCTATGAATTGTCACGGTTTAAAAAAATGTGAAAAATTACAAAAATCCACTATTCACAATGCTATTCTTTGTTTCAAACATTTCACAATATAACATAGAAACATTTAAGTCACAGTTAGAAGCATGTCTAGAATGATAAATTATAGATGTTTAGTTGCTCAGTACTATCTTGTCCAACCAGTCTCCACTATAACTTTGAGGAAAATATTAGTTTGACGTGTAGATTGTTTTTCGGCAAATTGTTCAATGAGTAGCGAACGAAGTCCATTAGTCCCTGTCCAATAGGTACTCTGCTGGGTTGCTAATTCAGCTTTAGAAAAACTTGGGAACTACTGGCGGAGGTTTATGACAAAACGAAGCAGGAACTGCTTTTGATCTTAGTCCTTAGCAATTATATCGCCAAAATTGTTGAATCATAGCAAGCCCTAAAACAGCTTCAAATGTTCCATTTTTTTGCCAGATTACTCCACATGCCCAGTGGAACAAAGTTAGGCTTGTGGAGAGAATTTAGGAAGACTTTTATTTTTTTCAAATTGCCTTAATAATTTATATAAACTCATTTTTATTTAAAATCATAACGAAATTTGCAATCGTATTATTATTGATCCAATTAATAACGTATTGATATTCTTTATGCAATCAATATTAATAATATATTGACTTAGTATCGAATTATCTGGCAACACATTTCACAGTCTAGTCATCTATCGATATCACCAAATAATCAATGGGAAATTTGATCGGGTTTATTTAGCCTGTGGAGTTAGTCGTGGGATCCCATTTTGTCCAGCATTCTGCGTCTTACTTTTTTCTTTAATTTTTCCTAGTTGGAAAATTGTTTACCATCAAAGTTGGGTTAGTTTCTCAAATGAGGGATAAAAGTTCCCAGCAGCGGAATTTATACGTGTACATGGCTCCCCCTATTCTACCGAATGTAAATACAAATAAATTATGTGGAAAATGTAAAATTTAATATTTGAGAAACTTACTGCAATGTTTTCCGATAATTTCTACTCGTAAATTGTTCTTTTGACGGGGAAAACTTCAAAACTTCCAGGAATATGATTCAGATCTCTCTGTTAGGTAGCTAGATCAGCTCTTTATCATATTGTTTTATGATTTTGGAACTTGAAACATTTTCTATCAAATACTAATTTCTATTTATTTTAGAAATTCAGAAATCGATTCATTTATTAATATTAATTTTATAATTGATTACGTTGTAAAGACATAATAAATAGATAGATTAAAGATTAACGAAATTAGTGATATTGATACTAATTGGTAACTTTAGTGGGATAATTTTAGCTTGTTCTATATATATATTTAATTAATTAATTATACACTTATATCATTAAATAAACATGGCAATAATTTAATTATAAGAAAACGCCACTCACGCGGTTGCTGACAAATATTTCCGCAGTCATAATCAGTAGGATAGAAAAAACTGTAGAAATTCAATAAACAAATTTTATTCATTTAGATAATCAATTATTTTTTGATTTAGACTATATTAATAAATTTATAAAATAGTCTAAATTGAAAATTAATTGATTATTTAAATTAATAAAATTTTAATCTATAATATCTATTGATGATGACTGTCGAAATATATATATGTGAGATAATTAAGCAGCAGCCGATAACGGGCTAATATAAATCAAACACATTCTTGCATTTCCTCCTTACAATTTCGTTATCTCAGTTTCTATTTCCTATTTTTGACATACATTGAGAAAACTCATGAGAAGTAAGTGCCGAAAATTAGTGTTAAATATGAAACCGAATATTGATTGATAGTGCCAACGATAACACGTAGCCCACTTATGGCCTATCATCAACAATAATTACGTTGTTGAGCCGATTTCAATATAAATGTTTTGCAATCATATAAGAATTGAAGTTATAAAAATTTTAAAGTAAATTTTCATTTGTTCTTTAGGGTTTCTAGATTTTATTTTTTTCACCTGAATCTTTGCTTTAATATTTTGACGTGTATCAATTTTCACTTTTTTATTAATTTTTATTGTTTCCAACAATGCATTGCGTAGGTGTCCACCGCCAACCCCCTTCATTTGGTAGAGTTGTTGTTGCTGACCTCAGTCACCTATTGATAAGTAAATTACGTCAACAAACAAAACCGTTATGGAATCATTCTTTGCGCTGTGATCTTTGTGATTTCAAATATATGAACTTTCACACCTCGCTTGGTGCCGTCAAACTAATCCAAGTCTGAAATATATGCAAAAAGAAGCCCCAGTAAACAAAAAGCTATTGATTAGATTATTCATCACATTGCACTATTAGTAAATTTCACAAATATCTAATAAACAAATGTCACTTGAAATTCGATAATAATTATAATAATAATAAACTATATGATTATGGCAGTCTGGAAAGTGTAAGTGGCGGTCTGCAGCCGTTGGATATGATGTGACGCTGTTGATATTAGCAGTTTGGCATTGGCAGTGTGCTGCTGCTATCAGCCCTGCCTGTCGTCGTAAAATTAGGTGAATTTATGACAAAGTGATTTATTAGATTCACTTTTTGTTCACAAGTTATCGAAGGTCGTCAGTAAAATGATTAACACTTTCAAATATAAGCTGAAAAGGAAGATAAATTGTGGTTAAATGGTAATTTACTGTAATAAGCAGGGGGTTTTGAATCCCTTACCAGATCTCAATCTCAGTGTTATAAGGTAGCTTCATGTACCACTATGAGTTATCGCGCATGTATTGATTGTAAAATGCAATTTCTATAAAAAAACAACAATATATCTTACTTCCTAACCCTTTGCTCCTTCACTTTCAATTGTAACTCTTAAATCATTGCTAATGTGAAATCTGTTTTAATCAACTTCTAATATTTTATCCTTTCCCTTCTGAATATATGAAATAAATATTAAAAGGTGAATACAGATTGAAAAAAGTTTATCAAAAACTAATATTTTCTATTTAATATTATACGAAATCCTCCGAAACGTGTTTGATAATTCTAGGACAATGATTTCAATAAAAATCAACATAGGAATGTAATGAAATTTGTGCGTGACCAAATATATCATTCATATAATTCAATAACAAATTAAATCATTATCAAAATTAATAAGCAATAATTCAATAAAAAATTAAATAGTAATCAAAATTAATAAACAATAATTCAATAGCCATTTAAAGCATGGATTTTTAAAACAATAACAGTTTTTTTACGTCCGGAACTGTCCATGTACATTCCAAATGTATTTAGACACTGATATCCTTAAGAATTTACTATAATGACTATAATTGGTAAAACCTTTCAATCGACAATGCTCTAGAACTTGAGTACAGAGATGACGGGAAGTCTATCCAATAAATGTGACATTGATAAACGAGAACAGAACACAATCCAACCAGAATTTTTGACTTATTACTAAACTTATTGCGACGTACTTGACACGAATTAGAATTGATATTATAATCTAAATTTACCAACTGTTTACTTAACTTCTTTTTGTTTGTCTATAAATAATTTGTAATTGTTTTAATTTCAATTTACAAATTGTTTTTAAAATAAAAAAAGTAAAAATCAAAAATAATTAAATTAGTTCAATTACAGGAAAATTGTCGAAACACTTAGTAAAACGTGTATCTGATAGTGTTAATATTATTAATAATTATTATTATTATTTAACATTATTATTATTTGTTATAGTTATTATTTTTATTTATTATTATTATTAATATTTATCATTATTTTTATTTTTTTTATTATTATTCTTTTTATTATTATTATTATTTGTTATATTTATTATTTTTATTTATAATTATTATTTTTTTTATTATTATTATTAATATTTATCATTATTTATTATTAATTTTATTTTTTATTATTATTTATTTTTATTATTATTATTAATATTTATTGTTATTATTTGTTATAGTTATTATTTTTATTTATAATTATTATTTATTATTATTAATATTTATCATTATTTTTATTTTTTTTATTATTATTTTTATTTATAATTATTATTTTTTTTATTATTACTATTAATATTTATCATTATTTATTATTAATTTTATTTTTTATTATTATTTATTTTTATTATTATTATTAATATTTATTGTTATTATTTTTTATAGTTATTATTTTTATTTATAATTATTATTTATTATTATTAATATTTATCATTATTTTTATTTTTTTTATTATTATTTTTATTTATAATTATTATTTTTTTTATTATTATTATTAATATTTATTGTTATTATTTGTTATAGTTATTTTTTTTATTATTAATTTTATTTTTTATTATTTATTTTTTTTTTATTTTTTTTTTATTATTATTTATTTTATTTTTTTATTATTTATAATTATTATTATCAATATTTATTTCTGCATAAATAGTTAAGTTAGTATATATGTATGTATCTATATTGTCAAATCTGTGATCCAGATCATGATTATATTATCTATTCAGAAACTATAAAAAAGTTTATCAAAAACTACTATCAGAAAGACCAATATCGGCTTCGTTTAGTATTAAATCCCAACTCCAAAAATTATCAGCCTTTATTGACGTATGTTTATGATTTTTTTATTCCAAATAATGGATCATAATAATATCCCCGATTACCATGACGAATGTTATTGACAGATTGTTGTATTTGTAGGTCATCAGTTGCTCAAGCAAAAGAAGATCCAACCAATCACAAGTGGTAGTCTATACCGATTCCCTTGTAAATGCCTCTGTACCCCAGCTGTCTTCTTTCTCTCCCTCACTTCCTTCTCCCAGTTTCCTTTCTCTGTACAAATTATTTGAACT
The DNA here is from genome assembly GCA_022537955.1 of Schmidtea mediterranea. Lineage (NCBI taxonomy): Eukaryota > Metazoa > Platyhelminthes > Tricladida > Dugesiidae > Schmidtea > Schmidtea mediterranea. The sequence continues at coordinate 42,033,565 of CM039682.1, forward strand.
TTGATTTACTTTGTACATTCAATACTTTTTATTGCCACAATCTTTTGTCTGAGAAAACTCAATTCTTTCGAATTCTACCTTCGAACCTAGTTCTCTTCAATTATCTACTTGACTCGGTCGTTATTTTGTATATCTCTATAATATACTATGTATTATGATTTTGTTGACCTATGCATTTATTATTTATTATCCGACATGGTGTAACGTATATATATATATATATATACTGACAGCTCTTGATGATTCGCTATTGCAATCAACCAATCAACATCAACTGCGAAAAATTACCAGAATAGCTTTTTTCAATTTTTTTTATATCAACGTTGTGTTTAGAAAGACCGGCACTTGTGTTGATGTGTGCTCGGGGAATCGAATAGTTTTATTGAATTTATAAATGTTTTTAAATCACAATTTTCTGTTTTTAATTGAAATAAATTTTTTTTAATTATTTGTTATTTTTTTCTCTTTCAAATTTGTAATTATTTTCATTGACTAATTAATTGGTTTTTTTATTTCAATATTATCTGAAAATCGATTTTTTTGCTATTGAATGATAATTATACATTTTAAATTGAAATTATTATTATAATAACTTTAATTGTAATCGAAATCATGAAAATTTTGCTTCAATGTTAGCTGAAAATCGAGTTTTCTTCATTGAATGATCCATAATTGATGTCACGCAATTTTGGCCGATTTTTATCCCAATCCCTCGTCATAAAACGTAAGACCGCACTTAAATTTGACGTCACAAATTTTTGGTCCCCTAAAAAGCGGTATTTCATATTTGAAAATGAACGTGTTTCAAATCACTTTGTTGACATTTTAGTATGTATTTAGTGTACTCTGATATCGTATGAGAAAACATGTATTAAAAAGAGGCGTTGGAAATCTGAAATTAATGTTGAAAAAATACAAAACTTAACATGCGACGTCTCAGTTCTTAAACCCTACCCCCTTCCGCTCGTCACAAATGTGTGACCCCTTCACTCAAGGTGTGTGACGTTTTTTATAGACGGCCCATAACTGGTTAATCATTTTTGTTTAGAGCATTTATAATCCTGTTGGTATTTTATAGTTGGATTATCTGTACCAACTGTACCTTAAAAATTATTAATGGCAATTTGAAAAAAAGGAAATTTAAAGTGTCTTAATCTACTTGTGAGTCGTATTGCACCAACTGTTTTATTATGATAAAAAGTTATTTATATAAACATGGCAATGATTTAATTATAATAAACCACCACTGAAACATAGGTTGCAGGTTTCCTGTCAGCATCAGCAGTTGCGTAGCTACACATCCAGCGCCTTGTACTCCAGAAGCCATTTTTTTGAACATTTCGCTTAAAACAATACTTAATGACAACTTATCTGAGATTCAAAACATTTCAACAATAAGATATACAAATACAAAAATGGTTACTAAATATTTTAAAAGTAAGTTTGGACTGTGAATCAGTAAACAATTAAGGTGACATACTAACGAATGTAATTTTTTTTTCGTAAGCAGACTAAACTTAAGAAATTTTTTTGTACGTAGAATCTGAATATTTTCCCTTTCGGATTTAAAACTCACAGCATGTTGTAACAGAAACAAATAGTAAATATAAACACATCCTCAATCAGCATAGTTGAGATCCAGTACTAGGCGAAATGTTGGAGGGATATGCAGATTGTCACAATTATGGATTCAAATCTAATTGTTTATTGATTAATTAATAATTACTTTATAAATTTTTTTAGATATTTCTAACTACACGGTTGCTACGCTACGATCATCAGGTTGAATAGAAAAAACTGTAGATATTGTTAATTTGAAAAAAAATATTTACATAATTTAACAAATATTTTTATAATTTTAACAAACAGCCTGTAAATATAAAAAAATTTAAATAGAGGTTAAAAATTAATTAATATAAAAATTTAATTAATTTAAAACAATAATTGACAGCTCTAACCAGGTTGCCCAATCCATATCGGTTGGTGGGTCAAAAAACATTTACTGGACTGAGGTGGGGTTAACATATAAAAATAAAAAACCAAATTATTAAAAAATATTTTATCATCGCTTGTTTTAGTATTTTACTTGAGAATTTTTTAATATCAACGGATAATTTAGTCGGCACGCATCGTAGTTAATTGGTCATGTTTTCATCGAGCAACCTGCTGCGGCACTTTGTTTTTTATCAGGTTTAATTTGGAAAAAAATAATTCGCAGCTATCAGTAGTTCCAAATGCTGATAAATAGCACATTGTCAATCGTTAGAAATTTAGAAATTTTTCTTTCAGGATATATTTTTGATAATACTCAATCGAATTCCAGGGCATTTTAGCTCTACGCTTGATTGCCATTCTATTAGCTACCTTTGTAAATTTGGACGCACTAATTTCATCTCTACATTTATGGAGCTAAGAATATGTATAGACTATAAAGTCTAAATGTCTAAAATAATATAGACAGTTGATGACTTCAATTGGGCCACAAAAAGTCTTCAAATGAGCAGCAGGTTGGGAATGCCTGGCTTAAACTATTTAAACATTAATTTTAAATAAATTTAGTTTAGTGGTTTGGATTTTTTGAATGTAAAAGGCTATTTTAGCCTTGAGTAGTCGCGTTGGGTGGAACTGACCCTTGGTAAGATTACATTTACAAAATATTTTTTTTTAAAAATCATTAGTGATGATTATAATTTCAATAGAAAAAATAAAATTATTGAAACAATTTAAAGAAATCTATTGAAAATTTGTTCTGCTAAACCCGAATTCTAATTCAAATATTCATCAAAAGGTTCAGAATCCTGGAATGTTGATCTTACAAAACATTTAACACAAATCGTTCAACAGTGATCCTGACAGGTAAAACTGGATAAAATTCGCGAAAACTTAAAGTCTCTATATTTACTCTTTTTCAGTAGCGTAGCAATGTTAAGTGCTTCCTGTAGCCACTGTGACTAAATGCCACCAGACGATTTACGAGAAAAATGTAAAAAGCGTATAAACTTTCAACTATAGACAATAGAGTACATGTATTTTGTAGGTATAGTCCTGTTGAGCTACGCGGGTTAACTGAATATAAAATTAGGATTATCACTCTGTAGTATTAAATTATAGTACAGGTGTGCAGCAGAGACCTGCACTGACTCAGACTGGGCCGATATTTTGTTATTTCATTCGAGTTCGGGTCGGTCTCGGGTTTAATTTTAAAAATTAATCAATAAATTTTTTACTTTATGAATTTTTAATATAATTTTATTTGCCCCAATTGTTGGGCTCAGAGCCAAAATTAAAACAAAATTACAAAACCAATTTAAACAAAAAGGTGAAAATTGTAGAAGTTAAAATAAAATAATTAATGTCGTTTGGAAATTGTCAATATGGCTGCTGTAACATAAGCACGCACCGCAAGAAGAGATCAAAAATAAAATAAAACATATTAATTAAAACAAAATAAAAATATAACAAAATTAAATAAAACAAATAATTAATTAAAATCATTAAAAAAGCCTACAGCTGCAGAAAGAAACATACGAAAACTAAAATAAACTGCCAAAACCTTGCAAAATAAGGTTTAGAAAAAACACAGGCAGAAGAGGCCACCAGAAAACAAAATATTGGGGTTTAAAAATAATATTGTAAGAAAATAATAATAAAAATAAAATCCAACAATAAAATATTAATATATCAAAAAATAAAGAAAAATATATAAAAAATTACAAAAATATTTTGAAATAAATAAAATAATTAAAAAGCCCTAAAAATGGCGAAAAATCGCCCATTGGTCGCACACAGGCACAAAAACACTATATATACGGCAGTCATTTTCATAATTTCTAACCGAATTTTAGAAAACAAAATAACAGAATTACAGACTTACAGACTTACAGAATTTTTAGACATTCTTAGATAAACAGTGAATCACTTGTAGTCAACATTTTTATGCCAATTTATGCCAATTTTTCAAATCTGGTTGCATGACTGTGGATTGAAAGTACTGTTATTTTTTGTATAAATATATATTTCGGGTTAAAGTTTTGATTTTATTCTGGATGGTCGTGGAATCTTTTGGTGCCACTGACAAATCTCCCTAAAATCTTATTTATAATAAGTATCTCAATAGCTATCGATGAGACAGATCTAGGGCCGGCTGGTGGATTAAGTTCCCTAATTGTGCTCGTGGGTCGCGCCTTATCGAAACCTCGGTTGTCCGCAGTAGGGTCTGGCAAAATTGCACAGGACCTCCACGCAGGGCATCGTTGTACGACTCGTAGCGGCTACTGAAAAGTGGCCGGGACGAGCAGAAAATAAAATTCGGGAAGTGCGACTTTAGTTAAGAGGGAATAAAGTTTTGTAGGGAAAATCTAAAATATTTACGGAAAATTAATTAAAAATCAAGTAGGAAAGGATAAGATAGTATAGGAATGTAAAGTTGAAAGTATTTTTCCAATAGTTGAATGATATAAACAGACAGAAGAGAGAAATGTTTATTGAAGTGATCGCAGAGGGTTATAACTACTTAAATTCATGGGAAATGTACCGGGAGTTAAAGAATTGTTAATCAAATTTGAAAATAGGGAAAGATAAAGGTAAATTATGAAAAATGTAGTCGATACCGGGATTAAACAAATGAAATAGGAAATTTACCAAAAAATAAGGGAGGAACTCTGCCCAAATTTTTGAAAGATACATTTATAAATAATGGGTAAAGATGATAAATAAGCATGGAAATTGTAGGAATAGACGCGTAAGGGCCAGGATATAGAAAGAGAAAGACGTAAGACCTTCCATCGGCAGTCCAGAACCCGAAAGTGAAAATATCATGAGGAGTAGTTCTAGCAATGGAGCTCACCTGCTCATGAATTTTCAACCCTTATGTACATTACCAACATGGCAATCACCATGGGTACATAGGAGGGATAGAATAATAATCTTGATGGCGTTTAGGGGGTAGATACACAAAAACCCTAGAAAAAATAAATAAAAATCAACCCTATTCGCCAACACAATGATGAATGAATTAAAATAAAATTTACGTGAGTAAATTACCTTTCTTACATAAACTTAATTTTAATTAGCCAAACTGACGGTATTTTGATACGATAGACTTAAAAATCTAATTTATTTTTTCAAGTCGGGTTCGAACTATGGTATATTATAAAGAGCCGGGTTCGGGTCGAGTCGGGTAAACATTTTATTGGCCGGTGCAGGTCTCTGGTGTACAGTAACATACATCAACTCAGCAATACACATACAATAAATATAGCTTTTATGAAAATACTCATTGGCTATAAATTTACTTTTACACCAATATTGTATTTTCAATAACTGCTGTATAAAAAAATTTATTTATATACTATTAAAACAAATATAACTAATTACTAATCAAATAATTTAACAGACTTGGATGCGAATATTATCCCCCTCTGAGCGTGCCAATAGTCTAATCTTTCCCAAAGACTTTTTCATTGAAAGAATTTATATTTTATTTTTTATACAATTTTTATAATTACAATATTGAAGTTTGAAATGAAGTTTCATCCCACTGAATTAAAAATTGGAAATTAAACGAATTACGTGCCCAGCATTCAATTGTCATTGTTTAAATGATGATAGATGTTAAGGAGAATTTATCATTACTTTATCATCACTTTTCCGGGATTATTCAACCGGGAGAGAATTTCATTGTTTTTTATTTGTTGAATTGCGAAGCAAATTGGAGACAAAGTTAAGAGCTGCATACTTGTTAGTTGGGGGTAGCCACCAGAATGGACTGATTAAATAGCAATGCAAGAGTACGTTACAATCAAATTATGATGTCTGACTGATGTCAGTTGAAACCTAATCCAACTGTGAGAATTACTATAAAACTGCCGGATTCGTGAGTTAAAGCCACACGAAAATGAATAAAGTCAAGTCCATTAGTCAGGAGAATTTGATGAAAAATCTGATAAATAAAAAGTTTTTAAAACTTGAAGCTGTTCAACGTTTGAGATATTTAAACCTTTGTAAGAAAGAATTGGGAGTTCGAACTGAAGTGAGTCTGTTTTATATTTTGTTTCGTTTACAGTTAATATTTCTTGACAAAATCTAAACGTTTGACATAAGTGATAAAGAGGGTGTCAGTTCTTTATGTAAATCTTTTTCAAGTGTTATTACTCAAAACTTAATGTCCTTAGTAGTATAATAATGCAAGTCTCCTCTTCAGAATAATGACCTTATCATAAGTACTCGCTATGAGACAATTATAAAGCATTATGACATAAATGTTACAATATTTAGTGTAATTGCTAGTAAATTGACATTAATTTAATGGTTCCTAAATTTAGTTACCGTTACCATGACATTAGCCAAACATTAATCAATAAGTTAAAATTTATTTAAAAAAGGTTTTTATAATATTTAATATAGCATAACAGTTTAAAAGAAATAATTGGTAAATTTGTATAATTATGAATCATTCGATTGAGAAAAGTTGATTTTCAGACAACATTGAAATAAAGTTAATATATAAATTTTAAACCTTATACAAGTTTTCTTTCCTTGGAGTAACAAAAATATTGTAACAGGACTAGGAATTGTTTACTTTTATTTATTTCCTAGATTTTAGGCATTTATTTAGATTATTTGGTGATAATAATGGAGAATATTAATGTATTGTTTTAGAAATTTGACAAAGATTTACAAGTCAATGATCAGAAAACTGACGAACTGAAACAGCTGATTGCTTTACTGAATGAAAGGGTTACTGAACTAAATAAGGTTATATAATAAATGATATAATAATGATAATAAAAATAGTAATAATAATAATAATAATAATAATAATAATAATAATAATAATAATAATAATAATAATAATAATAATAATAATAATAATAATAATAATAAAAATTCTATAATTTATTTATTTGATAGATTTACTTTAACAAAACAAATGAAAGAAACTGTTCTATTATATCCGTTGCCATGGTAATGAAAATAAAAAAGTCCAACAATTAATTTATTATGATTATTTTTTCAAGATATCTGTTAAACATTATCCGTAAGCCAAAAATTATTTTTACATAATTTTATCCAGCATTTTGTTTTATTGCTTGCAAAGGTTTCCTGAAAAGCTAATTAACCTAAAATTTACCTAATGAAAATAACATAATAATTAATACAATAAATTTATTAAATTAATTAGATTTAAATAGTATTCGGAAAAATACAAACGTATTAACTTGATTAAGGACATTCACAAACTGGTAGATTCTCAGTTAGGAGGCCTGGAAATTGTGGGAAATTAGGTGATTGTTTTAATGGATCACAATTTTAATTGATTTTGAAAACTGTTACATAAAAAACAACTGGAAATAGTCAGGTTTTTCATTGGAAATTAATCAAGTTTAAATTTTTTTATTTAGGAGAAAGAAGTGTAATTATTTCTTTATCTTCTTCTTCTTCTTCTTATTATTATTATGATTATTATTATTATTATTATTATTATTATTATTATTATTATTATTATTATTATTATTATTATTATTATTATTATTATTATTATTATTATTATTATTATTATTATTATTATTATTATTATTATTATTATTATTATTATTATTATTATTATTATTATTATTATTATTATTATTATTATTATTATTATTATTATTATTATTATTATTATTATTATTATTATTATTATTATTATTATTATTATTATTATTATTATTATTATTATTATTATTATTATTATTATTATTATTATTATTATTATTATTATTGTAATTTATAAAAAATTTGTTTTTCTTCAGAATTACGATGCCAAAACTAATTTACTGATTCACGTAGTAACTAAAATTCAGAATGAAATGTCTGAAACAGAGAAAATGCAGGTAAATTTATCTAAGCATAATAAAAAATTTCTCCCATTTGTATGTATATATTTACTTATTTGTAAATGATAGATTTTGTTTTAATTATTAGCTTTTATTGACGTATGTTTATGATTATATAATAATAATAATAATAATAATAATAATAATAATAATAATAATAATAATAATAATAATAATAATAATAATAATAATAATAATAATAATAATAATAATAATAATAATAATAATAATAATAATAATAATAATAATAATAATAATAATAATAATAATAATAATAATAATAATAATAATAATAATAATAATAATAATAATAATAATAATAATAATAATAATAATAATAATAATAATAATAATAATAATAATAATAATAATAATAATAATAATAATAATAATAATAATAATAATAATAATAATAATAATAATAATAATAATAATAATAATAATAATAATAATAATAATAATAATAATAATAATAATAATAATAATAATAATAATAATAATAATAATAATAATAATAATAATAATAATAATAATTATAATAATTATAATAATAGTAATAACAATAATAATAAAATTAACTAATTTCCTGAATATTATTTAAAACATTTTATTAATAAATTATTGAAATTTTATTTTTCTTACGTCACCCGTTTTCTATTGATTTTTATGCAGACCAAAAATCTGGGCATCAATCAATACTCCAAGAATTATCTGAGAATCGGTTGCAACTTAAAAATATTTTCCATGCGCATTTATTTGGCTGAGCTTTGTTAGTAGTAAATTTTTAAAAAAAGTTGCCTTTTATGCATTATATAATTTCACTTGTTATGTATCTATAAACATTTCTTGGTCTGTTTCTCTTCCATTAAAACTTATAATTATATTCCGTATTAATTATAATTATTTATCTTTTAGGTAATAAAAATTTAGTTTTCTGTTTGGTTTTGGTTGCTTTCTTTCTCCAAGGGGTTTGAAAATCCCAAATATTATATAAAGAGTCCTTTTTATTCACGGACCTCAGATATTGATTTTTATTATGTATATTATTTCCCATTTACAGCCCCCCCTGAACACAAAAATAAGCAATTTTTATTAAATTTAAATAAATGTTACATTTTTTTGGTAACATTAAAACAATTAGAGTTTTTTTATTGTTGATTTTAACAGGAAAATGGAAATGGCTGCAAAACTTTAAAGCATTCTTCATCGTTCGGCAAAAGAAATCGCATAACAAATATTGAGAAAAGACTCAATTATTTATTCAGTGAACACTCAAGAAGGCTGAAGATTCTCAACAATGAACTGTTAAGATTTATATTTTATAATTCTATTAATTTAAACAAAATTTATTTTTCATAGCTCTAATAATTTTTATAAACATTTGTCAATGGTAAATTTATGGGAATCCTAAACCTATTTCTTTGATTCAAACAAATTTAATACCTACGTTCGAAAATTCTTTTAATAATTCAACTGTCTCAACCTAGATCTACATGTCCATCTAATACTATAAGACTCTTTATCAAAAATTACATTATTCTATAAGCAAATTAAAAATATCTTTTTATAACTTCCACATGTTTAGTATATTTTAAAAAGCTATATTTGGCCATCGTTTTATTTTATAACTTATTTTACTTTTAATTAAAACCTCACCAGTTTTATTAGTTGAGAGTTTTTAATAAGAAATAATTCTTAATATATTTCCCAACCTTTAAGCGCAGAAATCAACCAATCAGATTTGGTAGAATTGCGGTGTGATTGTGAAACGTCCACTAAAATGTATTTGTTTCTTTGAATAAGTTTGATACGATTGCCTTTATCGATTATCACCAAAAAAAAAGTCATTATTTTAAATAAAATAAAGTTCTTTCAGTGTTCACTACAAACGCGAATTAAACCGACACAAACTATTGAGGGAGCAAAGAGTTCTCAAATACAAATCAGATTACGCAATAATGCAAGAATTCATCAATAAAGTGAGTTTAGCTTCGTCGTTGATTACGTAACAGTTTTAGTGAGTTTTGTTTTAATCTAGACATCCTGACTCACTCAAAGGATGAAAAATGTAATTTTGATTTTTTATTCATTGTAATGGATTCTGATTTTTGATTCTGAGACGCGGGAAAAATAATTTTTTATTATTTGACTTCTTTATAAAACCCGTTTCGTCTCCAAACATAGAAACTCCCAATAGAAATATGAATTTTTCAACTCAAAAGAAAATAAAAATAATAATTTTTTTTGAAATAGTTCAAAATATGTTTTTTAAATCTATTAATAATAATTGAGACTTTTGCAATTTTGAATAATATATTTTAAAAATTTAGATAATTTTATTTTTAATTTTATTAAATTCTTTTTATTTTATCAGTAAAATCCTTTATAATCTTCAGCGCTGATCTATTATTATCATTATCAATCTCCAATTTCTTCATTTCATACTAACTCAATAATGTTATTTAGCACAAATTTTCGGCACAACCGCATTCGAGTAGTAAATGAATAAAAGAATAATATTCTAAAGCATGAAATGAAGATATTGAAAATATTTTCTTATTTACTAATTGTAAACATATTTGTTGATTTAATTTTTTTTTAATACTAATCATGTCAATGTTAATTTTTATTTTTTTTAAAAATATATATAAATTTCTCCATGTCATATCTGCCTAGTCATGCATGACAACATCTGGCCATGCGTTGTAGGTGACTTTCATTAGGTTTAATGTAAAATTACTCATTCACCGAAGCCGCCTACTAAATGATGTCAAATAATGTCATATTTATCAGACATAAAAAGTAATTATGTAATTGGAACTTGCATTATTCAATCACATCATTTGAAATTTAATATCAACTTTTTCTTGTAACTCAGCCCACTTCCAAAAAATTAATTACCTCGGTACCCTTCTCTTCATTTAACCTGAGCAGAGATGGGTAGCCTACGATTCATGTAAACATTAGTACTGTAATAATTAAAATAATATTAATAAAATGAGTAACAACGGCAAGCCGTGCTGCTTATTATATTCAAAGAGAATTTTCGATTATTCAATAATTCTTTTTGATCGAATCCGAACTTTATTTACGGATGTAAATTTGTTAACTGAATATCTTTCTCTCGATGAATTTACTTGATCTCTGTAATTAAAAATTAAAAATATCTAAATAAAATAAAATGTCTTTGTTGGGGTTAATAAAATGCACAAAAGTAAAAATGGAAAATCAATAAAAATATTGATAATCGAAATAATAATTAAAAAGGCAAAATCAATTAAAATTTTAAAATATATATTTATCGGGGAAACTGGTATGGGCGGATGCCAAATGACGAGACAAATCCAAACATAATAAAATTAAATCGATTGGGGGTCCCCAGGAGGAAATATTTAATAAAAATAGAAATTAATTAAAAATTAATTGGCTAATGGGAAACCCGAGCTAATGAGAAGTCCGAGCCAACAGAAAACCCGAATAGTGTGAGAAAACCGGAACGTCAACAAATTTTCTAATTACGGAAAACGAAATTGGTTGACGAAGAAAACCCGGGATAAAAGAGAAATCCGCAACCAAAATAATTATTGTAAACAAATGGAAATCCCGGGAGGCCAGAAATAACTAATTTGGTTTTGGACGGAGATGTCAAAAATGCAAAACCAATTTAGTTTGCGGGTGACTTGAGTTGCGAGATGAGTATAAAAAGAAAAGTCAGATCAACACAATTGCCAGTTGGTCGAAGAGAGTATTTCAGAGAGAGGAGTAAAGGAGGTAATAAACTTAAAGATAAAACAACCAGTGAAACAAATCTCGCACCAGACAGGGACATCTCCCTTTGGAAGACGTATCCCTACGCATTGAATTATTGTGAAATCGTGCAGAGTAATAGTTTAGAGTATTGTGAATTGAATCGATTTTTTGTGAAAGTTGTGAATAAAGTTATGATATATAGATTGGAAATAAATCTTATTGCGTTGGGTTAATTGAATTGATTAAAGAAGACACCAAGGAGTTAGGCCTAAGCACCGACTTTCTATATAAAAACCCAGCATCTTTTTTTAAAAAAATTAATTTTAAAATTTTTGAGTTTTAATTATTTTTAAATCTATAGACATTAATTATTAAATGTTTCAAGAATTTTAAAATATTTAAAAATACTTGAAATCTGTTCGAAAATACCTCAAAGGTAAACGATCGAAGATTACACATCTTTAATGACTTTCTGACCATGAATTAATTGTAAATTCTTCATTATGTCCCAGGAAAGCAGTTTGGTTTAAATCTTCCTCTCAAATCTAATAAATAATCTAATAAAATTTTTAAAAAATTTTAAAAAATTTAAAAAAATGATTATGGTCAAGTAAATCAGAAATCAGAATCCTTTGACCAAGTTGAGGTGCCTTCAATTTATTTGTGTGAAGTGATAAATTTTCATTTTTCATTTTGCAGTGAAACATTTTTTGACATTTATGAATAAATATTGTATTTTTTGTTTAAATTGTATAGATTTTATTCTAGCTTGGATTAAAAATGAGTAAGAAAAAAGTTTATTGAAAGCCCTTTCAAAGCAAAAAAATCTAATAAATGAAGGTCCCTAGCTTATACATCAGCCCGGCTCGCAGGCTCAACTTATGGAGTTGCCATCCTGGAATGGAAAACTAGAGCTCTACCTTTATCAGTTAGGGACCGTCAGTAAATAACGTCAAGTTATTTGAAACCATTTTGACACCATCCTCGTCACTTCAAATATTACTTCACAAAGCTTTGTAGCACTCCGTGAAAACCTTTATATGAAACAATTATTTGGTTAATTACATTTTGGTACGTTCACCATCGTATTCCATATTTTAATCGCTCGGATTAAGAACGTTTTAATGTTCGATGTAATGTCGCGTGTCGTCACATTTCTAAAGCACCTCCTCCATCAAGGCGCATGACGCAATTTACGAAAGGCCTCTTACGTAGAAACGGTTGTTAATTTATTTTCATATGAAAAACATTGAACGAAAAATTCATAATAAAAGTTCTGTAGACTTTCTGTAGACTTGCTATTCTCATTTATTTTTTCCTTTTCAGATGAAAAATTCAAATTGCGTCCATCACCTTCAAATGATCCAGTCTTTTCCCCTGAGAAATAGGCCCATGTGTAGATCTTATTAAACTGACTCCATTTGATCTACCAAACGAGGAAATTAAAGGGCTCTCTTAACCATTCACTTGTCTTGTTAATGTTACAGTACGTAATAGTTTTGTCTGAACAATGGTTGTCACCCCCCTCCCTTCTAATGGGCATTGCTAATAGATAATAGTCTGTGTGAAAGGGTTAATGAAATGTAAAAGTTGTGTTTCAAGAATCAAGTGACAAAAAGGATGCAAATGTCAACTTAGTCATTGGAATCTCCCATTATGTTAAAATTGACAAATATAAAATATACAAATTTAATTTTTCGATTTTTATTTACTAAAACAAATACCGAATATATTTTATAATTTCAATACTTTAAAATAAAAACAAAAGTGTCAGCAGATCATCATTAATTTAATTATTTATTTAATTATTTATTTGGTTGCTACAATTCATTTTCAACAGAATCGAGAATATTTTGCCTCAATTTCTCCCCATTATTTGATCGTTTTTGACAAATTTTGGTTTGTTTCTCTGTGTAAGTTTATATTATAATGAAACTCTGTGGTTAACCTTTCTGTGGTCCGATATTTCCCATTTTGTTTAATACTAACTGTAGAGAATGTTGGAAAATTTTGAAACTAAATGGTATTTTTCAGGTGGACAGGTTTTTACTCCACAAGGCGACTTACTCAAAAAAGGCAACATTTCGACTTACCATGTCATTGTATTTATTTTTTATTTCTTATAGCAGTGTTTCCCAAACCCGGGTACACGATGGATTTTTTGGGGGTACGCAGGTCTTTTCAATCTTCTGTTATCTAAATATTAAAAGATAAATTAAAAAATTTAATTAGAATAAAATGTCTTTTTAAAATATAATCTTGATTTTTATTTATTGTTTATATTTTTGAATCAATAACATATTTTTAAGATTAAAATTAACTAACAGAGAACCAAATTATGATGAATTATTATCTTAGCATAAGTAATTTCATCCTTCTCATTAATTACAATAAATTAATTATAGTCTTTTTTATTTTACATTATTTCTATTATAAAAGTATTTAATTTTTCATTAATGCTATTAATTTAAAGGTCGCATATTTTAAAAAAATATATTAATCATTATATATAAAATTTAAAAGCAAAGGGGTACATTATATAACGAAAATGATGTGGGAGTACGCAGTACCAAGAGTTTTGAAAACACTGTCTTATAGTAATTTTTATAAAAATAATCATTTAATAAATATGTAGAAAAATAACCAAACAATTTTTATGGCTTTTTCAAAGATTTCAAAAACATTTAGATTATGTCGTATATTACTTACATAAATTTACACAAGGTCGAGAGTTTACAAATTTCAATAAAAATTACAGTATGATGAGATAAATATAGGAGATTAATTTATATTGTTATTATACAAATGATGTTTGGATTGGATATTGTAAATTGAGCCCATTTAAAATAGACCAATTGAAATTATCCTTTATTGATAGCTATACCTGCATATCATAATGGAAGATCTTTATACAAATAAATATTTGAACTCTGTACATAAAATATTGCAACTTATATCTATTCAATTGACATTATATTTTTATTATCCAAATAAATATAAATTCTTAATAAAATAATAAGATTTAAAAACTAAATAATTTTCTTATCTCCCATCCCCTGATAAAAACCCGATTGCGACCATAATTAGATGAAGCCATTAATTAAAACAAATTATTTTATTAGACAGTGAGAGGATTAGAATATGATTATTGAAAATTCAAAACCAACAGAGAAATATCAAGTGACATAATTTATTGAAAAGAAAAATAATTTTCACCGGGAAAATTCTGATTATTCAATTTTCATTTGTGAATCGTCACTTTGTTTTTCATTGTAGTCATTTCTTCAGTTACAACTGTCGCTCGAGTCACTTGATGGGGGAGGCCTGCACAAAGACCAGCAACAAATAGCAGACCCAGTGAACCGACGAAAATTCTCTTACTCATCAATGTTGGAGGAGACTTATTATCTCGAGATGGGACAAAGAATTACAAAACCTTGGCAATTCAGCTATTTTGATAGCTTGGATTACCGGCGAGTAATTGAGTAAGTATGCGGCTGTTTCCTATGTGATTATCAACTGGGATTCATCAGCAGCGGTAATCATGTCTCAATTTGCTGCTGGCAATCAATGGCGTGGTTTTAATTCTTTATATATTATTATCATTATTATTATTTTGTTTTAATAATCACCAACTCAATGTGGATTTTATTTTCTTAAGCCATCCGAAACTCGCGCGGACCGATTTGGATTCGTCAAGAAAACTGACGACTATCATACCGGATATTGTTGATATTCGACTGCATCGACGATTCAATTTAAACAGCTATCTCAACCGGAACCTGAAATAATGAATTCAAAATATTTTTTTATATTTTCGAGGAATTAAAATTGAATTATTCACACTACTTTTCCTAGTCAGTAGACTAAATAAGCAAATTGTTTTTGAATTCGAATATTTTTATTGCTTTGTGATAATCATTGGTTCAGAGATTGGCATGGATCAATTTATGTTCTGGATCTTGACAATTGGCAAAAGAAAAAGCGGTATTTGGAACTATCTTAAAACTAATAAATTGATCAACTCTGATCACCAAAAGAGTTCCAAATGGGGTTTAAAGGTCGCAACGATTTTATTTATTTCAATTGTGTAATCTCCACCATGATGACCCTTTGGCTTCATAGTGAACCTTGAGTCATAGTAGTTTAAAGGCTACTTTTAAAAGTTTAGGGATTTAAAATGACCTCTAGTAGCTGAAGGACTTCACTGGCAAGGTCGGTATCAATGAATACAATTTTGAAAAATCATTGCTGGTCATGTTTTTCAGATGTCCTTCGGCATAAGATTCTTTACTCTGTAACAATGACATCCTCATCAATGTCTCTAAGATAAACAAAGGGAGCGAATTTGCTGTTAGCCGACTTGTGATATGATTGAAAGGGCTAGCAAGACCAGAAATAATAATAAAGAAAATATATGTGAAATAGAGTCTCTAGAACTGATAACACTGAATTGTTGAGTGTGAATTAAAAATTTGGTTTATGTTAGCTGTTTAGGATGGATGTAAGCCTTAAGACAAACTATTGCAAAGCAGTAAAATATTTTACATATTTGCGAAGCCCAGACAAAGTTAAAATCCCTTGTTTTAAACTGGGATACTGTATCATTTTCTGTTTACTGATAGCAAAGTGGAACCTGTTGTACCCTTCTCAAATTTTGAAAAGTGTTTCAAGATTACTGCATCAGTTACGAGTCAAAGTTCAACTCGTTCCAATTACAGATTATCAAGAAAAAACATTTTCGCTGATTTTTGTAATAAACAAGTCACAATTAAGCGGCCTAGTGTCTTAAACAGACTATGACATTGGTCAATGACATAGAGTCTATGTCATATGCTTCAAATATGTAGATGTGAGAGCACGATATCAACTAACCCCACAACCCCTGTCAAAGAAAGTATTTCAGTTTGTTTTAATTTCAAAAAAATTTAGCGAGTATTTTTGATACGTTACGTGGGCAGAGGAATTTTGCGTAAGGAAAATGTTAAGAAGACGAGTGTAAAATTATAAAAAAATGTGTAATTCATACCATTTAACTCACAAAACTATTCTCGAGAAGATAGCACTATAAAAAATTGAAATATCTCAACTGGTTCTCTAGCGGGATTGGATGATCTGGAACACAAACCTCTTCCCATAAAAAATATTTAGATTTACAAAGATATTTTAAGACATCTTCGTCATTAAAAAATTTGTTTAAACGGATTTATTTTGTCGAAAATTCAATTTTAAAATTTAACGTATTTAGTTTTTTGGCTCAAAACCTTCGAATAAATATTTAATTGATTTAAAATTATTTTATAAGTATTCCAAATTCAATTTGTCACCAGTTATCGCTTTCCACCGAAAAATATTGATTTTCACTTTTTTTGAAATTTTAATTAGCTCTTAATTAATTTCTGATAATTTGTCAATTTTAAAATTTTGTATTTCGTTTTTGTAAAACCTCAACAACTTTAATATGGCTTCATAAGTAACGAGAAAGCAACAAGCTTCACCTTGCGAATCCTTCCCGACTTGGCAGAATGGAAATTATAATCATTATCAGTTAATTACTGAATTGAAAGAAATGAAAGAGTAAAAATAATTATTTATTAAAACAACCGGGGAGCAGCGATAACTTCCAACAAAAAAAATCAAAATTTTAAGACAAAAATGTGGGAAAACCCTTTAAAAAAACTCCAAAATCAAAATCGGTAAATTGGCTGGAAAGGTGCTTGTTTTAACAAATTGGATTTCGTGTTAAGAACTTCCAAGAAGCTCGTCAAAATCTGAACCGAGCGAAAATAAATATCACTGGAAATGCAATCAAATTTACTGATCTGGTTTCATTAGGTTCAATGATTTCATCAACTGTCATTTCTCCGCCAGCCTTGGCAGCTCCACTCAGTTCTTCATTCTGAAAGGAAACTCAATTGATAAAGGAGGAATAATAATCTGGCTCTAAATCACTTCCAAATCCTCTTTCGTCCATCCAAATCTGGAATTCGGCCAAGCAAATAGAAAATCTGGTTTCATAGATCTGCCGCCCTGCAAAATAAATCAAATTAATTAATAATAATAAAAAATGATCAAAGTCATATTTTAAGGGGTTTTGAACCTTTGTTATCTTTTATTAAAGGGTTTTAGAGTCCAAATTCTTGAATGAAAAATTATTTTCTCATAAATATTAACAGTATATCAAAACAACTTAATAGTTATTAAGTTGAATCATCAGATTTTGAAGAGAATTTTCTCCTCTTTATACTATAAAACTTTGACATTAATTATTATTTTTAAAGAGTTAATACAATTAAATTAATTTTTTTATTTGGCGATTTGTACACTAATAATAATAATAATTATATATGCTTAATAACAACTCATATAATATAGCTGTTTACAATGAATAGACTCACATATAATATTAAAATAAAATCAATAAGTTTATATTATAGAAACACACAAACTCACTCATGTGTTGAGTTTTAATATTGGAATGAATAAACGCATTTAACGTAGAAAGTGATAGAATAAAATAAGCACAACACAGTAAAAAATGCATGTAAAATTTCGATGTGGAAATTTTACGCAAGTAAATGGATTTATTATTTTTGCCAATAAACATTGAAAACAGATGAAAATTTTACTGAGAAATTATGAATTATCCATTAGTTATGCACTTGTGTTAAAAAAAAGCGTGTATTGAACAGACTTTAATCATTGCAAACACGCGTATAAGAAAAACTGAAAAACCTTATACTACACCTGATTCAGTTCATTAAAATCTTCTATAATAGAAGTTTTAATGAACAACCAATTACAATTATGATTAAATTTATGAATAAGCCATTTTTAAAATGGCTGACAGGTAAATTTTTTAATAAAGTATATTTTAGGGCTTGGATTGTGATCTCGTATATTTATGAGATCATTATTCAAGCTCTTAAATAATACTTTTAATCATCATTTATTATAAATTTAGTTTTAATTAATTTTTTTAGATTTTTTTTAGGAATTTATGCCAATTTATGTAAATTAATGGAATTATTTTCGAATAAATTCAAGTCCGATTAATTGCAAACTAAAATTTATTAAAATAAAATTTAATATTAAAAAAAACTATTTCTCTGTTCCTTGGAAATTTGTTTTGGCTGCCATCTTTTTTACCTTTTGACAAATACAAATTTTTGATAATTATTGATTTTATGAGGCTTTGGAAATTTCTGTTAATTTCCCAAATTTATAAAAACCTTCCACATTTTCAATGGTATTAATGATTTGGATTTTTTATACTTTATAAAAAAATTTTTTTAAATTTAAGTTATCGGAAAACTTATGTTTTCCGTATTTTATAAACTCCTCATTTGAAGGTTCTGGTTCCACTGCTCCTGGTAAATTGCAAATGAGGTAAAAAATGAATTTATTTTAAGTACAAGTTAAATGTTACATTGTTATTTCTTCATCTCCTCAAAAACCTAGAGTTTCGATGGATATTTTTGAAATATATAAAATGTTGTAAAAATATTAAATTGATTGAATTTCATGAAAAATCTTACGAAATTATTTCTCAATTTTCTCTACAACTCAAAGAGTTTTTGGTCTTTTTTTCAAAAATTTTCGGCTTTAATTTAAAAAAAAAATTGTCTAAAAAGTTACTAAAAATAGTTTTATAGAATTTTTATTGAACTGAACATTTCAACATTTTGAAAGTTTGCATGCATTATTTACTAAGTATTATGTTTAAAAAATTTTTATTTAAATTCCTTCCTTTCTATAATATAAGTTTTTATTCAGTTGAACAAATTACATGCAGACACAGGTAAGTATGTATGTTCCTATATTATAACTTTATTGATTTTTTCATTTTATTATAGGAGTTTTTAATGAACTGAAACAGGTGTATAGAGACAAACGAATATAACTTTGTTGTGATGTAATTTGTTTGAATGAATAAACTTTACCATAGAAAGTGAGAAAGTAGAAAAAAAATAATTTAACACACATGCAGTAAAAATGCATACAAACTTTCGATATGCGGAAATACATATTCTAACTTTATTCTCTGAGTGATGCATTAAATCAGCCATGGCCAACCAATGGCCCGCGAAGAAATTCTAAACATTTGCTTAAAAATTGGCTTTTTTAGAATTTATAATCGAATTAAGCATATTTTTAAATTAAAAAATTGATTCTAAGTTTACTTGAATCGTAAAAACGAGTTATATTTATTTCAATAGCCAAATAAAATTATTTTACATCAGATAATATCACGTCATGTTCAATATCGACTTTTTTCATGCTCGAAGGACGCGATATTAACCGGGATCGACTGTGTTACAAAATCCGTTAAAATAAAGTAATTTTTCAAATACATTAATTAGCTTTTGTTGTTTCATCTCTCCTATACATTAATTTCTTCAATAAAATGTAAGAGCAACTTGTCCAAACTCTCGGAGGAAATTGAGAAGCAGCAATCGCATTAAAATTGTTTAAATACTATTTACGGTTTACTGCATACTATTTACTGAAAATAATAAATGAATTTATTGTGTCCCGCGATAATTATTTTTCCGAAAATTTGGCCCTTCGATTGATTTGGGTTGGCCACCACTGCATTAAATCATGACAGAAAGAGTTCATCGTGCATGCTTCATGAATATTTTTTATTTCAATAGCACTATTACAAGAAAGTGAATATAACAAAAGTATTGTATAATTATTTACTTAAATATTGATAGTGCAAAAAATATATATTTTTATATGCGGGAAAGTAATCGACATTATGACAGAAATTGAAAGGTGTAAAACAGAACTTACCAAACAAATATAATCCAGTCCTACAGCATCTCCGATTACCACTGTGATCATTTTGCAATTCCTTGTAGCCATTGACCTCATCATAAGAGACTTTGCTTTGACAACTGAGCCGTCAATATCAACTTCTAAATGGTAATTTTAATCCAATCAAAATCATGAGCCAGATTTAATAAATTAAATTGCATTGATCCCCGATAGGGTGTGCCTGCGCATAAAAGCTATATCGGTGTGCAACCAATCAGTAACGGGATGGACTGCGATGGATCATTTTTCAATTTTAATTATTTTCCAATTTACATTTCTAAGAGCCATGGATAAAATTTTGATTATATATATATATATATATATATAATTTATTTATTTTACTGTTCTATTGCAGTTTCAAAATATAACTCAACATTTCAAAAAGATATGTTTTGCGAGGCAAACAAAGATGAGAATATCTAGTCATATTTCACCGTGAAGAGTTTGATTATTCATGTCGAATTGAAGGTTTCGAATGGAACATAGAATGTCAAAGTTCGTAAGCAATTTGTCATCATTTATAATGCTGACAATATAATGATTTCAACATCGGAAATGCAGTGGTAAATAAATCTAGTAATCAAAGCGATATCATTTATTAGCACAAATTATACCGGAACTGATTCTTGGAAATGAAGACTCTTCAACCGTATGTACCAAACTGATAATGGAAATCTTTCGATTGCCACAAAGCTGAATGAAATTGGAGCCCTTCAAACAGTCATTCTCGGTCAACAAGCCATGACAGGCCAAAATACCAACTGAAAATCTGTTTATACTTCAATAAAACTTGTTTCCGATCCAAATTAAAAGTAACCCAGATATTCTCCCATAGCCAGCGATTAGATTAGTTCCGTATTTTGATTTGTACTCATTGAAACGGCTTCCGTCTAATATCCTTGATAGAATCTACAATCCAATCCCAATTGTTAAACTATCATTAAAAGAACCAAATATAAAACATTCAAAATTGAAGGAATGTAAAAAATAAAGCTTAAAATGTAGAAAAGTAGCCTGATCAATTGGGAAAGAAAGCTAATCGTTTACATTTCCGGAAAAGAATTATCCAATGCGTTACATAATAGAAAATATTTATTTAGAGAAAAATCTTAAAATATTGGAAATGATATCAAAGCTGGATTATCCGGTTGATTTTGACAAGGTCTGAAGTGCATCAAAAATGATGATTCTGTTGAGGTTGTTATAATAATAATGGAAATAAAATGAGTGCACTCGAAAAACCGAAGTTAAAGAAAAAACATCAAAAATCATTAAAGTGAAAAATTAATTAAAAATTTATAAAATTTGGAAATTAATATTGATCGGGGGAAATTATAAGACGAATCCGGTAATAATAATAAAAATTTAATGAAGGTCCCTAGGAAAAGTTATAACGAAAATACAAATTAACTAAAGTTAATTAATTGGCTAACGGAAAGCCTGAGCTAATGGGAAACCCGACCGATGAGGAAAACTCAGAGCGAGGGAAATCCCATGGATTACAATTTTAAAATTATTTTTGCCCGGGCGATAGGGAAATAAACAAATAGGCAAATATACCAACCAATTTATTATAATCTTGAATAATTGGTTTTGCCGCAATAATTCTGAGTGAGTTGTATTATTTCAATGATCCCTAGATTTGGAGCTATAATTGTATAATTATAGATAATTATTCTCAATATAAAAGGAGAGAGCAAATGAGACGAGTTGCCAGATGGTCGAAGATAGTATTGTGCAAATGAGTAATAGTGACAAAGTGTTGTTGAAATAGAAAATTATTGAAGCAGTTAAATATAATTATCGTATCAGAAAGGTATTTACCCATTAGGTAGCCTTACCTAACGATAATCAATAATTATCAGTGAGAGAAAAGTGCAAATTTAGTGACAACTTCCATTTATGATAAAGTGAAATAAATTCTTTCTGTGTTGGGTTTGTTTATTTATACAAAGGACACGAGAAGTCAGAGGCAACCGTCTTTAACAATAATAACCCAACAATTTGTTACTCCCAACCATAGCCAATAAATCTGTGCTCTTTTCAAAGTTTTTTTTGTCTTTTACATTGGAAACTTTTTTTGTACTCTCATTTTTCTTGTACGTAACAATACTGTTATGTAAATAAACGTCTAGCACAAAAAAATAACTAATCTTTATACAGAAAAATACGCACACCTACGTGAAATAAGGAAATAATTATGGTCAACCTCTATAAATTAAGCGCATTTACTATAGAAAACCAGAAAAATAATTCTGCTAAGAAAAATAAAGTACAAACACGCATACACTCACGTAGAGGTGGCAAACCTCTGCATGCATGCCCATGTTATTAAAACTTGTGTATAAAAATCTCTGCATATTT
The DNA here is from genome assembly GCA_022537955.1 of Schmidtea mediterranea. Taxonomy (NCBI): domain Eukaryota; kingdom Metazoa; phylum Platyhelminthes; order Tricladida; family Dugesiidae; genus Schmidtea; species Schmidtea mediterranea. The sequence goes on from CM039682.1 coordinate 42,056,379, forward strand.
GTTGAGATTTTATTTAATTTGATTATTTTTTTGTCCCATTCATTTAATTGTATCTCATTCGGTATATGGCATCGGTGTAGTGTTAAATTCCAGTAGGTTTATAGTTAGTGGATTGAAAAATGATTTAGTAACTAGAATTATACCTTTGTCTCACAAAAATTTCTCATACTTAACAACAAAATCAAAACAAAGTAGATTCGCCACAACAATTCTTTAATAAAAAAATAGATAGAAGTAGAAAGATAATGAACCCAGTCATTTGTAAATGACAATTTAAATTATAAAAAAATGTTATTTAAGGATTTTCAAGCGTCTTGTCACATTTCATCTTTTAACAAGTAGGAGAAAAGTAATCTAAATTATAAAATATTTTAAAAAAATTAAAATTTTAAACTTTTTAAAAAATATTGTAAAATGGCAGATTACCGGAAATTAGGAAAAATGTAGAAGAAAAGTAAAATTGAAATAATAAATTGGAGTTAATTATTATTTTGGTATTCGGAAATTGATTAAAATAAGATTGTTCGAAAATTACCATAATCACATAAAAAAATTTCCAGAAATTATTAGTGAATGAAAAAATTTTAGAAAAGCTTTAAAAGTCTGTATTGGAATAAAAATTCAATTTTTGAAGATTAATCATAAATGACCTAAAAAATTAAAAATTAATGAAATGTGTCCGTGTCTCACAGCGCCTCAGCACTTAACAGCCACCAAATTATTACTTTTTGTTAATATGGATTTTTATATTTTATTTTTCAGTTTGTTGATTTGTGCTAATCAATTAATTATATTTAAAAAAACTTTTTCTAGTTTTCACAACTGATTGCTTTTTTATTCAACGTAGAGTAATGCAAGCATGAAGATATTTACATATCACACCAATCCACAATTTACAGTCGTTTAATATTTTATTTAATTGTTATTTATTTATTAAATTAATTAATTTAATTACATTCTCCATTTTTTTTCATAATTGATCTAATTCCATTTTCACTTTCCTTTGACTTTTTTTCAAATTACAGAGCAATAACTTAAATTTATTTAATACAAAATTAGTGCTAAATAAATAAAAGAACATTATTTATGATATAAAAAATGAAGGCAAAGGAAATATTTTTTGGCAAAAATATTTGTAATTTTATCTCGAACCGGATTTTCATTTATTTTCAGGACCCAAGCTAATACTTAAAAATCAAAATACAACCACCTGCATCATAACAGAATGAGAGTCGTCTCCTGCTTTCCCATAATTTAACAACAACCCATCAAGTTCATCCGATAAATACAATGGATCAACCGATCCTTCTTTGGTTTCCATTGACAAACTTTGATGAGGAAGACTTGATATTATGTCACGAATGCACGCTAGGCCAGCCGTTTCGGTTTGAAAGATATAATCAGTGCATCCACTAATACTAAGTAAAATGTAAAGTAAATAAATCATAAAGATACAAAATTGAAGAAGACTCAATAGACAAAGCGAAAACATTAAAGAAATGGATCAAAGTAGATGTGAAATAATTTCTAAAGAAGATTATACGAATTTTCATTACAATTTTTCAAACTCAGTGTCATTACTACAATCGATCACTTGAAACTTGCCCCTTCTTTACCTTTGTTTGTCCGTAACTTATTTTATACACGTATCACTGATCTTCATCTGTCACTAAGGCTAATCCTACAATCAGAAAATTTATAAGTATAAGTCACCAATGATCTCTTGAAAACAAATTAATGTCCGCTATTTTTATTTCTTATCATTTATCTTATATTCAAGTAAAAAATAGTTGTATATGACCCCCTTTCTCTTTGTGTAAAACTGAATGATAAAGAGTTCGTTTGGAAAGTTATGATTAGGATAGATGAAATTTATTTTTACACTTCATCGCTCTTAAAACAAGAAACTGCTGATATAAGCGTGATTTCTTCATATCCCTTTTCAATTATATTTAGTGAAAAATCTCAATATATATATATCAATAAAACATCGATATCATTACTGATTCTTAGTCAAATATTAAAAAATTCTTAATGTAGATATATATATATATATATATATATGTGTGTGTGTGTGATTCACAATAAATATTTCAATACCGAGAATGCAAATCTGCCCCACCGAGCTCATCAGCAGACATATTTTCTCCAGTTGCTGCCTTCACAAGAGGAGGCCCACCGAGGAATATGTGACTGGAATTTAGTATCATTCCATTTTCCGAACTCATAGTTGGTATATAGGCCCCACCGGCAGTGCATGAGCCACAAACTAGACTAATCTGTTAAAAACTAATGAATAAAATTCATTAAAAAGTAAGATACAAAATCAATCTTGTTAAACTGTGAATTTGGTACTTCAGACTTTTAATGGTTTTACTGTTAGAAGAGTAAATAAATTAACAGTTGAAAATTTCACTTTTGACTAATGATTGACTCCTATGTACATAATTTAATTTAAATTATTATAACAATCTTAAATATACTAATTATTTTTAATCTGGCTTTCTAAAAAATTCTTAACACAATACTTTGAATTCTAAACTTAAGAAATTAATTTAATTAAATTTTAATTAAATAATCAAAGAAAAAAGGCAAGGTTTTAAGAATTGAAAAACTGTATATTCCATATAACTCACTATATATTTCGACCGTTTATCAGTTTTCAGTCTAGAAATCACATTAACAAAATCTAAATGAAAATAGGTAAATTTAAACAAATTAATCAATATTAATCGTATTTAACTCGCATTACAAAATTTTATTTAAAATCGTTCTTTTAAAAATTTTTAATGTCACAACAATTATAATACCAAAAATATCATCTTCGACCAAAATGCAATGGCATATTTCAAGCATCGGAATATTCAAATTAATAATCCTTTGGAGTTCGTAAACATTATTTGAGAGAAGTTTCGCGCCATAGAAAACATCATAATTTTTATTTCCAGAAATTTGCTTTGAAAAAAGCTCTTTACTTTTAAAAAGAACGATTTTAAATTAAATTATGTAATGCGAGTTAAATACGATTAATATTGATTAATTTTCTTAAATTTTCCTATTTTCATTTAGATTTTGTTAATGTGATTTCTAGCCTGAAAACTGGCTCCTCGTGTTCTTTCACAATTAATAATATCGAGTCCTAACAAAATTACTTTACAATCGCCTTTGGATAACGAATAATTTAATCCCCTTCTTTCTAATAACAAATATTTAATACTAATTTCCTCCAATTAATTATTTTCCGATCCTGATTTGGAATCATCTTTATTGCTTTATGGAACCATTGTGTCCGGGCAACTTGGTAAAATTTATTTACCCATTAAGCTGACATTCAGCTAGAATCTCGATAATTTATGGGCTCAGTTTAGAATATATTAACTTGTTTTTGGTTTCCGGGACCTTCTATGAACCTCTAATTAATCTAAAATTATTTTTCGCATCTTTGAAATTTCATTTTTCATTGGTTACAACTTTTCCCCCGAAAAAACATTAATTTTTGATTTTTTTCAGTTAACCCTTTCTAAGGCAAAGGAAACTAAAAGTGATGTAACTTGTCTGTCAGCTGTCAATAAATATAGCGGGAAAACACATCTATGGTTTCAAATAATATAAATTTGTTCTCTTGTTGTTCAATATATGTCAGTAGTTGTACCAAAAGTAAAAATGATTACCGACAGCGTTACATTTAGATATTTTTATTAGTTTAAAATGGTGTACAGTATATTTCCACCACCTTAGAAAGGGTTAAATCAGAATTATTTGATATCTAAAAATTTACTTATTCAAAAACTTCAAAATTGTTAAATCTTTCTAATTTAAACATTGTGATCTCGTATATTTATGAGATCATTATTCAAGCTCTTAAATAATACTTTTCATCAACGTGTATTTTAAATTTAATTTTATTAATTTTCTTTGGGTTTTTTTAGGAATTTATGCCAATTCATGTAAATTAATGGAATTATTTTAGAATAAATTCAAGTCCGATTAATTGAAAACTAAAATTTATTATTAAAAAGTTTCTATATTCGAATAAACTATTTCTCTGTTCTTCGGAAATTCGTTTTGGCTGCCATCTTTTTTACCTTTTGACAAAAACAAATTTTTGATATTTATTGATTTTATGAGGCTTTGGAAATTTCCGTTAATTTCCCAAATTTATAAAAATCTTCCCCAATTTCAATGGTAGTAATGATTTGGATTTTTTATACTCCAATAAAAAATATTGTTTTTAAACTTAAGCTATTGGAAAACTTATGTTTTCCGGTTTTTTATTTAAACTCCTCATTTGAAGGTTCTGGTTCCACTGCTCCTGGTAAATTGCAAATGAGGTAAAAACTCAAAAACCTAGAGTTTCGATGGATATTTTTGAAATATTGAAATGTTGTAAAAATATTAAATTGATTGAATTTCATGAAAAATCTTACGAAATTATTTCTTAATTTTCTCTACAACTCAAAAAAAGTTACTAAAAACAGTTTTAGAGTTTTTATTGATCTGAACATTTCTACATTTTGAAAGTTTGCATGCATTATTTACTATTTATTATGTTTTTACGTTAAAAAAAATTTCTTCAATTTCCTTCCTTCCTTTAATATAAGTTTTTATTCATTTGAACAAATTACATGCAGGCACGGGTAAGTATGTATATTCCTATAATATAGCATTATTGATTTTTCATTTTATTATAGGAGCTTTTAATGAACAGAAACGGGTTGATCCAAATCAATTAAACCGGGCAGATCAAAAAATCTGCATTTGTTAAACATATTTGTTGATATTTATTTTCAGCGCATTCAGCCAAATCGTGAAATACTTATTTATAATTGCCAATAACCCTGTAATTTTTATCATTACATTATTAAATAAGTGCAAAGTAATAAAAACAAAATAAGCTGACCTATATGATTTGACCTACTAAAAATAAATGACTGAATTAATAAAAAAAATAATGATAATTATATTGAATTTAATATTGACCAGAAATTTGAAAAGAATATTTGTCATTATTAGGTAAGTTTTTAATATTAAAATCAAACTAATTTTATTATTAATTCATAATTTTTATTCCTTCTAATCTCAAATAATTGTTCGATAAATTATAGCACAATAGACTTACTACTGGTATTCCTTTGCTTTGAATTAAGGCTTCGTTGTAAAAATATTTGCCACCGTGATCTTTATCTGGGAAAATTCTGGCCTGCATTGAAGTAAAGTTTTGGAATTATATTACAAATCATCACTTGCAAAGGAAGAAAACCGCCTGATGAATCGACGAGAAATATAATAGGAAGATGAAGATGCATAGATAAGCTTTGGAATCGAATTTGCTTTCGCAATTGAATTGGATAGATAGCACCTGCTTTCACAGTTGCATCAGAAGCCGTCACCAAACAAAAACGGTTATTTATTTTCCCAATAGCTGTGACGCATCCGCTTTTTGGTATGTTTCCATAAGACTGGCCATAACCTACACAAAATCCAATTTCTAAATATTTCCCATTGTCAAATAACAAATTCAATCGGTCTGAAACTAGCAGTTTATTATTATGTTGAACGTGTTTGTATCTTGCTCTTTCACCACCGCCCTCTGAGAAACTTGATTTTATTATTTTTATTTTATTGGATAAATTAAATGATATTTCTTTACATTTCGAAAAGTTCTCATTATTTATATTAAATCCATTAAGTAGTGTTGAAAAAGATTTTTTAATCAATTCAATTGACGGAGATTTAACTTTATACATCACATGAGTTTGAAACTTAAAGTATTTGTAATTAAAAATATGTAGATATTCCTTATATCTAATAATTATTACAAAACTTTTCAAGTTGAATATTTAAAATAAGTTATTAATTTAATTACTTTAAACAATAAATATTAGTTTTTGCTTTGATCTTTCCGAAAATTATTTGATTAAGATGAAATAAAAAAAGATTTATTTAAAAAATTAAAAATTTGGTTTTTAGACAGCAGTCACTAGAATAATGTTATTTAATATTTTTAAAAGACTTAATTTTTTATCAAAAGTTAAATTTATTACAATTTCAAAGAGATGCAATCAATCAATATTAAAACACAAGATAATTTTAAATATCTTAACTCTCCACTTAAAATTTTCTCAATTTCTTTAGTCAATAGGTTCTTCTTTTTTCGTTTACTATTGGAAATGAATTTTGACTCGATGAGATGGTAAAAATGTGACAATTTGATATGGACTCTTGTTCTGTGTTTTTAATTTTACTAACAGCTACTCCACCTCAAAAACAAGAACAACTTTCTATATTTTTATCTCAGTCATCATGACTTGTATCTTCCATAAATTCTTTTCTGTTTGCTAGCAGAATGTAAACTCGCATGCTGACCGAAAATAATCTCAAATGGTGACAAACCCATTGTGGCTTGTCAACTGCGATTTATGTTGAACTATATTCTAATTAATGGCTCATGCAATTTCCTCACTACACACTCATCAGTCAATATAACTGTAATATAATCTCTAATCATTATTATAAATTGTTCATCTAATTATTTGATTGATGTAGGTAAGGTTAGCAGAGTTCCGGTTTGATACCAAGTTTCTATAGCTAATCTATTAAAAAATCTGCTTTTGATATTTTGGCCTATGTCGGCATCTTTGATTTTTTTGAAACTACAGATCCAACTGCTAAGTTTCGTCTTAAAAATTATTCATTCGTCTTGATTCTTGTTTGTGGTCAAAGAGATCAATTTGCTAAAATGATCAACCTGCTGGTTTAGGGATACAAGACCGTAACCTTTTTGTCCTTTAAGATCCACAGACATTAGTAGTTTTATAAAAAATATCCTAGTTGTTCTTGGTGATTTTATTCCTGTTATACCTATTCAAGCATAAGATATTCATCTTTTCTTGATTTTAGGTAAATGATTGGGTATTCTGATAGTCTTTTTCAGTTTGTGTAAATCTGGAATATTATGTATTACATAAGCATATGTTCTTTGACCGATAATGTTAATTCATCCTATTACTTTACTTCTATTTTTATTACTTTCAAAATTCTTCACCAGTGCTCTCGTTTCTTCAATTTTTGTTTCAGATACTGTGATCAATATTTCTGATAAATTTATTTATCGAGTTAAATAATAAATTATACACTTCATAAAATTAAATTACTTGTTTAACTGCTTCAAATTCGATAGCATTTTGATTTTCTTTGATTAATAATGAACACTTGAAATTTTTATTTATCACAAATCTTACCACAAAAAATCGAAACATTAAAATTTACAAAGATCAGACTCAAGTTTAAATTTAATTAATTTTAAGCTATTTTAAAATGTATAATCAAGAAAAAGAAGGTACTCATCGCCACATTTATTCAACTCGCACTACTGTTGGAATATATATTATCTTAAGAAGAATGTCAAAAACAATATGGATGGACTAATAAAGCATGGTAATTTTATGATTTATTGATGTGAATTATATTATTAAAAGTTAATATTAAAAAGTCTGCATTTTGATTGTGAAATTTGAAGTCATACAAGCTTCTTAATGTTAATCTTTACCACTAATATTAATAATTTTATATTTCATGAACATGAATATTAAGAATTTATCATTATCTTGATTTTTGTTTGTTATTAATATATTTGATAGAAGAGATTGAAACTAGTTTTGTCTTTCAAATAGGAATTGAAGTAAATGGAATTTTTATTAAAATGAGAAAAAATAATTCATATGATAATTTCTTCAAATATTGAATTTTCTAAATTGGTATAGTTTATTTTAGTTTTTATTAAAGGTTTTTTTCATATTGGTTTTTGATTGGCATTGGGTCATCCACCGCGATACTTTAGTAGGTGTGGAATAGTTGGATTTTTCGCTTGTTTTTATGGTTTAGCCAATGGACACCGGTGATTCATAACTTGCCTTGTGATGGGCAGGAACAATGTACGAAATTTGTGCGAGGTCGAGTTTTAGGATGGACTTTCTGTATATATCTTACTCTGATCAGCAATTAGTATTCGCTGTTCTCGGGATTCGGTGACTAAGTTTTTGCGACATCAAGCGAGTCGATGGAGGTAGGGTTGTCAAGTGGTCAACACAAAAAAAGAGAACATTTTAAAGAAAAAATTATTAAAATCAAATTTTATACATAAAGATATTAAGGAACATAAAATTGCACTTATAATTCAAATTTGTACTTTAAAAATATAAATTAAATTAAATTTAATCATCTTCATCATCATTTTGATCACTTTTTTCAATGTATTTATCTACATTACTAACTTTGTTCAAAAAATTTTCATTTTCTTTTATTTCTTTATAAAATTCCAAACATGAAATATTTTTATAATTATAAACTACGCTCAAAATACCTCGGACAGTGGAAATTTTTAGCTTATTTCTTTCTTTAGTCCACTGGCCGCTAATCATGGAAAATATTCTTTCAACATTAGCATTTTGACCAGGTATTGCGAAAAAAAATTGACATATTTTTAAGAGTTCTGAATGAAACTCAACAGCATTTGTTTTAAAATATTCTGTCCATTTGAGACAGGTAATCAATTTTCTAAAATTTTCTATATTAATGCTTTTTTCTACAAATACCTTTAAATTATAAAATTGATCAAAACATTTTACATCATCAACAACGATGTTTTTAGATGCAAGCAATACTATCGTATTCTCAATTTCTTCCCATGTTGGAACTCTATCTAATTTCATCCAAGTAACGCTTTCAAAATTGGATAGTTGACTAGTCCATAACTTTAAATATTCATAAGACATCTTATAGCAATTCATGCAATTTAAATTGAATTTATCTATTTCATTTTCCAATCCATTTTTTATATTTTCAGACAAAATAGACTTTACTTTGATTGGAAAAAATGATTCCTCATATCTATGATGCAATGTATTTGCTAATGAATTTGTTGTAGCCATTACTTCTAATACAGAATTTTGTTCAGATTCTATTTCTAATATTTTTTCATGAAAAATATGCATTAATGAATCAGCAAATTCTAAATAAGCTTTACTAAAAGCATCTTCAAAAAATAATTTTAAAATACGAGGAGAGTTATCAATTGATAAAAAATAAGCTTTTAAAGCAGGATAAACTTCCAAGACTCTTTTCACAACGGGATAAAGTGATAACCAGCGCGTTTTTGAATGTTTTAATAACGCTTTATACTGAATGTCTACAAATTCGCAAAAATTTTTCAAAGATTCTGTCCTTATTGTATAAATTGAAAAAAAATTATAGAGTTTTAAGATTATAGATTCTAAATCTACTGTCATCGAATCAAATCCATGCTGTGCGGAATTGTGAACAATATGAGCAGGACAACCAACACCTATTAAATCTTTTCCAAATTTCAATTTTAAAAGGCTGCAAACATTGTTTTTCCCTGATCTTTTCAAACCTCCAAAATTAGTGTTACAGTTGTCAGCAGAAAAAGCAACACATTTTTCGACAATATTGTATTTTTCTAAACAAGTGTTCAAATTATCACTTATTGTCTCTGCTGTTTCGTTTGGCAAAGAATATAAATCAATCATTTTTGTCATTATTCCATTATTTTTGTCAAAAAATTGAATAAGAACTGGGAACATTTTAATTGCCCCATGATTACTTCCATCTGTTGAAACTGATATAAATGGTATTTTGGACAATGATTGCATTATATTTTCAATGCAATATGGAGCGATGACATTATTTGCGATACATCTCGTTTTTGTCTTTCCAGATGAAATCCGCTTAGCTACTTCCGAATCATCAAACATGTTTGACAGTAATTTGTTTGTACAAACGGTGGAGTTATAACTATAATGGTGCTTTAAAGTGTGGAATGCTAAAGCTCCTTCGACAGCTGATACTTTGTGATCCAGAGATGAAAATTTTTTTGTAAAAAAATTGCATATGGAATTGGAACTCTCTCCTATACGAATAGTATTTGTATGCTTTTTTGACGCAGTATGTTGTTCCAAATCGTATTTGCCTTTGTTTGCAACCGAAACTGTAGTATTACAAACAGTGTATATTGCCTCGGATTTTGAATTTGGTGTTGATTTAAAACATACAAATTTAGCTTGCAGTTCTTCAGTAAATAAACATTTTCGTTTACTCATATTTGGAGCTAAAATAGAAAAATCCAAGAATATAAAATATAAGACTCTAATTAACAATAATAAATTACATACATGTTTATTTAACACAAAAAAATATAATATTAATAATTACTTTTCACTTGCTTATTTTATTTATTTAGCACAACAAATTATAATAATAATGATTTCTTATCAAAATCGTTAATACACACAAATTATTTCATCTTTAATTTTAAATTCAATAAATATTGACAGGACAGCAATAGCATAGCCTGCTTTTTTTCAAATTTTTGAATTTTTATACCGAGTTTCTTTTTAAATTTCAACTTGAATTAATTAAAAATCAGCGAAATTGAAAAAAGAGAACAATTTGAATATTTATAGAAAAAGATAGAGGACAAATAAAATGTGCTAAAAAAGAGAACATGTTCTCTTTAAAAGAGACCGGTTGACAAGCCTAGATGGAGGTTCTTCTGAATGGGTTTAAACCCTGTCCAGCTTCTCTTTCTAGTGATTCACCTTAGTGCTTAGTTTTAAAATTTCGTCTAAATGTTTATTTTTTTCTGCCAGTAATGCCCAGGTTACCGCTCGAGATCTATTAGACGCAACTTTTAAAATATTTAGTTTTACATATACATATTCAATTACCCAAATAATTAATTATAATACAACAATTAAACATGTGTATTGGGCCAAAACAAAGGGCCTGGAGATTTGTTTGAACTCGTCAGTTATATAACACAAAAACCCTACACCAAGTCAATATCAAGAGAGAATTTTTTTTTTACAGAGAACAAGAAGAGTTAACGAAAGAATTCATTCAAATCCAAACGAGAATTACGAACCAAAGAAAAGAAATACAGGTCTTAGAGCAAACCAAACAAGACCAACAAAACAAGATAGAAGAATTGCAGGAAATAATAAAAGATACGTAAATGAAAGGACAAAAAGGAAGAGAGGAAATTTGCATAGCATTCTGTCAGACAAAAAATGAATTTGAACAGATTCAAACCAAATACTCAGAGGAGATAACAAAGAGAACAAGCGTGGAACAAGCAAAAGAATGGGCAAGCTCTACATTGGAAAACAAAATGGGAAGAAGACAAAGAACGAGCAAGAAGCAGATGGGAAGCACATGCAAGACATTACGCGCTACAAAAAGCCGAAGAGGAAGATCGAACAAGAACTTAGAAAAGAAAATGGGAAAAAGCAAAGACGGACGTCAACAAACTAAGAAATCATGGACAAAACCAGCAAGGAAGATCATAGAACCCAAAGATGATAGACAAGAGAGAATGATAATACAGTTGACAGAACAATCAATGAAATGGAGAGAAAAGCACAGAACATTAAAAATCGAAAACCCACTGCAATGGGAACAAATTCAGAAGCGAGACCATGAGATGATATTCATACAAACTAGAATAAAAAAAATGCAAATAGAACAAGAAAGGACTCTTAAACAACAAGAGCAACAAATAAAAGCAGAAGATAAAAAAAGATGAATTAAATGGGAAGTAAGAAAGTGGATAAGACAGAGTGAAGAAGTCAAAAGAGAACTCTAACATAGCACAAAAAATATACACAATAAAATCTTAGAAAATAAATAGAAAAGAAACACACAAATTAATTCTCAAAATTCACCAAAATCAGCAATGATTTACATAAAAATGACAAATTTGATCGATAATTAATAAAACTCGTAAATGAATAATTATTGTGTCTTTCGGAAAATAAAGTAAATTAGATTTAGATATCACAAATAATTACAAGGCCAAATTTTGTTTTTTCGTGCTGGGAACCTGATAGTAAGATTTTTGACACCACCTTCAAGGGTTCCCACCATATGCCTGCGTAAGAGATGCAACCATTGAATACCCATCAAAAAGACATTGGAAATGTATTCCAATGGGCGGTTTCCAGTAAAAGGTGAACCATATTGCCGTGACTGCTGATACACTGGCAAACCTTTGGGTTCAAGAGCTATCATAGAAGGTTTTCACGCTCGTTTTAATTTAGGGTCCTCTTTTGACACTTTGGTTGAAACAATATTGCGAATTAGAATGAATAGACTATATTAGATCTTTTAGCTATAAATTTAACGTTTTGACTTATAAACATTAATTTGGCTCTTAATGGTTAATTTTTATTAAAAAATGCTCGAAGCTAATTTCTTCATCTGCCACATCAATCTGGTTGTCTTCGGTCTCCTTCGACTTTCTCGCTCGGCTTATTGGGTTTCGATTTTTGCGATGGTGTTTCTCATAGGAACTGCTTAATTATGGTTTAGTTAACCGGTGCAGATTACCTCCGTAGTACTGGAATGTTGTTCAATCTCATTCCGGATTGTGTCTTTCAACTTTTCATATAAACAAAATATTAATTTTAAATATTAATTGACTAAAATGAGTCTCTAAACTTCAAAACAACAATAAGAAAATAGTTTAAATACTGTAGAAATTCCAAATGAAACCACTCCTTAAATGTTGAGCCTAAAAAGAGCTTCAAGTTAGTAACTTAATTTTGCAAGCAAAAATTTTTGCATACAAATTACTTAAGCGATCGAATCATAATACACATAACATAACAAAAGTATATAACAATTTCTGTATCATTTTTGGTAACTGTAAATATCTGTTTGTGTATGTATAATCTTGTTGTTTAATAAAAGTCTCATTTGAACCAGTCTTATTATTTATATAGGATATCAAGTTGAGTTAGAACATCAAAATCGAAATCTCAACATTTGTAAGAAATGGTACCATTTTAAGTACGCGACCGCTTGTGTTCAAAAATGTTGTCAACAGTCCCATAAAGTAAACAAAACTAGCTTACTGAGAAATAAAAATCAAGCAATTAATTTTTATTTTTTTAATTTTAATTTATATAAACTAAGCTCTTCTATTGATATTAAAGCTCAATTTCCAAGTAGTTCCTCTAACAATGTTGATCTTAGATTATTTTTAACTTTGAGAACGATCTTTCTCCTGACGCAACGGACAACGGTAATGCATAAAGTTACGCACAAATTCGAGACTATAGAGTGCATATTGCTTTCCAATATTTAATTATGAATATTCTCAGGTTTCATTTTTCTTATAACCACACAAATTTAATTTCATCAAATAAATCAACAACATTTATGTCAAATTCACTTCTTTGTTCGTCTGAAAGTTTCAAGTAAAAATCTTTAGAGTTTTGCAGTAAAAGACTCATCTGATTGTTTTCTAATCTCGTAAATGAATCCAAACATATCATCATCTCTCCGAAGTTCTTCGACTATTTAGGAAATAAATGTTTATGCTTGATCCAGAATGCAAAAATAAAAATGAATTTTTGGATCCAACATTGGTTCATCTATGCTTTTTTAATTAAAATTTCGGCTTTTTCGGCTTGTTATCTTGTACATTAGGTCAAAAAAATGGTTAAGTTCTTTAACGAAAAAAGCATGCTTTCAAATGAGTGTTTGGATTTTGCAATAATTTGCTAATAATATCAATTTGTAGTAAAGATCTATGCCAAATTACTCTCGAACATTAAAATTGATAATTGCATATTTTGAATGATAAACAATGTGCCATATAACATGTTTTGAAGTCTACTTATTATTTGAAATTTCAATAATTGAATCATAAAATTGCACAATATAATTCCTTAAAGGTTTTATGTCATCAATTCGACTTGACCAACGTATTTTAATTAAAGCTTTTAAATTCAAATTTTAACAGATCATCCTTTGGTCATAAGCATGGATTTCTTGTACTAAGTAAAAATAATTTACTGTCTCGTGTGATACAGTTGTGGAATCATAAACAACCAAATTCAAACTATGTGCAGAATTTGGTACAAAAAATCTCTTAGATTTAAATTTAAAATTTTCATATCAAACCATTGCGCTTTCCTCATATGTTCACACCCTTATCATACTCCTGGCCACGTAGGTTCAAAATATTTAAATTTAAGTTTTTCAATAATAAATTGACTTAATACTTCGTCAGTCGTATGCATTATAGGGCTAAACCCAAGAAAATGTTCCTGAATTTCTATTTTTTCATTTAGTGTGGTTTACGCCTGATGTACAATTTAATATTATAGATAGATATTTAGCAGTATATTATCTCTTATTTTTTAAACGAATAATATTAATTATTTCATTTTAAATTTTATCGTCTAAATAAAGTGGCATTCGGTTTAGTTGATTTGTTAATTTTTCAATATGAAGAATGTCCTGAAGCTGAATCAGTTGGTAAAATAGATCTGCTTTTTTCAAAATATTATGAATAGGATTTTTTATTTTTTCTCCCGATTTTATTTTTTATTCTGAGCTCCTTACAAGCGTTTGGTTTTTCTTTCCGACATGACTATGGGTAAATAATAAAAATATTTAGAATAATTCTTTGAAATTAAATACAATGTCATAAAATATTTTAATTATTATCAATCAATAAAATCTAATATTAATAATTTATTTTAAATTTTAACCAATAAATAAATGGATGTAGAAATGAAATATACTATTGTTACAGTTCTTTACACGTATTATACAGTAGATTTTATTGGAGTAATTATATTTAGATGTTTTATTATCTTCAGATAAAATTTATTAAAATGAAACTAATTCATAATTTTATTTATTATTTATTAATAATAACTTGGAAAATCTAGTTTTTACACTTAGTGTAAACGCTAAAATTTATCAATTGGTAAAAATTCACTTGAACCAGTTCCTAAGTCATACAAATATTTAAATATACAATTTACACGCTAGAGAGTTAAATTCGTTTTATCACTCTTCTTTAATGGTCAAGATACAATGCTTCTGTTTCCGTTTTGATTTCACTATAAGGGATAAATTAATGTGCACGAGCAAGAGTGCTATAGTATAAAAACGCCATAACAAGTACAGCTATACAATATATAGAGGAAACAAATCGATTCTTTACATAAGTGGTGTTCAATTTATATATAACCAAATTGTTTTATTTATAATATGTATAACAAAATTGTTGTGAAAATGGTTTTCTTTATTTCTTTTTGTATATACAAAATAGCTATAATAAGTGTAAAGTTGTGACTTTAACATTTTAAATAATATGTGTTATATCCGACATAAAGATTTATAAAACCAACACAACAATAAATTTTTATTTTTCCTTAAGTACTAATCTAAATGCAGTACATGCTTGTTAAAAGGTTGCTTTCGTACAATTAGAATCGTTAAAATTTCGTTAAATTGTAGAATTTTTTTAAAAACTTTTGGTCATTATCAATCAATGTCCGTTTTCAGTTAATTATTTAAAATAATAGGTAAAAAAAGTATTAGCTTTTGACCACCTTCGGAAAGCGGCTGCATGTGTGTAGTACATAAGTTGCACACACGCTAGGCCATGCCCATCCAATTTGGTCAGAATGATTACTTTAAAATTCACGGGGGCTTGTCATTGTAGAAATTGGTGTAAACTTATTAAGATGTAAAAATCCTTGCGAAATTTGGAAAATGTATTTGAGATAACTTATTCGATTTTCTGGGTCTATAATACTCGTGATAGGTGAATAACATAGAAATTAATATAATCCTATTGAATGACAGCAATTACTACCGATTGAACTAAACGGTGTAATTTTAAAATCCATGATAACCTGGGATTAATATATAAATAAAGTGAAATGTTTAAAATAAACAAATATTATCAAATAATAAATACAGATTAAATGTTCATGTAAATAATCAACAACTATGAGATCAACTTCCAATCCTTATAAAAATTGATCGCAAGATTAACTGATTTCTATGCTTTATTGATTTTGAAAGATATTATTTATTTTATTTTTGTATGATTAATTATGTTTAAGAGAGTTTTATGATGTCATTAAAAAAAGTGAAATATTAATACACAATTCTACTATTAAAAAAATAATTAATATACATATATATATTCAACAAATAAGTTCTATATTTTCCTTTTTAAACATAACATCAGCCTCAAAAAGAATTGCCTATTATATTAAACACCGATTTTTAGTAAATTAAATATTACATAAAATTAAATTAAAACCCATTTTTTAATCTAAAAGTAATATTTTTTTTCAACTCCATTATTTAAAAAATTTCACAATTTACATTAAAGTTTTTTTTCTCAAAATTAACAAATTTTAGCATTAAAAGTTATTAAGATGTTGCAGCTTTAGATAGCTTGAACAGCATCCTGGGCCTCAGCAGCTTTACTTGTTTCTTTGATAGTCTAAAGGGGGTTAATTCTAATTACAAGACCCACAACAAATTACTTATTATTATTTGCTTTAATGTTAAAACGGTGTCCGAACAATATATATATATATATATATATATATATATATATATATTTATATATCTCACTCGATAGTCATTTCCTGGGCCTATAGATGATTCGGTGAGTTCTGCGATCCTTTTTTGGGCGATTCAGTGAACTATACAATCCTTTTTTGAGCGGCTGAGTATTGGTATCATGTTTTTGGTTCGTTTGGTTTTCTTTGTTGTGAATGATTACAACTGTTTTTGCTTTGATATTTAATTTGTTGGGCAAAAACTGATCTAAGCCCTCAATTTTGTTTGTTTATCACGACAATGCATTTATACTTTTGAGCGGTAAAACTAAAATATTAAATTGGGAAAGAAAATGTAAAGTTAAAAAGGAAAATAAATAATTAAAAATTTAAATCAAGTTTGATACATAAAAACTTGAAAATTAATAATAAAATCGAAAAAATTAGAAAAATTAATTGTCTAAAATGCCAACAATTTGATATATTAATAGTATTCGGACTTTAGTTTTGATGATCTGGATTATCAAAGGAATCAAAATTTGTCCGGAAAACATTTTCGTCAAAATTTGTTTATCACTGGATTGTTCCTTCTCAATTGTCTAAAATGCCTAAATTTGACCTGTTAATAGTATTCGGACTTTCGCTTAGATGATCAAAATTGTTCGGAAAACACTTTAGTCAAATTTTTTTCTGTTAATGGTTTAATAAATCTTTTCTTGTTTTCCAAATTTTTATTCTTAATTTAATTTTTCAGTTGGGCGAATCTTATATATACTATACAACGACGTTTCTCAATAAAGACAAATTTTAATTATTTATACATTTAATAGATTTATATACTATCGAGAATCAAAGGTTTTTGATCATTGATACAAACTCTTATTCTACAACAAATATATGCATAATTGGAAAGCATATCCAAACTTTTACATATATTTATTAACACTATATTAACACTATTATTATTTAAAATGTCATTATTTTCTGAAAGAACATTTATTACAACACTATTCATTCACCACATAGTTAATATTCACTACATTCACCATACAAATCAAGCAGAAAAAGTTTAATTAATACAAATCTATCACCATTATGTTTAACATTTGTAAATGTTGAATGATTTCGATATATTGGGCAATACCACACATACACATAATCAGAACATAGGAAATAACCAATTTGAAAGGAATTTATAATAAACTTTTTAAAAATTATTACCTAAAGAATCATGTTTTCATGATCAGTCATTCATGATTTTACTACTATATTCTCTATATGCTTAATAAATTATATTATAAGTAATTTTGTAGTAAATATTCCTCAACAAATTATAACAAAAACTAAACTAAAAATTTATTACTATACCCAACAATCATCTGCTTTTATAATCTTCCAAACAGGTTTGATTCGGTTTCTGCATGCATTATATCCTTAAATGAGCACTGTAATCATGTAGTTGATTATGGTTATCTAATCTCCATTAGAATTAATATAAAAATCACATTTTCTTATCAGATCATCTTCGTGCATTCTTGCGAAAAATTGACCCAATATCATCTTATCGTCAAACTTGATTTTCTCAAATCTAGCATTGTTAAAGCATCGTTCCAATTTTTCTTGTTCCTAGCAATAAAATTAATTAATTAAATCAAACTTACCTTAAATATATAAATAATCGGGCAATATAAATAATTTAATTTGTATTCTAAAAATTTCACAGGTTTCTTTGTATTCAGTCGAACAAAGAATAAGTTATCCAGAGACAAATTTCTATCTTTAAATTTCCGTTTTTCATTTTTCATTTTCCGGTTTATTATCACCATCATTCAAGTTCTTCCTTTATAATGTACCTAAATAAAATATGATATTTAAAAGAAAACCAACCTTTATTTTGATGATACATTGTAGCTGTATTTCACAGGTTCCCAACACATTGGTCGCGACGGGTTTTCTGTGGGAGCGCTAGCTTACACCTTTAACTACAAAACATTAGATATTCGCTACAACAGATTTTTTATTTTTGAGATGTTTTAAAGTTAGAGTAATTTAATATTAATAATATAAAATTAAAATAAGTGCCGATTAGGTAGACCTACAGACTCACAGATATCGCATTTTACCAGATGCACAGGTCCGAGCCGGTCCCACCATACAACACAGACTAATAAACAAGGTAGACAGTATTGGTTTGAAAAAGAACAAATTTTTATTCACTTTGATATTATCTCAGATATGAAATACCTAAAAACCTACAAATTTTAAAACAAAGAACTCTATCTCTAAACTCTGGCAATTACAATTTTATTCTTTATTGGTTTGCAGTTGTTTTATTTTCAAAAAGATATGGATTCTGATCACGAAGTCCTATTTTTCTACACTGCTGGTACGCTGGTTGTCAAAAGGAAATGTTGTGAATCGTGTCTTTGAATTAAAAAATGAAATCAAGTTGTTCCTGGAAGTGCAAAGAAAACATGGCCTTTTGGTATACTTTAACGACAAAGCTTGGTTAAAAAGAGTAGCATATCTAGCAGATATATTAGAACAGCAAAATAGACTTAACTTGAAACTTCATGGAAAGGAAGCTAATGTTATTGTATTTCATGGTAATCTTAGGGCCTTTTTATCCATACTTCAAAACTGGCGAAGAAAAATAAATCTTAGAAATATTGCCATGTTTGAGATTCTCTGTAGTGTGATAGATGCCTCTGGTGGAAGTGAAATAAATGAAAATTTAAAAGAGGAGATTACCCGGCATCTCGAATCACTTGAAACGAATTCCAGCGTTACTTCCCTGATCTGAAAGAAAAAGAAACCACATTGACACGAAATTGATTCTCTGCTTCCCTTGATGTGTCCCGCATTCCTGACGAATTACAAGATGAATTTTTATATTTGCGGAATAATGATTCCTCTATACGTAACTTATTTAGTGAAAATTCGCTCACAATTCTGATGTTTTATGTATCATTCATACCCAAATGTGGCGATGCTTGCCTTTCGACTCTTAGTTCCACTTATTTCTACATATATTTGCGAGAGTGGGTTTTTTCGTTTAAAAACAAAAGATAGAAATAAATTAAATGTTGAGAACTATATGAGGTTGGATTTAACAAAAACCCAACCGCGAATTTCGAGGCTGATTAATAACATGTAATTTCATTTATCTCATTAAATTGATTATTAAACATAAAATAAAGTTATACTAAAAATCTATTTTGTTTGTTTTTTTATTATTTATTAAAATGCTTTTTCAGATTGTATCAGGATCGCGGGTCATTTGGCTTTAATAAAAGGGGTCACCACCCGAAAAAATTTGATTATTTTTAACTATCATCTTCCGCATGTTTCAAAGCTCGAAACCCTCTCCAAAGCCATGAGTTCATTACACAATTTGTTTTTTTATCTGAATAATTACAGCCAATTATGTATTTTTTAAAATTAATTTTTCCTTGTGGGCAGTATTGTTCTTGTTAATGTACCCCTGTCGTCATTAATTCCTTTTAAAAAGTCGTTCTAATTTACACAATGCATTTATTTTATATACAGGTAACCATCGATTAACACGGTACTTGAATAACACGATTTCGCTTTAACACGGTTAAAATATCGCGGCACACCCTTGTCTAGTACGATATTTTTTAGCACGGTTTTGATTTTACACGGCTTCAAAGTTGATGAAAACCCTTAATTAACACGGTCTCGATTAACACGATTTTAATTAGCACGGAGTATTCTTGGAACCAAACTATCGTGTTAATCGAGGGTTACCTGTATTACAATCTGATAATTTGTTTTTAAAAAGTTTTCTCTTTCTTTTGTTTTCGTGGTTTATTTTAACAAACCCAATATCTCGTTAATTTTCGAGATTAACATCAAACTTCAGCAGATCAAGCTGGATTTAAATTTTACTTTGATTTTTTTTTGTTTTTTATTTCATATATATATATATATATATATATATATATATATATATATATATATATTTATATAGTATTTACATACACACACTATTTAACATTCACCCTTGATTTGACATAATCAATCAATATTCGTTCACTTAATCTAACTCTAACTGGAACAACTTTGCTAAACGACGTATAAATTCCTAATCATTTACCATTACTTTCACTACTCTTGATCTGCCATCTCTTTGCAGAATTCCCAGATTTTACATCCAAACCAAATTCACCCAATTGGGAAATTTTTACATTTATGAAATTCGATTTTACTTAGCTGGAATTACTTTGTAATTTCTAAATTGGTGATGTACTTTTAATTTTAATGAATAAATTTTATAACTGGTCTTTTATTAGTACTTCTAATTTATTATCAGGTAAATAAATTTGTAAACTGATTTTACTAATTTTCATATTTTTATATAAGTAAATTGTAAAATTGGTTAGGGTTAAGTAAGCTAGTTGTATAAAATTATTAACTACAAAATATTTTTTAACTTGCACCTAATGTTAACAGTAAATTCGAAACGAAGGTCAGGGTAAAACCCAATAAAACTATATAAACTTATATAAGAGTAAAATAACGTAAGGTTTATTTCACGAGTAGTTTTGTAATCCCGTTCATGATAATATTATAAATGAAATCAAAATGAATATAAAAATTCAATAAAATTATGATAACAGTATTAAAATAATAGTAATAATAATATAAAAGTCTGAATATAATTATTGACGAGCTTATACGCCTAGAGCTTACTTTGACACAATTTTTCATCAAGTGGTGAATTCCATCATGTTTTTAATTAATTTATTATCGATTGCAACATGGCCCACGAGGATACCGAGACATCGCAGCTGTGAAAGAACCCCGATCGACAGATCCAATTGTGATTTTTTATTGAATTGATTCAGATGGATTGTCTATAATCGATTCTGAGGTAATAATTCGCGAGTAATAATTGTGCTATCTTAGATTCAATTTTTGGTTTACTTCTAGTTTTGTCATTCATTTGCGTCAACTCTATATATTTTTCGTATTACTATTTGTTGTCCTTGATATTTAAACCTTTCCAAGTACCTCAACACTGCTCTTTCGAGGGTTGGGCGATAGGATTTAGGAATGGAGAATATTGAACGGTTCCAGCTACTGTCTTCACCACGGGTTCCCTGTTAACCACCGGTTCGATCCGGGGTAACAAAATTCATTTTATTAACTTGTATACATGTGGAATTTGGTGTGTAAAAAATAAAATTAATTAAAATTTTTTGAAATTTATTCCTCGTGATGGAGGTTCGAGTTGAACCGTCTTCAAATTAGAAATATACTCGTAAAATATTTTAGCAAAATTTATTTTCAAAAATAAAATTTCACCAGCACAAAAACAATTTTACAATGCATAATAGTGAATGATAATAATAAAAAAAATTATTTAAAATAATTGTGAATAAAACAAATAATACTAAAAAAATACAAATAAATTTTTACTTCGTTTGAGTTTACCAAATAAAATTTTCGCAATAATGAAAAATGTACTAGAATAATGCTTTAAGAATAGAATTAGAATTAGTATTAGAATTAGCATTAACATTTGTCTATCCAGCACTGCCTTATATATCACGATTTTTTGTGTGTGTGTTTTGATACGGTAAAACATGGAATTTTCGAGAATATTCTTAAAATATAATTTTTTAATTCCTTTTGATTTAACGTTAAAGTTTTACATTTTTTCCTTTTCAATTTAGGTTTCCCGCTCAAAAACACACAGACATTATCGTACTGGTTAAAAGAATGTGGGCTTAATTAGTTTTTACCCAACACGTATATTACTTTGATTATTGTTGTTGTGTGTTTGCTTGAGAAGGGTTCTGGTCTTCTGAGTATCTCATCTAGTTTCTTGTCTTTGTACCATCTTTTTGATTACTTCGTATGCTAAGTTGGACAATTTGATCTTGCGAACGGCTGTATTTGTCACGAATGATTGTTGATATCTGTCCTTTGACGTTTCACCTTATTCCCATTAAATTAGATATTCATTATTTTGTACCCATCAATAATTTGACCACAAAAGATTTCCTGAACATTTACCAGTGCTTGTTCTTTCCTGATAATAGTGTAGCACTTTTGTCCGTGGTGTTATCTTTTTGTTGTATATTACATTTCCCAGGAAATCTTGTATACATATCTCCACGGGTCGATATCACGTATTAACTTTGCATCTATAAATTTTATTTTGTGACAGATCTTGATGAGTAAACGAAAATCGCCTATCGGTCCAATTAATTTGTATTTGAAGATTCGACTCAATGACTGTTAATTCTCTGAAAGGGTTCGGGATTGTTGGTACCTGTAATATCTCTATTGCGATGACACAAGGAATATTATTCATTTGCATGATTAGGTTATTGAATTCGTTTGATCGTTTTGATAATTTCTGAAAACATTTCTGGAAAATCATCAAATTTTTCCTGGTATTTTGCACCTTATTATGATATATACGATTAAATAGATGTATTTTCAACGTGAACACAAATCTATGAGTTTTGTAATGAACTTATGTACCTGTATCTAAAATATGTACATTATTATGAAGATATGAAAATTTCAGTAGCATAAGTATTCTCACACTTTTGTCTCAAAACACTTGATATGAGATTTTATTGATAAGAATAACATCAAATTAAACACTAACAGTCATAATAGTGTTGGGCCAAAACACAAACGGCCTTGTAAATGTTTAAATGAATCGGTAACACACATGCAAATATAACATGCAGATTTAAATTCAAACCTATTAAAACACCAATTAAACCCTATCAAAATATAAGAAAAAAGACAATTACATATAAAATAATAAACATAAAAATAAATTAAAATAATACACTTAAAAATAAATTAAAATAATAACAAAAAGCAACAAGATCCGCACGATATAAATATAAACATAACACGAAAACCTAACAAATTCGACCGAAATTTGATAATTTAACAAAATATGAAATTTCATGAAAATGAAATAAAAATCAAAGAATTTGAATTAGAAGTAATTCAATAAAAATTTTAAAAGAAAAATTATCAAATAAAATTACAAAATAAGAAAAATTAAGATTCGAATACACTAGAAAATTCCAAGGTCGAATTTTGTTTTTACTAAATCAAAAAGAACACGCAAGGTTAGGGCCAAAAAATAGGTATATATACCGATGCATTTTCACATAATTTTTAATCGTTTTGAAATTATCAAACTAGTTTTAAAAATCTATGTAAGTGAGAGTTTTAATTGAAACTCTCTCCACGTCATATTCTCGCAACCTCGATAGAGCTCTGCTTGGATGCTGGCGTGGGGAGAGCAAATTATTTATGAATTTTTGTATGGATTGGATCGTGTTGGTAATTTCATTTTGATTTTAATAAATTATTCATAGTATATAAATTATGTTTTTGTTTTAAAATTTGTCGAAAATTTTCCGGCCCACAGCCAAGACACATCACAAGTCATTAAAATCAGACATATTATTCAGATTCGTGTAAGTGCGTGGAATATCGCCGATGATCTGTGCCCGTGAAGACCCGGTGTGCGGAACGCAGGGATTGGAACGTCAATATTATCCCGTATAGAAGAAAGGAAGAATAAGGAGGTGGTCTTTTGGCTACTTCCTCGTCTCTCGTTTTCTTTAAATTCGACCTAAATTATTTTACATATGGCTAAAAATCACCACACCGAGTAGTCCAGTGGGCACTCACTAAATGTAATATAAACACAAATGTGCCTAAGGCTTAATAAAATGGCGGGTGACGGGAAAAATTAAAATAAAATCGTTGCTATAATCAGGATATAACGGCACAATATAAAAAATAGATACCGTAAATACTATGATTAAATATGAGAATCTATAATGAAAACCAATAATGAACGACGCGTGAGGTAATATATTAACTACCATTAGGAGCTTTACACAGGTAAGACTAAAAATTACTCAACCCCAAAAAATTAGTGCACTATTTGGTACTCGTAAAGTGAAAATTCTGATATAAAATAACTGATTGTAGAGTCATAAAATATAATAATTAAGTAAAATTTAAAGGTAACCTGATAAAGTAGGACTGAAATTATTATAATCACTAGAGTAGTTGACTAACTAAATCTGAATACTACAGATAAAAAAGGCGAATTATTAAAAGAATAAATGAGAAAAGTCCACAACAATATAAATTCATTTGTAATTCTTATAAGGTAAGCCATGTCCTCACTCTCCATCGGCATAGAAAAGAAACATAGATCGGACGAGATCCTTCCGATAATATTGAATCAATAGTCAGAGTTCGCGCCTATAAAATTAACCTAACGACAATAGGAAGCGTGCAATTCATACCTGACGAAATTCATTTTTTTTTCTTCGAATAAAAACTCGTCCAACGAATTGCTAGATTTCGCCTAAAATTAATCGCTAAATTCCACCAAAAATCAATTAAAATTTAGAAAACCAATATAAATGTAACCAATATATTAAATATTACTAAAATAAATCTGATTATTCAACCACCGATCTAAAACCTAGAAAAACAATATAAATGCAATCAATATAATAAATATTACTAAAACAAATCTGATTATTTAACCCTGATTTAAAAATCTAGCAAAGTAAAACAAATAAATGAAGTTGATAAAATAAATCTCGTAAAAATAAACAAACTTAATTACTCGCTAGTGGCTGAATCGCACTAATTTCACCGAGTGAATCGTAAATTCGAACCTGACAGCCTGCAAATCGATGAAAGGAATACAGCACACCAATAGTGAAGGCATATCAGAGATTAATCCAATGAGGACAGAATGGGATAAACTTCGGAATGTGGACTAAAATGATTAATTACCCCAACTGGAAATCATAATACAAAAAATTACACAAATAAGTAGAAAAACTAAATCACTGACTTCGGAAGTATTGTTTTTCACGAAATTTTCTCACCCTCGCTGATAAATACTGGGAGCATTACTCACCACCGAGCGGGATGTAGTGCGCATGCACACTCCTGTTCCCCAACTGTTAAGATCCATAAATAGAGTCGCTGACGAATCTAATCGATCATAGACATTTTTCCAAATTTTTGTTTAAGAATGTACCAGCAACAAGATTTCATGGACACAGCGACCGGGGAAGCAAGTAGTGAGATAGCCTCGAACCTAGATCCCCAACCTTGGAGTAAGTTCTAATTTTCATTTTCAATGATTATCCAATTTTTCGTAGATAGTTTTTATTCTCAAAATTATATAAATCTGGCGTAGAGA
Organism: Schmidtea mediterranea; assembly: GCA_022537955.1. Classification (NCBI taxonomy): domain Eukaryota; kingdom Metazoa; phylum Platyhelminthes; order Tricladida; family Dugesiidae; genus Schmidtea; species Schmidtea mediterranea. The sequence continues at coordinate 42,082,026 of CM039682.1, forward strand.
TTTCTTGGAATCCATTTTAATAAACGTATTGTAATAATTACATAAATCTTTTGTAGATAAATTTGTAAATTCATCTTAATAAATGTATTGTATTAATTATATAAATCTTTTGTAAATGATTTTAAATTCATTTCAATAAACGTATGGTAATAATTACATAAACCTTTTGTAGACAAATTGTTAAATTCATCTTAAGGAATGTATGGCAATAATTATAAGAATTTTTTCGTAGATTTTCTTGGAATTCATTTTCATGACGGTATGGTAATAATTAGATGAATCCTTGTGAACATTTTCGAAACTCAACTTTCTTAATTGTAGCTCTAATAATTATAGGAATTTCCGTGTAAACAATTTTTCCTTGGAATTCATTTTATAATTGTAGGTAAGAATCACATAAATTTCGGGATTTTTTTGAAGTTTACTTCACTAATAGTATTCGATAGTTATACGAATTTTTATAGATATTCTTGCAGTTTACCTTAATAATCGAATGATCATACAACCTTTTGCAGATAACTTTCGAAGTTCGAAGTAATACTTGTACCCAAGGATTACACAGATTTCTTGTGAGTAATTCTTGCCAGAAATAGTGACTTTGTAGAGAGGAATCTGCCAGACGTCAAGTACACGTTAAGTTCAATTTTATTCTTCCACATGATCAATTTTTTATGGATACTAACTGAGGATATCTGTGGTAAAAGGAGGTTCATCGAAAAAATTCGATAAAGATCTTAAATTAACATCGGTTATAATAGTTAAATTTTCTGTTCCTTGAAATAATGTTTTCCTTTCTTCGACCCATGTAGATGTATCTATTTAAAGGTATTGAGTAATAAAATGCTGTACTTCATGGCAAGAGTACTTGTTTCTTAGCAATCATTTGGTACATCTAATTTTTTTTTATTTTTGCGTACGGCCTAGATTTTGATGACATACATATTTCATTTGTTTTATTTTTTATGCCCTACATAATGAAGCTGTTAGGGGATATACCACCCAGATAGTAATGACACCTATTTCCTTTAATTATGAATTCCGAAATAAGTAATTTACATGGTCATAATATTGTTTAGAAAGATCAGGGCCTTTTATGTGGGTCCCCCCACATGTCGCCGACTAGTGGAGGCGAGCATGGCGACACTTCGGTCGAGAAAAATACCCCGATATGCCCCAACCCGGAGAAAACCGGCGGGATGACATGCTTCTGCTGGAGAATACGATGAAACAATTTCGGCAGCAAGGACAATCAAGTGACCCCAGCCCGGCCCAGGAAATTCATGATCGGGCTCGAGCACTTCTGGCATGCCTTAAGGACCGCCAACGACGGGTCAACCTACATGTAGACTGGGCCAGTAATTACCTGGCGAACGTCGAGGACGACATTGCCAACGGTAGGATCGCGGAGTCCTATCCCTTCCCGACACGATCCAGATCCAAACCAGTACGCAATACAAAGCGCCCGGTAATGATTTTTGAGGAAGACCTACTTACCCGGCCTACTACGAACCGAAATATTGAGGGCGATGTCGACATCATGAATTCCCTCAACAATCGATAAACCCAAATTTCATGTTCAATAAATAATTAATTTCAATTTTGCGTTTTTGAGTTTATTATATAAATTAAAGCCACACAATTTGTATGATTGTTTGAGTAATTTACTATTCACGAAATCAAAATCAATGCCGTTAATTACAGAAATGGAACCTCTCCAAATACTACGGACAGAGCTGACCCGTGCCCAACAAACCAATAAGACCCTCTATGACCAGATCATTCAGTTAACCCGTGAAATCCAGCAAACGAAGGCCACCTGGGTAGACCCAAAGAAGATCAAGTCCATACATCAACGGCTTACCGCAGCCCAGAAGGGATGGGCGGACGAAAAACAGATGAATCAGAATCTCTGAACACAGATACGGGGGTTGGAAATTCATTTTAACAAAATTTATATCAAAAATACTATCAATATATAAATAATTTTAATCTAACCTATTCCAAAATTAATTTTTTTCGTCTAACGCATCGGGTTCTACATTGTTATCAATTGATGCCTAAACAGGGGAAATATCAAATAATAATAATATTATTAAACTTACGGATTTTGGCAAGTGTGCATAAAAAAAAGTTTGGCATATACACAACATTTTAGGCATTTTATAAGGGCAAAAAATTTCGACCTACTTTTATGTAAAATTAATGAATTCTAGTATCACCAAAAATCGACATTAAATGTGTTGGATATGGTGGGTTACTGGGTTTTGATGTTTGTTTCCGACGTTCTTATGTTTACCCTGGTAACGCCATATAACTATTTTTTTCCTTTCACTCGGCACCCGTTGCTAGGCAACGTTGGAAATGTGTTCGAGTGGGTGGATTGCCCGCAAAAAGTGAGCGTTATTACTAATGCTGTAATTGCTCGGACAATCCCTGGGTCCAACGAGCCGTCGTTAGAAGACTTGTGCTCGCTTTAATCTATTGGGTCCCTGTGTAGGTCTCTGAACTTTTTATAGGTGCAACCTTGTTTTGCTCATCAAGAAAAATAAAATCGGAAGTAAAAATTATGAACATGTATATTTAAATCACATCGTATACTCAATTCATGTATTGGTTAGATCGTTGTTCAATAGTCGAGCGGCTCGGCGCTTCACTCGCTCTTTTCGTCCGGGTCGGTAACTGTTGGTTGTTGTGGTGGGAGTTGCGATTTTGGTTGGAGTCGCCGCCGGTTCATGATATGCCAATTGAGCCGGGGCAAACACGAGTGGTAGGTTACCGCTGCCCCTTCTTGACAGGCGGACACGGCAACCTCCAACCCTTTTATCTGAATCTTTAGACTCTGAGCCAATTGTTTCTCTTCGGCCCACCCTTTTTGGGCTGTCGTAAGCCGTTGATATAGGGATTTGACCTTCCTGGTATCTATCCAGGTGGTTTTAACTTGCTGGACTTCTCGAGTTAGCTGTAGGATCTGTTCGAGAAGGTTCTTGTTGGCTTGTTTCACATGATTTAGTTCTATCTTCCATAATTGTGAAGGCTCCATTACTACAATGGGAAATATTAAAGTTCTCATTTATTTATTAGAAATTCTCAGTCATATGATTAATTCAAACACATTGTGTAAAAGTAGGTTACAAAATAATAATAGTAAACACATATTTTCAGAGGTTACATGTTTTATTTAAAATTACATAACTGAATTTCAGGAGTCACTGGGATTCGGAATCCCGAAAAAACTTTTCTATTCCTTCTTCGGGAGAATATCCCAGGACGATAAGCACGTATCGTTTCGTGTTGCGGGTCGGTCTCGGATTGGATGGATAGACGTCCGCGAGTTCCACGTTTGCCAAGTAATTGCTGGCTCGGTCAACTAAGGAGTTGACTCTGCGTTGGTGCTCCTTGAGATGGGCCAGGAGTGCTTGAGCCCTCGCGAGGATGTCTTGGGCCGGACTGGGGTCACTTGGTCGTCCGTTCTTCCGGAATTGTTGCATTGTGCTCTCTATTAGGAGCATATCCTCCCATCTATTTTCTCCTGGTTGGGACACGTCGGGGTACCTCTCCTCATTGGCACACCTCCATGCCTGACGCCATTGGTCGGCTTCTGATACGGAGATCCGAGTGAAAGGACCTGATCGGTCTGAAATAACAACATGAACGAATGGGGTTACTAATACAGCTTAAAGATGGTCGGGTAGCGCTTCGATACTCATTATAATTTCCGAAAACCGATGCGCCATCGATAAGAGCCTGCACGATAACCATCAAAAACCGGGATAATGTAGATAAATTTAGCCGATAAAAAAAAGGTTGTATGATATTGAGAAAATCGACAAAAAAATTCTCGACATTCGATAAAAGCTAAATTTAAAACTAAAGTTATTATTATTTTATGCGTTAACCATTTCACATAGGAATATGAATCCGGGTTAACAATTTAGTAGAGAAAACAGGTTTTCAACAAAATTCTAGTTCGAAGTGATAAATCCAGGTTGAAAGAAAAACCTAAAATATTCAGCTACCTTTATCATAAATGAGGATCGTTATAAATTAAAAAAAAATAAAATTTACCCTCGAAATTTAAAACCTACCATGAAACAGCTAATTATATTTAGAAACGAATTATATTAAAATATAGGTATCCCAAAATTCATTAAAAGTCGAGCATTTCATCAGCTTATGCCTGATGTCGTGAAAACTGTCATCGATTGGGCATTTGCAATAAATTCTATCACCTTTCCCTTATGACAAACTAGTTTCAAGGCGCTAAAACGCTTGTATATTCGGCACATGGAACCTACAGCCGATAAAAATTAAACTTGATATTACAATGTAAAATTCCTGATGAGTAGAAATCGGCCTAATATGGTCAAGCCTACTTTCCAAATGCCTTAGGATAAAATATGAAAGAAACAAGATTGCCGGTGTAAACCCCCCCCCCCTAAACAGCTGGTCTCATATCGTGATACCTTCAGACTATGTGCCCACAAGCGGCAGCTTTCGTTGGTTCATAATGAGCTCCGGTATGTAAGCGGATAATCGTAAGTTTAATTAAAACAAAACAATGCCTTGAAGATGAGATTCTAACTCTAAAATTCTTCCTACACTCCCAATTATCTGGTTGCACGCTTTGTTAAATATTAAGTAACGAAATAAAATCCTAACCTAACTTTCTTGGATTTTATTAATGAACAATGAGTTTATTCAAACTAATATTTCATGAAAATCTTATTATCATAATTGTTCAAGAATCTGGGATTTTTTGCTACCGGCGGCCAGAATAACGAGTTATCAAACTTATTCACGTATATTTTAAAAATCTTAACATCTATTAAACGATAATTCAGAGTTAATTTAGTCATCAAACCTATCCATTTATACTTTAAAATTTTTGCAGAATTGATAGCCTTTGAGGAATAGTCATATTTTGGTCTGCTAATTCTCCACATGAATTTCATTAATCTAAACTAGATCATTTCAGTACGGTTTTCGTGACATCGTCCTTGAGGGTTCTTATGGCTTAAATTTTCTTTACTTTTCCTTCCGAAATTTTATCTTTGGAACCGCCCCAATTTTGCATTTATTTTGGACATTAAAGAGACTGTCTGGGTGTTCACTGCTTCAGTAGTTTTTCGTTTCATTTGGAGAAACTAATCCTTCATATTATATCGGTTTATATCAGGTTAACTATGAAATTTTAGCGCAAGATGACGTCTCAAAATTTACGATTTAGTTATCTTAGGTCTTTGTTTAACGTGGCCACATAATCGGGCGTAATGCTGACTTGAAATTAGAGTTCCTTTGGGTCTGAAATCTCAGCTTAGGTTGGTTAAATGTTATCGGTTCGTGGTACTCGCTCAATATTTACGATTACTTAGGGTCCTATCAGTAGTTATTTTAAATTTACAGCGCTCGTTCGTTTAATATTCACAACAACGATTTCATTTTACTAATTCCCCGTCACCTTCCCCTTGATTGACCTTAGGCGCATTATGTTCATATTACAATTAATGAGTGCCCACTGGACTACTCGGTGTGGTGATTTTTAGCCATATGTAGAGTAATTTAGGTCGATTTTAAAGAAATCGAGAAACGAGGAAGTAGCCAAAAGACCACCTCCTTATTCTTCCTTTCTTCTATACGGGATAATATTGACGTTCCAATCCCTGCGTTCCGCACACCGGGTCTTCACGGGCACAGATCATCGGCGATATTCCACGCACTTACACGAATCTGAATAATATGTCTGATTTTAATGACTTGTGATGTGTCTTGGCTGTGGGCCGGAAAATTTTCGACAAATTTTAAAACAAAAACATAATTTATATACTATGAATAATTTATTAAAATCAAAATGAAATTACCAACACGATCCAATCCATACAAAAATTCATAAATAATTTGCTCTCCCCACGCCAGCATCCAAGCAGAGCTCTATCGAGGTTGCGAGAATATGACGTGGAGAGTTTCAATTAAAACTCTCACTTACATAGATTTTTAAAACTAGTTTGATAATTTCAAAACGATTAAAAATTATGTGAAAATGCATCGGTATATATACCTATTTTTTGGCCCTAACCTTGCGTGTTCTTTTTGATTTAGTAAAAACAAAATTCGACCTTGGAATTTTCTAGTGTATTCGAATCTTAATTTTTCTTATTTTGTAATTTTATTTGATAATTTTTCTTTTAAAATTTTTATTGAATTATTTCTAATTCAAATTCTTTGATTTTTATTTCATTTTCATGAAATTTCACATTTTGTTAAATTATCAAATTTCGGTCGAATTTGTTAGGTTTTCGTGTTATGTTTATATTTATATCGTGCGGATCTTGTTGCTTTTTGTTATTATTTTAATTTATTTTTATGTTTATTAATTTATATGTAATTGTCTTCTTTCTCATATTTTGATAGGGTTTAATTGTTGTTTTAATAGGTTTGAATTTAAATCTGCATGTTATATTTGCATGTGTGTTACCGATTCATTTAAACATATACAAGGCCGTTTGTGTTCTGGCCCAACAGATAGAATCTGGACGAGGGCATTTGGGAAAATTTCAAAAAAAATTGAAATCTAAGCAATTGAAGGAAATCCCGACTTGCACTCAAGAAATTAGTGCAGCAAAAATGTGCGAAAATTGCAAGTTTTCATTACCAAAGTTAAGCTCATAGAATTCAATAAAAAAATTGAGTGGCGTTTTTCTTTTTTGTGCGTTATGATATAATCTATATTATAAGAATAAAAGTTTGGCTGTTTGTTTGTGTCCGGCATAATCTTTTATATTACTTTAAACATAAGTAATATTAAAACTGTTAACAGCATTTTCTTTTTTTAATTATTATATGAAAAGACATAAAACGTTTATAGAAATAAAAATCATGTTAATGTTTGTTTAAATATAAAAAATTAATTTAAATAAATTATTATAATAAATGTAAACTCACTCGAAGCTGGGTACAACAGCTAGTAATATGTAACATAAATATATATTCTATTTACTATAGTCAGCAGTTTTAGCCTTACGCACAAACAACACTGAGCTAATATATATGTATATATATATATATACATAAAGTGCCAATCCAACACTTATACTACAATATATTTCGACAGGTAGATATGAGCCTAATACTATATATAATAAATCACTTCTATTTAAACAAATTTCTTTTATATTTTAAAAATAGTTTTCTAAAAATTATAAATTCTGCTTTTTTAAATCTCAACAAAATTCTTATAAATTCTCAAAAATATCTTAAAATTTTGAACAAATCTATTTTACATTTATTTTCATCCTGCATCACAAAGTTGTGTTTACTAAAATCAATCAATTCTCTAAGTCGACTGTGATCTAGAACTGGAAAGCGGAAATGACAGACAGTCATTCCAATGTATGTGGCATTGCATACGATGACTTAAATTTTGAAAACCAAGACCCGAAAAAATCTAAGTAGAACTTGAAATCAACTTATAAACACAAAATTCAGACAACTGTTGGGGTATTACGAAAAAGTCATTGTCAGAATATTCTACACTCATGCGCGCAAACTAGTGTTCCATCAAATTTCAAAGCATGATGTGACTAAATATGAACTATTTACTACTCTGGCGATTCAATTCGTAAGCCAATGATAATCATTTAAAGAGAAGAGAAGATAATTATTGCTAGAGAAAACACGAGAATTTGATTGGAGGAAAATATTTTCTTCGTCGTTATTGCAGGATGAATTTTCTGTCATGCATTTTGAATGCATGCACTTTGAGGATTGCCGCAACTCATTCTATCTTGCCTAAAATTTAAATCAATTAAGGGAATACAATTTGCCTGGCTAATGTTATTATGATTATAAATTATCCTCTGGCTAATATAATTATATTTTACAAATAACATATTATTGTTATTATTATATTATTATATTATTATTATTATTAACATTGTTATTATTATTATTATTATCATAAAGCTTACTTATTATAATTAAATAATTATATGGCAAGCAAAGTAAACACATAAATAAAATTTGATAAAATAAAATACCAAAATATTTCTAATCTATTTATCATATAATACACGAAAAGAAACAAAAACATTTATATAGAATAAAAACCAAAATTTTTAAATTTTGATCTTCTCAAATGAATAAATTCGAAGGCGAATCTTTATTAAAGGGGGGAGATATGTTGGAGTATTACGAAAAAGCACAGTAAAATCTATAAAACACCAAAATGATAAAAGTGGTGGGTTACTGGGTATTATACTTTGTTTTAATCTCCCCGTGGTTGCCCATGTAACGCCATATAAATATTTTCTTTACCGCCACTCGACACCCGTTGCTAAGCAACGTTGGAAATGTGCTCGAGCTGGTAGATCGTTCCCAAAAATTGAGCGTTATTACTAATGCTATAATTGCTCGAACAATCTCTGGGTCCAACGAGCTGTCGTTAGAAGACTTATGCTCGCTTTCGATTATTAGGTCCCCTTTATGCCGTATGTTTATCGTTGAGTTCGTCAGAGAATAATAGGAATTTGATAATGACATAGAACGAGCGACTACAACTAGTGATGGTGCATCTTAGCGTGTTGATTGCGGGTTTCGCGTATACTTGTTAGAGATATTATGTTAAATAGGAAGACATACATAGTCCTTTAAAATTAATACGCACATAATCTTTCTATAAGCACATTCTAAGAGTTAATTATAGTTGAGTAAGCAATCGGGCGGCTCGACGTTTAGCCCGCTCCTTCCGTCCGGGTCGGTAACTGTTCGGAGTTGGGGTTGTTGTTGAGGTCGTTGTGGGGATGTTATTGCCTCCCGGTAAGCCAATTGAGCGGGAGCAAATACGAGGGGATAGGTTACAGCTGTCCCTTCTTGACAGGCAGACAGTGCAACCTCCAGCCCCTTTATTTGTGTTCGTAGACCTTGCATCAACTGTTTTTCTTCTGCCCATCCCTTTTGGGCTGCTGTAAGCCGCTGGTAAAGCAATTTTACCTTTTTGGGCTCCATCCAAACGTCCTTCGTCTGTTGCACTTCCATAGTCAGCTGGACAATTTGATCATGGAGATTTTTGTTGATTTTCCGGGCGCGTTCCAACTCCGTCTGCATTTCTGTAATGACGAACATCAAAACATTTTTATTAATAAATCCAGAAATCTCTACACGTGTAGTTGCTTCAAACATACGTTATAAAATTGTTTAAGATTGGGAAGAAAACTAAAAACAAATTTTTTCTAACAATTATTTATTGAATATAGCACCTTAAACGTAATTTACGGGTTGGTGAGGTCAAGAATCCTTGATGAACTTCCTTACTCCTTCCTCCGCGGAGTAGCCCGGAATCACGAACACGGGTCGGTCTTGGGCTGGGTGGATAGACATCCGCGATTCTCCCGGCTGCGAGGTCGTCCTCCACGTTGGCCATGTAATTACTGGCCTAGTCTACCAAGGAGTTGACCCGGCGCTGGTGGTCCTTGAGACAAGCCAGAAGCGCTCGAGCCCGATCATGGATTTCTTGGACCAGACTTGGGTCACTTGGTTGTCCTTTCTGCTTGAATTGTCTCATGGTATTTTCCACCATGAGTATATCGTCGCGCCGGATCTCTCCGAGCTAGGGTACGTCCGGATATTTTTCCTTCCGGATGCGACTCCATATTTGTCGCCACTGATCTGTGACGCGGGTGGGAACATAGACGATGGATTCCGATCTTTCTGAACGGGTAATAAATTTAAGGTAAGTTAAACAAAAGTAATGGTTTTACTGAGCAATCAATGCAGCATATCCTCAATGTTAATTTGAGGAGGATTAATCATGTCACGATTTAAATTGTAGTCATCATGTCAAAATTTAACTACCAGTGACTAAACAATACTCAAGGGTTCACGAATTAATTCGGAAGAATCGATATATCTGGAGTTACACGTAATTCCGGGTGCATTAAAGATTTTGTAAATAATAAATTGAAACGAGTATCATACTTAAAGGTTTTATAGAACTAAAATACCCACAATGATATAAGGATGGTTAAAATGTCTAAATATTTTATCAAATAGTCCAATGCTCTAGGAGAATTCATATAAATTGAAATGCCTAAAAATGTGAATTTTTCTTGAGTGCTTCAAAATAATTACAATAAAATAATGCAATTGGAATCCAAAAAAATGATTTAAAATAATTAGAACTTTTTCGTGAATTAATTTATAAAATTGAGGTTCTCCCAAAATAGTTTGAGCTATTTTAAAAATTTTCATAAAAATAATTCCGCGATTAGACAATTCTAAAATGAGAAAATTAATAATAAATTCTGTAAGCTAGAATAGTTAGCCTTTTCTAAAAGGACCACAAATAATAAAAAAAAATTTGGTAAGTAATTTGGAATTCGAAAACCATAACGAAAGTTTAAAGAATAATATTTCAAAATTTTGTTTAAGTAATTGTAGTTCCAAATCTCATTACAGAAATTAAATACTTAGATAACTAAATTATAAACCTGTTTCCAGCAGTCAGGGTTTTAGGATTAATAAATTCATAATAATAAGTGTAAATTTGGATCATAATTTATTTGAAATTAAAATTTTTCGCCTCTGCATTTGAATTGCTCTATCTCATCTGAGTTAACTGATTGGTCATAAAGATTTTTCTACGGCTTGCACCGGACAAAACATTAAAACTATAGCAAAATAAACATTATAATTTACTTGAGGGCTGCCAACCTTATACGATGTCTTCCCCTATGATTCCGGCCACAGTATGATTACCCAAAGAATTATCCTGCAGGTTATTGAACGAATTCCCTTGTAAATTATTGAACGAATTCTCTTGTAGGTTATTGAACGAATTCTTTTCTTTTTCCATTAGAGATTCAATCTGTCTCGTTGAATTGTTGACGTCTAATAAATAGCTCGGATGCTATTTACAGACGTGAGAGAGAAAATATACACTGGTCGATATTGCGTGTCTCGAAAAGGTCACTGTTAATCGTGACGATTTATCGCTATCATTTCCAGAAAATGTCAATGCATCACTCCTGAATGCATGACTTGGTGTGCACACATTAGCCGTAGTTAGACTTTCCTTTAAGAGGTCATCGCATTGATATAATCGATTTCATGCGTGAATGTCTCGCACTATAGTGAATTTGTTATTTCTAGAGGGTAGTTAATTTATTCGTTCCTAACCGAATTAATATTTTGTTATAGATGGTTTCTAATGGACGTGCATATTATTCATCTTAGATTGCTCCAGTGGGATTGCGAAACTTATTTCTGGTATTGGATCTACGGATGCGCAGGATTTCTTTCCCCTCTTGGATCCTAAAGTAAATTCCCTAAAATTATTGAAATTGATTATTATGGGTTTAGGAAATTGGCGTTTATTTCACTTTTCTGCACCTTCCATATCCATTCGTAATCGGCTATTGTCCACTAAACTGCATGTACTTAATGGAACTTATTATTTTGATCTAGGAAATGCTAATTTATGATGACTCGTAACCATTTGTGATATGATGATACGATATTTCTTTCGTTTTTCGTTTTTATAAGTATTTATGATTGTTTCTTTTATACTAATTACTTACCATGTTTCTTATGTAATGATTATTATTATGTTGGTGGTGAAGTAATTTGTATTTACGTGCTTTATTATTAATTTATTTTATTTGGGGAATTTCTTTAGTTAATGAAGGACTACGAGTCGAATTTCTCAGTTCCTCAATTTCTTATTTTTAATTTGGAATTTATGTTGGGAGACCATGTTCACCGATCCTGCTCGATTTTCTGATTTTAGTTTATGGGAGTTACCACAGCTATGATATACAATGCTTTAAAGGATTTTATCAAAAAGTTTATTTTATTTTCTGAGGTTTGCGGTGACTACCTTATCCTATTCTGTCCTCCAGTAGGCCTATTGATTCTTAACGTGCTATTAGACATTTAGAATAATCGTTTTATGTTCGTTTAAAAGATATTGTTGGCTCTCAACATAACCTTAAATGCGTACAGCAACTACCTTAATTTAATTTACCTTTACGCAAGGAATTTTTATCGAATCTTAACGTGACATTGGCAGTTAAAAAGGAAACAACGGGGTTTTATGGTAACGAAAGCTTATGACCTTTACTTTATTGGTGTTAGTACAAGACGATCCCTTTAATTTCAGTAAATTAGATTCATAACAACGACTTCATAATTTTCTACTTTTCCCCGTTACCCTTCCCTAGGTTGACCTTAGGCGCCTTATGTTCATATTACAGTTAATGAGTGCCCACTGGACCACTCGGTGTGGTGATTTTGAGCCGTGTGTAAATGAAGTTTAGGTCGAGTTTAAAGAAACCGAGAGACGAGGAAGTAGCCAAAAGACCACTTCCTTATTCCTCCTTCTATACGGGATAATATTGACGTTCCGATCTCTGCGTTCCGCACGCCGGGGTCTTCACGGGCACAGATCATTGGCGATATTCCACGCACTTACACGAATCTGAATAACATTTCTGATTTTTATTACTTGTGATGTGTCTTTGGCTGTGGGCCGGAAAAATTTCGACAATAATAAAACTATTTATGAATTAAGAATAATTTATTAAAATAATAATAAAAATTTACCAATCCAAGCATCCATAAAAATATTACTCTCCCCACGCCTTCACCCAAGCAGAGCTCTATTGAGGTTGCGAGGATGCGACGTGGAGAGAGTTTCCAAATAAAACTCTCACTTACATAGATTTTTAAAACTAGTTTAGCATATGATAGGGTTATGAAAATCAACTATAAATATCTCTAAGCGGTTTAAGAAATGGCTTGATATTTCACCATGTCCTTTGATTTTCACTAACATTCTTATATTTCGTAGCGATTTTAAATTCTTGAATCCATGATGGAGCCAATCAATTTTTGTGGGACGTGGCATTTCATTTATAAAAAAAAATTGGCTTTTATACACTCTTGCGTTATCTAACCTAGTTGAAACAAATTAGAGTATTTCCATGCCCTCTACTTCCTTTACAATCGATTCTTAAGGATTTAAATTAATAATCCAAAAAAAATATCCGGTAAGGAATTTATCCGAATGAGCGCAGATAAGCAAGGTTAGCAACATGAACTGTCCAAATTTATCACTTTTAACAAATCGAAAATGTTAATATCGATAAATTGTTAATATTTTTAGTTCCTTATCTATTTATTAAAGAAATATTGAAATTAAATTGTTCATAGTTTTAATTCCTTATATATTGATTCAAGAAATATTAAAATTAAATTGTTAATAACTTTAATTCCTTATATTTTTATTCAAGATTCGTAATCGGGAATTTAGGATTAAAATCGTAACAAAATTTTACCTTCAATCTGTGGGTTTGAACTCCGCATCACTTCCCCACTAGATATCCCGGTCGAGACGTCCCTGTTGGTGCAATCGTGAGGTGGATTCATTTTTGGACTATTGTCAAAAAACAAATTTTCTAATTGAACGGAAACATTGACCTTATCTTATATAATCGAGCTATTGGGGGGTGTAGCCTGTGCGTGTGTATGATATATTTTTTCACACTTATTTTTCTTACCTGATATAGTACTGGGCTATGTGCATGGAATAACTTGTCGATCTTTCTACAACCCATTGTCTCCACTAGGCTTGGTGAGGTGATAAAATGGCATACTAGCTGCATTTGTGCGTCGGTGCATGCATGCATCCTTCGCTGGGGTGTCTAGACATCGAGAAAATTATCTGTCTACGACATTCCGGTGCATCGATCCGGTAATTGATATTTATTTTTATAGATTCAATATTCTTGATGGACACTCACAATTTTAACGGGTCGTGGTAAGATAAATTTCGTAATTATTCTATTGTAAATGTCTCTTTTATTTAGATGATAACCAATTTTTAGCGAGGCTCTCTATGTTCGGAAAGATTTGTTCAAGACTGGAGTTTCCGGGTTGGTTAACTCCATTCAAGATTGGCAATCTCTAATGGATAAACATCGGTGGAATGGAAGATTTGATTCCCTGTAACGACGATTTTTGGCAAGATTGTCTTTGAACTACAGATTTCTCAAGTGAGGGTTTGTGACTAAATCGTGTTCATGATAAGTGTTGGGCCAGAACGTAAACGGCCTTGAAAAATGATTAAATGGATCAGAAACACACACGCAAAAATAACACGCAATTTAAATAAACCCACTGAAACATCAAGTAAACCATATAAAATCTGAGAAATAAAAGAATTAAATATAAAATAATAAACATAAAAATAAATTAAAATATTAACAAAATGCACCAAGATCCGCACGATACCTACACAAATACAACAAGAAAACACAACAAATTCGACGAAATTGAAAAAAATCAATTAAAGTTCATTAAAGTGAAAGTTAAATCGAAGAATTTGAATTAGCAATAATTCAATAAAAATTCTAAATAAAAAATTATAAAAATAAATCAAAGAATATCAAAATTAAAGAATAAAATTTGGTAGAAAATAACAAGGTCGAATTTTGTTTTACTACATCAAATTTCACACACCAGAAAATTAGGTATATATACTGATCCATTTTCACATTAAATTTAACCAAAGAACCATTTTTTCAAACTGATTTAAACCATTTTGAAAACCAATTGTGAAATTGTGAACCATTTTCAAACCATTTTTTCGAAGAATTTTAATTTTTAGGTGAGAATTATTTATGGTGGAACCCTCTTTCCACCTCACGTCCCTGCATCTCACTGGAGCTCTGCTCGGCGTTGGCGTGGGAAGAGAGGCATTTATGTTATTTTATGTTATGTTGATTTTTATGAATTATGGAATGGCTAAAATGGGTAACTATGTTGTTTTATTATTAATAAATATTACTAATCTATATAACTTACTTTATATGCTTTTATAAATTAAAAATGTCGAAATTTTTCCGGCCCACAGCCAACACATAACGCAAGATAGTAAAATCAACATAGTACAGATGCATGTAAGTGCGTGGAAAACCGCCAATGATATGTACCCGTGAAGACTCAGCGTGCGCAACGCAACGGTCGTAACGTCAATATTCATCCTTATAGCTGAAGCGAGGAATAAGGAAGAAGCCTCTGGCTGCTTCCTCGTTTCTCAATTCTGTAAAATCGACCTAAAATCATATCACATACGGCTTAAAATCACCACACCGAGTAGTCCAGTGGGCACTCAATAAATATAATGTAAACACAAATGCGTCTAAGGTCTATTAAAGGAAAAGGGTACGGGGATGAAGTAAATTAAAATCGCTGATATAACCATTTTCGTGTTGATACTGTAAAGTAAATCAGATAAAGTTTGAAACGAGAAACCATGTTTTTAAATTCAATAAAATTTATGATTAACAATAAAATAGAAACCATGTTTTTAAATTCAATAAAGTTTATGATTAACAATAAAATAGAACCCTGTTTTTAAATTCCATGAAGTTTATGATTAACAATAAAATAGAAACCATGTTTTTAAATTCAATAAAGTTTATGATTAACGGTAAAATAAACCCTGTTTTAAATAGATTCGCTAAAGTTTACGATTACCAGTGAAATAAAACCCTATTATAGATAGACTCGACAAGGACTATGGCTAACAATAAATTGAAACTATGTTGTAAATAAATTAGATAAAGTTTATGATTACCAATAAATAACTTAGATGAAGTTTATGATGACTAATAAATTAAAACCTTGTTGTAATGAATTAGACAAAGATTTTTTCGATTTAACGTAAATCAAATGAATAAAGTGGATTAAACTTGGGTTCGAACTAAATTGAGTACAAGAATCATGTTTTAACTGAGATTCAATAGACCCGATTGCTAACGTTAAATCAACCAGACGTCAATATAGACGAACAAATAAAGAGTTTCGCGACTAAAAGGTTAAAATAGTTATTGGAAGAGGGCAAATCTCGATCTAAGTAATCATTTTAGGATAATGATAATAGTTTCCTTAAGTAAATTATCATACTGCGTTTCGATAAGGTTAAATAATCTTCCAACGAGAGAGGTACCGCGTTAACCAAAACCGATTGTTTCATCAAATGAGACGGAATAGATGTGATGGATTCAATTGGAAAATGACCTCTACATTAACAACCTAATAAAAGTTTTAAATTAGGTAAAAGCCCAAGATTAATTAAATGTAGTATGAACATTAGACCAAACCACTATAAAATTGAAGTAATTAGTATAATAATCAAAATCCCTTCTTACATTATGAAAAGCAAATTAAAAAATGCTTTATTAACGACAGAACACAGAAACACTCACCGGAAAGACATTTTTATTGATTTTGAATAAAGCAATGAATACTGATTTTAAAATTTAATTTATTTTAAATAATTTTGGGATTTTTAACTTTTCATATCGCCTATGATTTAAAATTATTTAAAAATACTATATTGATTAACTTTTGATTACAATTATTTAATTAACATTCAAATTTCCACGTCTTGGATTCATTTTATTATTATTTTCCAAGAATAAGAGTAAGTAAAAATAATATTGCTTTAAAATTTATGGTTTGATTCACTATTTACTATTTTCAATAATGTACCGATTTTTTATTTGCATTAAAAACTAAAAATAATTTAAAAATTTATATTAAATAATTGATAAATTTCTTAAAATCTTTCTAAAATTTATTTCTATATTTCAAGGAATATATTATAAAATTTATTTAAACTTCAGTGAATTAATATTAATTAAATTTTTTCCTATTATTACATCACTTATTAAAATCAAATAACTTTCAAGACTAATAGTGTTAATTAATAAAACATTTTTGAACAAAGAAAGTGGGAGAAAATAACTTTGTTTAAGTCATCTTTCTAGTATTTAGATAAAGGTCATTAATCAGATCACTTTAAGAATTCTTTTAAAAATAGTAGAATTTATAAGTTATTATTTTTTTCAGATTATATACTATTTTTTGATGATTTATGTTTTATAAAAATGTTTTTATTTAGAAAAGTAATTTATTTTGCATTCATATTTTATTTATGCATTGTTTTTCTAGCGTTTTTACTCTAGCATTTCTTTTGGGTTTTTCTTTGATATTGATGGAGTATTTGTAAAAGGCAGAAGCTTAATTCCTGAAGCCAAACAAGCTTTCAACTTATTATTAGATCGCCATGGAAAATGGAAAGTCCCAGCAGTGTTTGTTACAAATGCAGGCAATAAACTTCGAAAAGAAAAAGCTTTAGATTTATCTGAAAAATTCAAACTGAAAGTAAATAATATTCAAAATTCAAATTTTTATAATTCAATATTTTTAGATTCACCCAGATCAAGTTGTAATGTCTCACAGCCCTCTTCGGATGTTTACTCAATTTCATAAGAAACGCGTATTAGTATGCGGACAAGGTCCAGTAAAAACAATCGCAACAATGTTAGGATTTCGAAACGCTGTTACCGTAGAAGATTTACAGCTTCAGTATCCACATTTGGACGCTTGTGAACATAACCGAAGAATACCAGCTGTATTGAATTATTATTTAATGATTTTTAATGATTTTGTTTTCAGCCATGTGCATTTGAAACATATAACAAACCCATTGAAGGTAATTCTGACGTTAATAAATCTAAATGGATAATTATTTATATCGCCAATCAAATTCATTAGCCAATCATTGAATGAAATATCTGATTCTAAAAATAGATTTAAAAAAATAGGTTTAATAATGCTAAAAACATAATTTATTTCATTAAGTATTCAATTTTTTTTGTTTTATAATTAAAAATAAATATTATTAAGTTTTATTAATATGAATAAATAATTTTAAATAATATTTTTATTAAAAAAATTTGAGTATTAATATTAATCGTATCCATGGTGATAAAACAACCAATTATATTGTAAAACGCAAAACTCGTTTTATTGGATGATTTTTTATATAGGTCAAATGTAGGCTATTTTAAATAATTTTTTAATTTATTGAATTTTAAGGAAATAATTTTTCTATTCTTGTATAATAAAATGGCTTTGGATAAGTTTGCAGTATTTATTTGAATTAGTCAGCGATATAATAATATCTGTGTAATATATTTGAGAATCACGCGGTAATGTATGATTTAAAATATGATTGGTGAATGCCTTATTAAGTTTCATTCGAAATCGGTGCCAAAATATAAACTAGTTAATATCATACAACTGTGGTCCAGCTTCTGTTGAAAATTGTTGATATTAGACTGTTAGGATCAATCTGGGCCTTGGCACCGTGGTGCGTTCAAAGGTGACTCATAATTTTGACCAGCTTAAACTGAAAATTCAAATAGGTCGCGATCATCAAAGTAGTCGATATTGAAATTCTGCATATTGCGAAAGAGAAAGAATCCTGCAAAATACACAAAGTATCTTTACTAAAAAAAAAAGAACTTTCTCCTTGAAAATTTTAAATTTCGCGCAACCCGATTTCCGATGAAATACGAAAAAGTTGTCGTCGCAAGAAAAACTCGAAAATCTCTATATTTTGCGAAAAGAATTGTCGCACTCAAAAATCAATATTAGCACTTTAATAAAATTTCAAATAAATTGTGTTATAAAATATCGCTCCGCCTGTTTGTGCCCGCGCGATAACTGGTAGTGAGTTAGAAATAATAATATCTCATCCAATCTTGGAACCGTGACCGTTTTTTATACTTCATCCCCAACGTTATTCATCTCAATTTTAATCTACATCAACACCGCTGTAACGTTCGCATAACTACCTACAATTCATGGAATTGCGCGGATTGACTGATTACTTATCAGTGATAAGTTATTGATACTTTTGATAAGCAGCTCATTCATCAAAATGTACCCTAATAACAGTGACCTATCAGCACTGCAACACTGCGCATCTTTATAATTGATGCTACCATGCGAGTTTTCGTTTTTGACATTCCTACCAATTAGAAAGTGACTATAATAACGCAGATGTCAATATCCAGTTACTGAAAATCCAGTTAAGTGAAAAGTCTTTCTCAATATTTATCTCCTGTGACTTGAGAAATGTTAATGTGTGATTAATATTCGCCCATAATTGTTTTATTGGTCATACAATTCAAATGTAATTATATCTATAATATAGTTGAATTTTATCAATATCTATAATTATTAGCAACATATCAGTATATACAACTATAAATTATATTAAAAAAAATAAAAAAAATAGTAGAGAAAGAGAAGAAAAGTTTGTTTTATTATTCAGAAAAAACTACGAGAAGTTTAAGAATACAGAAATGAGAGCGCATAAACACCTGCCACAAACATCGCATCATTCTGTTACTCAATTTTACAGAAACCTTTTTGTCTAAATAGATTTTAAAGAATTTAAAAAATGTTAACTATGAGAACAATTTCTATGAAGAATATTACTGGAATTGTTTAAAATTAAAATAGAATCAATATTCAAAATATAAAATTTCAAAGAAAAATATAAAAATAAAGTTCAAGTTCAAAATTTTAATAAAAATTAAAAGTTA
This sequence comes from Schmidtea mediterranea, assembly GCA_022537955.1. NCBI lineage: Eukaryota > Metazoa > Platyhelminthes > Tricladida > Dugesiidae > Schmidtea > Schmidtea mediterranea. The sequence goes on from CM039682.1 coordinate 42,101,483, forward strand.
CAATTTTCAAGCGGTGGGAAAGGTATTATTATTTGCAGACAGTAAATGAAAAGATGAATACGAATATAATAATATTATTAAATCGATTGAATTAAAGTCAATAATATTAAAAGTTATTTAAGAAATACAAACTAATAAATGAATTGATAAAATCTAAGTGATTTAATAAAAATACAAATTCCCCAAATTTAATAGGTTCCTCGTTGGCAAACTATTCAATTTAAAACTGAGTGACAAGAATAAATCCCTATAATATGAGAGTATTAATAAATGGATATGTTAGAACAACAAATATTTGAAGAAGAGTTAATGTGTTGAAAAAGAAATTTCTATTAAAGCTAAGTCAGATTCGTTTTCTGCTCTAGCCGGTTCACTTAGGGTAAGCGTATATACAACTAAGCAAAAAGTTTCATTGTAACAGTGAAGATTGGAACGATTGTAATTTGTAGTGGAAATAAAATTTATCGTGCGTAGTTCTTAATCTGACCAAGAACATGATTAAAATAATTATATTTATTTAAAGCGATGGTATTCTGTTTGCAGCACCAATTACAACAATAATTAGCAAAATAGATATGATAAGCCTTTGTTGCAAGTTTCAAGTTTATTCAAATCGAAAACTGAGAAGTTTCCATGATGAAATATTTGAAAATTCTCATTTTTTGTTTTGAATAAACTTGAAACTTACAGCGACGACTTATCATATATTTTATAAATTATTTTTATTATTATAATAAATATATAATCAAAGGAAAAAGGCCAAGTTTTGATAATTGAAAATTATCAACTATATATTCTATATAACATTTCACTATATATTTCGATCGTTTATCAGTCTTCTTCAGGCCTGAAATCATATTAACATTAATTAAATGAAAATAAGAAAATTTAAACAAGTTAATCAATATTAATCGTAATCAATTTGCATCTGAAAATATAAAATTATTATAATTTTAAGAAAATAAACTTGTAAATTAATTTTTTTCTTATTTCCATTTAGTTATTGTTAATGTGATTTCTATCCCGAAGAAGACTGATAAACGTTCGAAATTTATTATGAAATATTATATCGAATATATAGTTTGCGTTTTTCAAATAATAATAAAATACCCAACGAAACTTTGAACTGTGTAAATGCAACATAAAGTCTTTTTGATTTTGAAAGAATTTCTTTGAAATATTGGGAAATGTGATTGGAATTCTTTTTTGCACAAGGCTACAATCAATAATTTATGGTCAAAGAATTGAATTTATTGATTTTGATGGCTCAAATAATTTAAATTCTGTGAAGTATTCGTTAACTGGTTGGCTCTGGAGTTGAAAATTTTGCAAATTACAGTTGTCAATATCAACCATCAGATTAGTATTAGTAATGGTTTACAGGTAGCAGGATTTATAAAGGTAATATGCACTTTTGAGGATTTTGCTAAAGGGTCACCTAAAATGTTGCAGAATATAGAGGGCATTCTACATTACCATTTTATCAAATTCATATTTAAATCCAACCAATAAGAATATAAAAATCACTAATTTATATTGATATATTGATTGACGCAAAAATTTATCAATCTGATTGTGTGAATGCACTTCAAATTTTGCGATATTTTATTTTTAGTAATGCATGGATAATTATGTTTAACAATTGCAATGTGAATTCTTAAATAGAAATTCGATTATTAAACAAAAAATCAATTTAATCGATAATATGCAACTGTGCATTTGATATTGTCAGTTTTGCACAATCAATAATTCCTCATTAATTTTATTTATTTGAAAAATATTATTAATTATTATATAATATCGATTAATTTTTAAAATTTTAACATGTTTTTAATAAGTTTAATTTATTAATCTTAATTAATTAATTTATCAGATTACTGTTAGTCATCTAAAACAGAAACAATTGATAATATATCTAATATTAATTATTGTCATGAATCACATTATATTTTTCATTCAACTACTTCAATATTATCATTTCGCAACGACAAAATTTATTTTTAGGTTGAAGTAGTCATATTTATATAATTAATTTTATTAATCTCAATTTATTTTCACAATTTTTCGTTACTTGTAAACATTTTGAATAATTTCCAAATGCACTCAATTTCTCGCCAGGCTCATCAGTTAGTATCCTTAAATACATTTAATATACTCAGGCTGACAAATGAAATCTCATGGCCCCAGTAACATCTTTGACTCGTTTGTAATGACAGAAATAATTAAAATTAAAGAAAAGATTTAATATAATCAACAATGATAATGTGACTGCTATTGAATCCTGTGATACTGAGGTTTCATTTTGAGCAAGTATATGGGATAAGGAAATGCTTTCAAAGCTTTACAAGAGTGTTAGTGTTCGACGTAAAATAATGCGTAAACATTCAAGAGATTCGAATTTATAGCTTCAATAAACTCCAGTAACTCATCGAAATTAAATGCACTTTTGGATTTATTTGTGAAATGGAGATTCTATTTTGGCAAATAATTATACAAAATTTACTTGTTACACTACCGGTCAGTTGAGTTTCCGTCAAGCATTTTGTTTTGGTGAGCTGTAATATGAGCAATGTAAGTTTAGATCTAGGATTCCGTTTCAACCTTATCATTTATTTTTTCAAGTTTTCATCGTCCTTTGCTTTATTAATAGAAAAAATTGCGTGAGTTTACATCTATTTCAAAATATTTTTTTTATTAAGAAACAGGCAAATAAATTTACATGCATATATTCATACCAAACAATTCTTAAATTTTATTTTCTTCACCAAACTACACTGTTAACGTTCGTACTCAGACTATGCACAATAAGCGCGTATCTACCAGGTTTTTATTGTACTGCATTTGCTGGTAAGGGCGATAGGTTGAAGTCAAAAGTAAATACTTTCAAAAGTCGACGTAGCGTTCGCTCGTTTTCATCGAATATTTAGAAACCTCTTTCACACTCCAAAAGGTCTTCCTCTAACGTCCAGCTGTGCACGCATCCAAGTTAAAAATCACTGACATAAATAAAACAAAAAACAGAAGTAAACTATTAGGTAAAATATACTTTGGTAAAATAAAATTAATTTGTGACATTTTTTTTCAAGGTCACTTAAATCATGCATATGGTAATTATAAATCTAAATTCGTACCGACATAAAGAATTTTTTATTGTTTGACTATGAATCATATGTTTATTCACAGATTTTTTTAGGCTCATCCTTTTTCAAATTGATTTAGAAATTATAGGCTGTGCGAAAATTTGTGAATATAAATAAAACATCTAATTCTTAGTCAAATAATAAAATAATTGTTTGTCATTGAAAAATGAAAAACAATCAGAGGGGAAAGCTAGAAAAAGTTCTTTTAATACTCAATTCGTACTCCTAGATATTTCTGTTGTGCAACACCTGTTAAGAACTAATGCTTTACACTAAGCCAGATCTAAAGACTTAATATTGAACCTTTCGATTATTAAAAAAAACAACAAACTAATTGGCTGTAAATCTTGAATATTATGAAAATTAGATGGATATTTGTTTAAAGTTGTAAAAAAATTATAACTAGTTTCCAAAAAAAAAATTTAAAAGCGATTATTGTTTTTGAAATTTATGAAGCTGTAGTTGACTAGATTTTAACAATATAGAGTTAATTAATTGCATAAAAACATTTTACAATTCAAATGGTCTAAAAACGATGAAGAAAGATCTCTTATTTCAATTTGGACTTTTTTATTATCTTTACATATTTTATGCGAATTACAAAAAGGGACATAAATCCGGCTACCAAAGGTAGTATTAGGCAGACCTGTTGTCGATCCATTCCACATTTTTAGGCTCCCTGAGAACTATGTGACATAAAATTAGAAAAACAAAAAATACAATAGAAATTATCCAAGCTTACCACTTTTTGACTGTTGAGAGTTTGTAGCGGACTTATGTGCCTTATTGATCTAAGAAGCCTTCCAAACCGCATTGCACTGAGCATTTAAACGAAATTAAAATAATAATACTAATTTTACATAAGTTGTGTATTAATAGCGCAATTACACAGTTATAAAGCTATCAACCCAGCTATAATCTTTTGATTAAACTGAGATTAATTATTAATTTGATTAAAATGCGATTTACTTTCCAGCGATAATATTGTTTGGAGAGCCCAGTAGATGGGAGACGAGTTTGCAAATTATATTAGATATGTTGTTAACCAATGGACAACCTTATGGGATGTTGAATTTTAACACGGCTCTCTGTGAACCAGGTTTTTAGAAATTGAATTTATCATTGTTATTTTTTAATAATGATCCCACTTCCGTTTAGTTTCACATGTCCCATATCCTCACTTGCCTATTTTAGCATGTAATATGGACATGCAATGGATGGCAGAAGCCCCACTACCTCGACTGGGTCACGGTTGTTTTTTACTTGCCCTCGAATCTCTCTACGAAAAATTGAGTAGTAGAAAGTTGCATTACACTGGCCTTATTGGGAAACCCAGTGAAGTGACTTATCATTATGCTGAATACCGATTAAACAAAATAGCTCAAGATTTTCATGGCATTAATAACCCCATCAAACATATCTATTGTATCGGGTAGGATTCAGTTCGTTCGATTTGTCCCTTTCAATCATTGATATCTCTAGAGATAACCCCCAAACTGACGTATATGGTGCAAACCTTTATAACCGATACCTGGAAGCTCAACAAGGCAGTCGAATTTCAGAAGAAATTGAAAAAGCTCGCCATTCAATTGGTGACAAAGTCAGACAATTGAATCACTACATTCCGCGGGCTAAAAACAATCAATATTTTGTCGGTGAAAATCTGATAGAAAATCTGATTCCGGAAACGAAGAGCACCCATATCGAATCTGAATACTCGCAAATTATTGGCAACGAAACTGTTATTAAAGCTGGATTTGCTGAGAAATGCATATCCATTCTAGTACTAACTGGGGTTATTCGGGTGGGATATTTTCTATTGATTTACACGCTTTATTTAATTTTATTTCAATCAAATACCAATATAAAATTTAATTGCTTTTCCATTTATAATACAAAAAGTTCCTTTTTTCCAGAATAGACTGAAATATTATTTAATTGGCTAACATTGTTATTTATTTAAATTCTATTTATATAAATGATTCCGCCATCGACAAAAAAAAGATTTTAAAGTTTATCAAAGCAAACTCCTGGCAGGTAGATTACAAATTCGATTTTTAAATATTAAAAAAACATTTTTTAGAATTGAATAAATTCTTTTTGATTTTTAAAAATTTTATTCGAATCTTATTTGATATCTTGTAATATTATTTAATTATTACTTCGCAGCAAAGGCTTATTTTGTTATTCACCTATCTGATATATTTATTAATGCTGTGATTTATCAAGTGATCGAAATCACTTGAAAAAGGCTGTGCCGAAAATTCGTGAATACCATAAATAAATCTGATTTATAGTCAAATTTTGTAGAAAATATTATGACACTGCTATTTGTCAATATTATTTAAACACAATATTTTTGAGAAATGCTTATAAAGAAATCAAAGGTGAAACACAAAAAGTCCTTATAATGATATTATTATTATTATTATTATTATTATTATTATTATTATTATTATTATTATTATTATTATTATTATTATTATTATTTTTATTATTATTATTTTTATTGTTTATTATTATTTTTATTATTATTATTATTTTTATTATTATTATTATTATTATTATTTGTTGTTATTATTATTATTATTATTATTATTATTATTTTTTTTTTATTGTTTATTATTATTATTTTTATTATTAATTTTATTATTTGAACGAATGTTTTATAAGGAATTATATTTTTAGTAATTAAAAAATCGTTGAAGGCAATCGATAAATTAAATCATATGTAGGTATATATAACAGTTGTAAAATAATTACAGTTTAAGTCAGATTGGGACATTGCGCCAGATAATTACGTAGCGATAACATATAAAATAGGATTAGTAACTCCTAAAATTTTTGAATGAGAATATTTTGTAGCAACCTTTCCTGTAATCATCAAAAACTATCAAGTCCTGAGCTCTGGCACCGTAAAATTTTAACAGCTTTTCCTTTATCAAATTTTGTCAACTCGGGTATTTTTCAATTGATAATGTTATTTTTCCCGAGCCCCATATTTACTGTTCCAGTAAATAACCAGACCGTGAAAGTTTTTGTTGTTAATTATTTTCGAAATCATTGGTATTTCACCAACTAAACTAACCAGTGTGGATAATAAGGAATTTGACTTATGCATCCATATAAATGCCACTGCAATGAAGCCTCGCGAATAAAATTCACCTAATGAACCTTTTGCACATTTAAATCAATATTTGCACAATAAAATATATTGCGCGATAACTCATTTTTAGTGCGCGATAGCTCGTTTTAAAACGCGTGATAGCTCATTTCTCGAGATTGAAACACTAGTGCTGTTTTCAAGGTTGTTATGTGCCCCATAACTTATAACCATGTTTGTTGTGTGCTTCCCAATTGAATGAATATTTAATAGAGGCCAATGAGAAATACCTGTGATATGAGACCATTTACGGTTTTATTCAGGCAATATTGCACTAGACTTGCGAGATCCACTCAGGACTCGATTCTTCCTTTCCAAATGCTTTTTGATTAAGCAAGACACAATCACTGGGAGCCAATCATGGCTTTGCAGTCAGTGTGAAACCAGCACGATGGCCTTTGTGTCATGCAAGAGATAAATGTCTTGATTCACGGTATTCCGTTCCTACTTTCTCACATCACTCACCAGCGCACAGTAGTAGCGATAGTCGGTGACTCCCGAAATAAATTCAGTCTTGATCGCACTTTTTGTATCCCAAAAAACATTAGCATTAGTAGTTCCCTGAATGCAGCATGATACTCACACTTACTGATGGAACAAAAAGCCTTAATGTTGTCTCCTTTCGCTAGTATATTTGCCAAAAATCTTCTACCGAAGACCATGAAACAGGCCCAGATTTCCTCGATAAGTTGGCGTTTACTTTTCTCACATCTCTGATATCAAGAAACGATTCGATTGCATAATATTCTGATTCCAACGCCCTCCATCATGTTCTGCACTGTCTTCTTGCTTATATTAAGTCTAGATGACATTTCTCAGTTGGTAATTCGTCTCTCTTCTTCCTCATTATTATTCGAATTTCTCCTAGGCAATATCCTGAAGTCATCCACTTATTTCTTCAACAAACACATTGTTCCAATTATAAATAGTGGTCTTGCATTGTGCTTCATATTCACATGCTCCGTGCAAATAATGAATTTCAGTTTTCATCACAAAAAAGGAGGATAAAGCTGCAACAATGTCAGTTCAATGATATATTTAGTTATAGATATTCATTGATTTGCATTTAAAATTTAATGGATTTATTAATTTCATTTCAGTACGAGTCGAATTATTTTTTTTCCTCACCGCGTAGAATATTATAAATTAAAATAGATTGTTCAATTAAATCACTGAACCGGATGTAATCTTAGATATAGTAAGTGATAATCACCAATCGAAATGCTTGTAGTATCATGTCAATAACACTGTGCTACAGCACCTTTATATTCGATGATTCTGTTTATATTATGTCACAACGCGCACTATGTGAAAACACAATCCAGTTTGCAAAATAAATCATCATCATCATCATATCTGGTGGGTGGCAGCGATATTAATATAATATCAAATGATCAATAATGAAAAACGCGTATGCCATTAAATGGGAGCAGGTTTATATCGTGCAATGTTCATAGGGTGAGTTGGCGCACGAGTTTCCAAGCTTCCTGATTTGAGGAGTTGGATAAAGAAATCCCGATTGCACAGAATTGAATGAAGGAAACTTGTCTTGCTTTATATATCAAATATCTAGTTAAATATGTCACACTGTTTGACTGACTACTCATGCACCAGATTGCATTCATTTAGGTAGGTAAGGTTTCGTGACTTACATTGACACTATTTTCTTTGCGCACTATATTTTATAATCGGTAATGAATTTACTGTCACTGACACAAGGGGAACCCTGTTAAATATTTGATGATGTCAGAGCTCATCGCTTTATACTTGGGATGAACACTTTTTGTTATAGGCATAGATAAATTGACCGATTGATGGACAGGTGGATGGGCAGACAGATAGAGACAGGTGGACGTATAGATGGACGGATAAATGGACTGATATATACCAATAGATTAACAGATCTAGATAGATAGGTGAATAGATAGAGACAAATAAATTGACTGATAGAGACTGATAGGTGGACAGATAAACTAATAGGTGGGCAGATAAGGACTGATAGGTGAACAGATAGAGACAGGTAAATGAACAGATAGAGACTGATAGGTGGACAGATAAGGACTGATAGGTGGATAGATAGAGACAGGTAATCGGACAGGTAAGGAGAAAGAGATGGACAGATTGAGACAGGTAAATGGACAGATAAGGACCGATAGGTATACAGATAGTCGGATGGGGGACAGACAGATAAATTGTCAAATAGTTACTTACTAGATTATTAACACAAACAAGTTGAAATTTGTATTAAATTCCATGTGAATTCTCAATTGATGTTTCTCTCTCCATTCAGATTAACAACCCGATGGATATAAATTCATTGATAAAAATGATAACCCAAAGCAATGTTAATCATAACCACAGAGACTTCCCTGATTATCCACAATTGAAGGTTCCTGGTCACGTTGCTCATAGTGTCTATGAGGCCGTTCTCTATGCTTTTAACAAGGAAAACTTCGGATTTTGAAACCAATTGTCCTATTTTATTGATCTATATTTACATATACATACATTATACACATTCAATACAATTTACGATCTTGTTTATCACACAGAACAATAAATAAATCCAATCAGATCCGATCCGATCAAAAAACCAATTGAAATGAGATTCAATGGAACTAGTGTATTTTCTTTGTCTTATCGATTATTTTCTTATTGGCTCGTTTTCATTGGTTGCCGGGCCGTGCCGGTCCGGTGGTGCACATCAATGGGATTTCTGTATTTGTTATTATTGATCTAGACATTTTTGACTCATATTTTCCGATTGAATATTTTTCAGCTAATAGTCGTTCGGGATTTGTTTAGTAATCGATATATCGAGAAGGAGGGAGCGAGAGGGAGGCAGGTAGGATGAGAGAGTAACTGTGATTACGGCATCTCTTATTTTATTAATTGTTTTAGTTGATATACCTTTTATTGTTTTCTTTTTACTACTAGAATATATATATATATATATATATATACAAATCGCAGGGCTTTTTACACCGGATTGATCAGCCAATGAAATCAATTGCACTGCGCTATTCGTGTAAATGCAATAAATCGATATTCAAATTTTATAGCTCACATGAGTTATCGTGCATTCTAATGTTCCCCTAGCAATAACTCATGAGTATTTTTACTTTTACAACTAAGGCAAAAAATATGAATTCGTTTTGGATTTCTTATGTTTCTCTGCTAAATTATTTCAGCAATTTGATTGTCATTTTGAAGCATGCCTGCAATTGGTGAAATCCCTGGCAACCAGTCATACGCGTCGGTTAGAACCTCATTTTGAGAGTCCATGGGATTGAAAAGGAATTCGGTAATCTGCTAAAGGTTTTTTGGTGTCTTTAATAGTTTAATGTTTGAAAATTCAATCGAGTTAGTTAAGTTCGTTTATTGGTGTTATTCTAGGTAGCTTACAAAGGCGAACTGTAAACCGGTTCGAGATCTGGAATAGTAGATTTCAGTAAATCAAAGCATTAAGAATTTTTTTTCAATAAATGATTTTACCTTAAGCCATTGAGTTTATATAAGCGTTTATCCACGAGATTTTCTACTTTCTGTTGGACGATCCTTAGCCTTGCTCATTGAGTACTCAAAGATCTCCGTGTAATGAAACGTGTGTGTTTGAGAAAGATATTTTATCATGCTTATAGTTTTTATAAGAATATAAATGAGTTTATTAGCAATCGTCATTTTACGGTTTAGATACAATGAACGTAATGAATCAAATGTTGCACCCCCTGACATCACTGATTTCGCCACATTTTATGAAATTATTTCCTCAAGAGTTTGGCCATCTAATATCTCAGAACGAGAATGCTTTAGCTGCAACTTCGAGAATTTAAAAAACTAATATAAAGAAAGCAAACCAAATAATAGTTTTAATTTAATAAAAAAGTTATTGTTTTCTTCAAATAATCTAATCAAAACAAAATGCTTTCCTAAATGAAATAGCTAAATACATCGCTTTAGATAAATGTTAGCTACTCAAATTACTTTTTTTACAAAGAATTGCTATAACTTGCCACTATCTTGCATATAAAATCCAAAAAGAAACCACGATTCGCACAATAGTGGAGCATTCATGGTATGGGTTAGGTTGAGGAAATGACGAACTTTTAACAAAACAAAGTTTCAAATTCTTAAAATATATGGTGACAATAGAAAGAATGATCATAGGTACGCTGAAGAGGTTTTCACATATGATTGCCCCGACTTGCCAAAAATAACACATTTAGAATTTTTAATTCTTACGTTTTATTTCCGTAACTTTGTTTTGACATGCAAATTATGTCTTTGTTTATATATAATTAATAAATTTCAGCCCTTACAAAAACAGTTCTAAATATTATCATGTGAATAAATCCAAATATATCGTTAAATGATATAGTTGAGGTTGTGCAGATTTAAAATTATTTGGCAAAATTTGAGAAATGAAGTAATTAATTTAAGAAATGATAACTGGTAAAAATCAATATTTTCCGGGGGAAATTGGTATGAGCTGGAGCTAATTGACAAGACTAGTAAAACTTTATGACTAATTAAAATGCAATAAATAAAAATATTTAAAATCTACTGATACTCAATGAATAAATATTTTTGTTATAAAAATGTATTTAAAAGTACTTAAAATACAGAAGTTCTTAAAAACTAAAAGTTCAAGGTCATTGAGTAATTTAAACAAACTTTTATGGAATTTTAAGTGCCAATTTATTTTTTGAATTTTGTTTTGATGTCAATCATGTTCAACACTAATTTTATGTTTATCATTTGAATTGAAATATTTAGAAAGTATTTGCTGAATAAATTGGAGTAGAGTTATAGAGAGGTGTGAAGGTTTCTAGGAGCGTGTAGAAATTATATGGAGATTGGAATAAAATTCATTCTAAAATTTTAGTCCAAAAACTCCCCTATTAACAAGATAAATTATTTAGTTAATTTGAAAGATAATTAAAGATATGAACAAATATTTTACATGATAATTTATATTTTTCATTTGGTTTCCTAAAAAATTACTTTTCTGTGTCAAAGTTCAATAGTTCATGTCTGATGTATAATGTAAATTTACTTATTTTGACAGGCATGTTTGGTGGGTGTAGTGTCGGTTAAAATGGTGAGTGTCGGACATCTACGACTGACGTCTCAACCCGAAGAAATTAGTCGTAATAATCGTATAGGGCTGATATGGCGTTCAATGTATTAATAAATAACACAAATATTATTTTGTAATTGAGGATGCATATTTTTGTTACACCAAATTGCACTGAGTTACATCCTATATAATATAAAATAAAAAATCAATAATGCTATAATATAGAAATATGCAAACTCACTTTGATGTTATTCTTGTAACCTTAGTGAAATATTCTCTACATTGTAGAAATGGAAAAGTGATAGAAAAATTAAATTATGCCCATAAACACAACGCATAATAAAAATATGCAGTAAAGCTGTGTTGATATACATTCCCATAATAACTTAATTATATATATTTGTAGAGACACTTTTAGAGAAAAATTCACTATAAATTGAAATTCTGATGATTCTACTGTGTGATTTCTTGTAAATGGAGATAAATCATTAAGTTTTTTTTTAAGTTTAAATTAAATTAATATTTTTAAACATAGTGTACTTAGTAAAGATGATTACAGAATGAACTACAATTAGTCTCTCAATGTATGTGGCATTATACTCATTACATGAAAATTTATACATTATATCAACCACTAAACCGATTGAGTTTTGGGATTTGTCACTAAACCTGTATATTGATTTTTAACGATTTTTATACTATTTTAAATACATTTGAATTGGCTAATGATTATGTGAACTTAACATATTTTAAAACGTTCCAAATATGGAATAACTAAAACATGAGATTTTATTGGTTCACCATCATTACCAGTTCATAAAAATTTAATCATCATTATATTAACTATTTTAGCAAAATGTTCGAAATATATAATTCTCAGCTGAAAACTCCTTACCCTGGAAAAATACATTTTAATGAGTAAGCACAAAATGAGAAACCAAACCTTTCTAGAAAAAAAATTTTTTATTGAAAAATAGACATAAATACTTGTTGTTGTCTTGGCTTCGAGTGCCAAGCACCTTCACTATTCTACTATGTACATCCATTTTTAAAAAATCTTAATATATTATTTCTGATATAATTATTCGTTTTGTAGAGTTCTTGAAAAACCTTTGAACATTTATTAATTTATATTTTATAATTTCTTTTAAAAACTTTTCCGTGTGAGTTCACTTTTGTGCATATGATAATTTACAGCTGCCGGAATTCCACCAGTGCCAATCTCCCACGAAGTTTGGAACATCGCATGGCAAATAATGAAAACTTATGTTCAGTTTCACAATCAGCCCATCATTAAATAATTTTATTTACTTCATATTTGAACCCATCCAAATTCAGTTTCTATAAAGGACTCACAAAATCCAAGTCGGCATTACATAAAACAGAAGTAAATATAAAAAAAGACATTTTATCAATGAGGAATCAGTCAATTTATGAGATTTTGTAAGAAAATCTAAATTTTACAAAAATTTTCTATATTTAATTTTGTTATTTTTATTCTATTCATGCCAATTTTGACAGATTGTCATTTTTGGATTTTTGTTAAACAATCAGGAAAATGAATATCTTGATGGCTTCATCGCTATTTCTATTAATTTCTACTCCATTTGCAAATGTAAAATTTTTGTTGCTTTATTCCATGAATTATTATTATTATTATTATTATTATTATTATTATTATTATTATTATATTATTATTATTATTATATTATTATTATTATTTTTTTACTATTATCATTATTATTTTTATTATTAATTATTGTTTTCGTCAATCAAAGGCTGACAGGAAATGCCGAGGGCAATGCGCAAGGCAAAAGTCTCGGCGTGTAATTATCCTCATTTATATATTTGGATTAGATAATAAATAATATATAACCCAAAATCATTGGACCTAAACGTTTATTTGATACAATATCTTATACTGAACCTCAAATAAAGAGCTTTGTATATTTAAACGTCGGTAAAGTGAGCAATAGGAAGTCATTACTGGAATTTTATGGAGTGGGATTATCCCAAATCTTAGAGTTCTTAGAGTCCCAGTGATAAGGAAACTATAACTTTTATTCTCAACATTTATTGATAAAGGCACGAATTTCAAAATTAATAAATTTTATTTCTTAAATCACAATTTCCGGTTCAACTTCAGTTTTATCAACACATTTTATTTTCTCGAAGTCTTTTTTCATAAAAAAAAGCAAATTCGCAACAAACAAATTCAGTTCTCCAGCAACCGTCAACCAGTAAGACCATCCGATATTCCATTTGTTTGCTAAGGATTTGTCTTGTGTAGACTTTGAAAACAACTCATATAATTCATAAATATATGTATCCTTTTTATTGAAAGGATTTTTTTTCTTTAAACCGACTTCTTTCAAATGGCGCACAAGATCTCCCCATATCCATAAAGCCAAAAGAATTGAAATGACTAAAATAACTTTATAATAATAATTATAATATTAATAATAATAATAATAATAATAATAATATCAGATAAGTGAATAATAAAATAAGCTCTTGTTGAAAAGTAATATTATATTTTAAAAAGTTTAGATTATTAAATATAATAGAATATTTAATAAATATAATCCTCTTCTCGCGGAAACTGAAGAGTATTATTTAATAATAGAAACTTTTTTCCAATATAATTATTATTTGCAGCAAGGGCTTTTTTGTTATTCCCTTATCTGATATCTTAATCTATGCTACTACCATGGAATCATCGTTCTTAATAATAATAATAATAACAATATTAATAATAATAATAATAATAATAATAATAATAATAATAATAAATATGAATTCTTTTTATGAATCCAAATTATGTTTGGACTGTATGAACATTTCAATTATTATTAATTTCAAGAGTTAATAGAAATTTAATTAAATTTATTTATAATGGAACTGAAAAAAATATTCATCATCTAAATGAATTTGACGTAAAATTCCTGAATATATATTCTTATTAGATTTGGTTTACGTTTGTTCCACGCTTGACGGTCGGAGGAATGATTCAACTCTACTGACAAAATTCATTAATTATATATTTATTTAATTATTTCAATCGGACACTTTTTATGTCTTGTTGCGGTTAAATGCGATTTCTTGTCGCATTCTCATAAACTTAAAAGTGTCCTTTATTTCTTCTGGCTAAATGGTTTGACATAGAAATATTGTTAGTTGAGATACGATGCATCATAGTTCTTTGGAGTACCACCTGTTCGAGAAAAAGACTTCCTTCGTGTATTTGGGATTAAAGCAGGAAAAATTATTGAAGAACTTTAAAAAAATTGCAATAGTTTTCGGATCTATAATTTTTCCTTTACAGTTTTCATAGGTAAGTTTAGGTCTCGAGTAAATGGTTGAAGGTTTAAAGCAAGTTAAGTTGTATTTTACAGCACATTTTACACCGATTTGATTATTATTTGTGCGCAATTTTAATTTAAAATGAGAAGAGGCGATTGTAACTTTTTTATAAATTTTTATGTTTTTAAAGAATACGAGGTACAGTACGGTTTATCACAGAGTCCGCCAAACTTTAAGAGGGGTCCGTGTGTATTTTAAAGCAGGAATAATTAGATTCTCAAAAATAATCATGATATCAAGGCCAAACTTGTTCAAATCTACATCGAAAATCTGAAAAACTTAAAAACAAGACTTGGCGGTTTGGTGAAGTTGTGACAATGGTTGAGTCGTTGCTTTATTGGAAACTAATAAGGTGCAAACAGTCAATCAAATGTTGGGTTGGATAAGGAGAACTGCCTAATGATACAGAGAGACTTCTTTACAGCATTAATTAGAGTCATTAAAAGCCAAAAACTCTAAAGTTCTGTCATGACGATGCACAATATCGTGTTGCTCTATCGGTTATAACTTTCTGCTAGAGCAGGAATCTTGCTCCTTCAGATTTATGGCTCTTCAACTCTATTAAGATGCGTTTGACTGATCACTGAAGTGCTCAAATTCTACACGGATAAGCGAACCAATATCCGGAAATGAGCTTAAAAATCCGTTCGTTTTTATTTTTTTCAATGTTTGCAAAACTTATTGAATGTAATTTATATTTTCCGAATACTTTTAATGAGTCGTTTACTTTCTGAAAATTAGTATTTGAAGTTTTTGTAATTAAAAAAAATCCCTCCAAAATAAACGTTTCTGGAGGTAGGACTGATGAACCGCAATCACATTGTAACAAGGTAGCTATGTGACCTTAGGGAGGGGGGCGCCTTCTCTATTTGTAAAAGGCTCCTGAAATAGGCTAAGGCAGAGCTTCCCAACCAGTGTGCCGTGAAACATTTGCGATGCGCCGTAGGATAATTGTGAATTTTTTAAAATTTTCTTACAAATTATCTATGAAGTGATAAATATTGTTCGACTAATATTATTACTAATATTAAATAATTAACATATTATTATTTTTTTCAATTAAGTATAATAAGTTGAAAATTCAGTAAAGTAGAAAGAAAGTTGGCTCAGCAAGAAATGTTTAATAGGTGTTCTACCTTAAATCTTGATAAGCAAATATTCATACTTGTGGAGCAGCATTTATATTTGCTTGAAGAAAAGCTGCAGCATTATTTCAAATCAAATAGGCTAATTGAATTTGATTGGGTTCGAAATCCTTTTACTTTGCCATCTGAAGAATCTTTGCAAAACTTATCGATGAAACAAAAAGAAGAACTAATAGATATAAAAAATGATGGTACACTTGAGCTTCAATTTAAACACAATAATACAATATCTCAATTTTGGTTAATCGCTAAGAAGGAATTCCCAACTATTTCAAAAAAAGCTATTGATATTCTATTACCATTTGCTACTACCTACATGTGTGAACAAAGCTTTTCATCGCTGGTTACCATTAAAAATATAAAGCGATCGTGCATTAAAAGCCTTGACCAGGAGCTGCGAGTATCTATTTCAAGTATAGAACCTAATATAAGCAAGCTTTGTTCTCAACATCAAGGTCAGATATCACATTAAGCTGCTTTATAAATGTAATACATAATGTATGTCCAAAAATATTATTAAAAATATTTTCGTTTTCAAAACTTAACAGAGTTTTTTTTCTATAAATTTGTAGTATATACTTTTTTAGTGTGCTGCTATATTTTTACAAAATAGTTACCGTGCCGTAGACTGAAAAACGTTGGGAAGCACTGGGCTAAGGTGTTTATATTTTATATTTATTCATTTGCAATTAAAGAGTAAATGTGTTAAGGCGGCAATTAAATAAATTTATTCGGCATCATTTTCTCTCAGCAATTATTTTGTCGAATAAATAAAAACAATCTAAATTTTGTTTTAAATTGACATTTATTGAAGCTGGGAAACGATAAAAATATTCAAAGTTGTGATCTTGATTAATGTTTACCAACTTTTTATTACTGCTCAACGCCGACTTTATAGTTAAAATAGTTATCTATATTTTTTAAAAAAAATTTTTATTAAAACAAAGTAAAACTTTTAGTTTTTTGAAAGAAATTAAGGCAAATTATTTTCTTAAATTTTTAAGTTTTCTTGTTCAACTATTAAAACAAATCGAAGACTTTTAATGGCAGCACTTTGATCTAAGAATCTTGGATTGAAACCGATCAAATATTTTTTAAATTTTGCCCACTAATTGTATTTTTAATTTTAATTTGTTTTTTTAATTACAATTTTTAGATTATCAATTTAATTCAAGCGATTAAAAACCCGTAAATATTCATGTGACCTTGACATTAAATAGTGTTTTATTTTAATTTGATAAGGTTAATTTTATATTCTACATATATTTTTTCTAATAATATTTAAGAAATATTTAATTTTAATTAAAGTTTATATTTATGTTGAAAAATTGCTTTTGACTTTATAAAAATAAATATTTTGCCGGGGGAAAAACTGCTGTGGATGGATGTCAAGTGATGAGATGAATTCAATTCTATGAAAATCACAGAAGGAAATATTTAAATAAAATTAAAATTAATTAAAAGTTATTATATAATGGAAAACCCGAGTGGTCAGCAAAATTACTCAATCAGTGGAAACCGGACGTTGATTGGAAACTACTAAAATTACCCGAGGCAATTTTATTTTTTTGAATGCCACGAAACTTCCCAAGTGACAACAAATTTGGAGAACAAATTAACCAATTCAAGAGAAACTTTTTAGATAAATCAATTTTCAAAAGGTGTGATTCAATTACCCAAAATTTATAAAAGTGAAATGTGACTTAGTCAAAGGATCAGTTTGGTCGAGGACAAACAGAAGAATTTTAGAGGTTAGAATAAGGAAAAAGGAAACTTATAGCTAACCCATTGTATTACTCTTAACATGCATATTTCAGTGCAATAGAATAAAGTTATTATTGGAAAAATTTCGGATTTACAGTGATGTTGAAAATGATTTTATTTTATAAGTTGTCATTGAAATTGCGTGATCAAAGTTGGAAAAAAAAAGATTTTAGAAAGTTGATAAACTACATTGTACATATTTAGAGATTTTTCCCAATTTGTTTGAAAATACATTTAGGAAGATTATTTGGTTTGTATTAGTTCAAAATAAATTTAACTCACTTCATATTGAATTAATTCCCAAAATAAAATAAATCGTGTCCCGAATATTCATAAAAATTAATAATATATACATATATATTTATAAAATTGTGGAATAAAAGTAGTATTTAAGACCTTGAAAAATGAGCTCATATCCTTATGAAATCACACACATATATATTACTAGCAAATACTTTCTCTTGCTAATGATATTGTCATGTTCGCTTCTTGGGACAAGTAATTGTTAGTGCGACTTTCATTGGTTGATTAAAATGATTACTCAATCTGTCAACTCCGAGATTTTTGCAATGATCTATGAGTTTCCCTTGAATTACTAATTAGTTTAATTAATTGATTTGTTTTAATTTAAACACCCCATTATTGGAAAATTAATTTATATATCTTCAAACTTTGATTTGCCACTGGTTACTACTCCCTTCCTCCCAAAAAGATTGATTCTTACCTTTTTGTAAATCCCCAATAACAATAAAGGCAAATGATATAATAACTTACAACTTAGCGTCAATAAAATTATATAAATATGATCGGCAGTTTGATTCTCGTTGATCTGCTTGAATTTGATCTGGCAAATTGAAAGAATGAAAACTGAAGTAGAGCTCAACATTCCAAATATGGCAAAAAACCGAGTACTGTTATATTCATCTGAAAAATATTGTGGTAAATTTATTTTTTGTAATCAAAATGTAAGTTTAAGCTTCTTATTTACATATTGTTTATTTTTACTTTTCATTAAATTAATACACTATGTAATAAAAATGGTATTTTATTCACATAAATAAACAACATTTGTAAAATATATTTTTGTTAAATATTCTGACAGCTCAGCCTTCATCATCAAACACTAAACAACTTCAATAAAACTATTATACTTATAGATTTATAATTAAATAAATAATGAACTCTGCGGAATCAAATAATATGTTATTATCTTTAATAATATTAATTAAAAACTCTCAAAATGCACGTGATACTGCATTTTGTATGTTGATTTTTGGATTCATTGATTTTATCATCAAGGCTTCACAAGTAATACATTCTTAATTGTTTCTGAAACCCTTAGATAACATTTTAAAATTTTAAATATCTATTTCTAACTTGCATGTCTTATTATATTGAATAATATTGCTGTTCCACTTATTTGGGCATGCTCTCGAACTCATGTACAGAGATGATGGACAGTCTCTTCAATGTACATAGCATTACAAGTAAAACGAAACACAACATCACAATATAAGCTGAATGGTGTGACAAATTTATTAAAAAACATATCACGAAATTTAAATTAATATTTAAATTAAATGCAAATAAATTGAATTTTATTTTAGTTAGTTATTTTATTTGCCTTTTTTATTAAAATAGATAGTTTTGGTTTTTGAATGATTTACTGTTTTAAACAAGGTCATCAATGAGATATCGGATGTGGTTTCTAATGGTAGACTAATTTCGATCTAATTTGGCTTGTGTGAGAAACTCGTTTCAATATCAGAATGAACTCAACGACTTCAAACCGCTATTGTCACCAGGATGAACTGAAAAGTACAATTTTTGTACTGGTTTTCTTTTCTTAGGAATTATTTTTATATTGTTATTTTTATACTTTGATATGGATAATAAAACAAAAAGGGATTAGTTTTATTAGATCCTGTAACCAAAAATGTACAATCTTGAGATATCATCTTTGAAACTTTTCTTCTCAAATAAGTCTTAGACATTACCAAACTATAACAAAAAGTACCAATGGAATATCTATTTATAAGGCAGTATATACGGTATTGAGTAGTATACGGTTGAAAAAAGACTAATGTGAGAGAATTTTGCTCGGTAGACTGAGTTGTGAATTCATTGTAAATATTTATTTTCATAAATAATGTCTAAAATAATTTTATTGGAATCTGAATTCCTTAAAAATACTTAGAAAATTGAATTTTAATAGCATTTAATATTATTCAAAATCTTATCCATTCAAACAAAATAACCAAATAAAATCACGATAATAGTAGAAAATATTTAACTAATTATATTGCAAATCTCAGTCATAATTAAAAACAAATATTTTGCATGTATTTATACTAGAAAATTTCAATTAAACTATTCTTTAAAAACTGAAAGTCAAACATCTGTTGATAAGTATTTCAATTCATTTAAACAAATTTCAAAATATTTAAAATATACTAAGTATATAATTTTCATTAAATTAAATTCATTTTACTTAGCGTCATATTTTTGCCCGGCTTAAATTTATTGCGTAATTTACAACGATTAAAACAAAAACTACATTGCGCGAAGATGATTTTTTAAAAATTTAATTACCTTTAATTTTGGGTTAATATTAATTTTGTTTTAAATTAATGATAAAATTAATGAAATTTATTCAAATATTATTAAAAAGAAATTTTTAATTAATAATTTCGTTGAATTTATTTAATATATCTTGTGCATTAAATAAATATGAAAATCATATTTAATGAATTTTTTGTTTAAATTAACTCAATCTAATATGCCCAAGTAATAGTGAAATGGGAGCGGAATGTATTTTATTTTCGGTAATTATTAATAATATTGTTAATACGTTCTTTTATAAAAAAATTATATTGCAATTTATATTAAATAAAGATAAATTATTAGCTGCTAACCTGTTCTGAATACGAAAAGATACGAAATAGACAGCGGAAATAATGAGAGAGGTCGGCGGAAACAAATGTATGCCAAAAATTTTTTAATGCTCTCTCTCGCATTTTAGTACAATTTTTATAATTCACCTATGTAAACTTATTTTTAACATTTTGTAAAATTGTTTACTATGAATAGTTTAAAAAGGAAATCCTGGAATATTGCATTTGATGCCAAATCCACATAGATCACTCCTTGGCGGTCAAAGGTTCAATCTAAAGCACTGGATGCCTTACTTTTTTTCCAACCGGTAAAATGCGACAATGTAAAATTATTCATATAAGTCTTCTGGTGATCCAAAAATAAACTATCGAACCCTAATGAAATGTTGAAGAACAAATACCAAACTCTTTTCTCATATAAAGATAAATACACAGACCTGTTCACCATGATGACGATATTTTCATGTCACTTTTCTTGATAATGGACTAGTTGCGGATTAAGGAGTAAGCAAACTAAGCAGTTTCTTGGAGTCCATACTTGACTGGACTTGATTCTTCAAAATATAACATTAATGATAATGATCGAGTAAATGGTGAAATTTTCCAAAAATCCATCCAAAATTTAAGAGCTCATTCAATAAAAATTTCAATCGATTTTACTGTGCAAATCCAAAATGTCGATTTGCAAATGTTTGAAGGATCTGTGACTATTTATTCACCCCCTCCTCTGGAAATGTTTAATTTAATTTCTTCTTTAATCGGCCACACCGAAATTGGCAGCAGTAAATTACGACCGGGGGCAAAATTTCCTCTTATCAATAATTAATTTTATTCCATCCTAAAATGCAATTGCGTATTTAATTACATATTTTCAAACAAAAAAACCATTTTTGACAAAAAAAAATTTTTCCTCTTTCATTAAAGGATTCAATTTTGTCAAACATTGGCAAATATAAACAAATGAAAATTTCATTTAAGAATTTCTCCTTTCACGTGGCTAGATTGAACATTTAAATGATTTAATAAAGTATTTTTATTCTGATTTATTTCATTTATATTCAAGACGTTAACTAATTTTGATTCCCAGTTTGTCAGCAGACGAAAGAGAAAAAAGGAAAATGTAATTAAACAAGAAAAATTTCAGGAGAAATTTATATATTAATTTTATTATTCTTTATTATTATTATTATTATTATTATTATTATTATTATTATTATTATTATTATTATTATTATTATTATTATTATTATTATTATTATTATTATTATTATTATTATTATTATTATTATTATTATTATTATTATTATTATTATTATTATTATTATTATTATTATTATTATTATTATTATTATTATTATTATTATTATTATTATTATTATTATTATTATTATTATTATTATTATTATTATTATTATTATTATTATTATTATTATTATTATTATTATTATTATTATTATTATTATTATTATTATTATTATTATTATTATTATTATTATTATTATTTATTATTATTATTATTATTATTATTATTATTAATATTATTATTTTTTTATTATTATTATTATTATTAATATTATTAATTATTTTTATTATTATTATTATTATTAATTATTTTTATTATAATTATTATTATTATTAATTATTTTTATTATTATTATTTATTATTTTTATTATTATTAATTATTTTTATTATTATTATTATTTTTTTATTATTATTATTATTATTATTATTATTTTTATTATTATTTTTATTATTATTATTATTTAAAATATTATTTAAAATATAGTGAAATTGAATAATATTTAAAATATTTGTGCTATGATCAATCAGATTGCGTAAAAATATTGATCATTAATCCAAAACTTTTCGATTTATTGTAGAAATTATTCTGTTTTTTTGTTTAAATGACGTCATTTATTGACGTGAGGGAAAATAAATTCTACATCAAAGAAATTTAATTAATTCGAACAAAATATAAATTCCAAAACACCAAGTCAATAATTTTTTTGTCAAATACAAGCCAGATTCGTTAATTCCCGCCGGCGAATGATATCGAAATCCGCCGCCATAAATCGCCACTTACGAGACGTAATGATGGGCGATTCTCGCCTAATTTCAAGTTATTGATTAATGGAGACTTTAGTCAGACCTACTTGAAAAAAATTTTAGCACTCTAATAAAAATATAATTTTATAGTTTATATTTATAATTAATAATCTTTTCATTTATAAACAATATTATAAACAATTTTGAGAAAAATATTACTTTATTATTCTTATTTTTATTATTATTATTATTATTATTATTATTATTATTATTATTATTATTATTATTATTATTATTATTATTATTATTATTATTATTATTTTTATTATTATTATTATTATTATTATTATTATTATTATTATTATTATTATTATTATTATTATTATTATTATTATTATTATTATTATTATTATTATTATTATTATTATATTTACTTATTTTTTTATTTATTTATTTATTTTCATTGTATTATCTTACCCAAATCAAATTCATGAATATTAAAATTCCAAATTCCAGATTCTTCAGACCACCTTGCGCTACCTCCAACTCCTATTATGATCAAAAAGCTCCCGATTCCCAAAATAATAGATATCCAAAGATGTACATGATTTTTTGGTTTTTTCTTACGATTAGTGATGCCTACAAAAGTAGTACTCACTCGGCGGGCCATACTCACGACCCTTAAATCATCTTGGCGGCAAAATGTTTTCATTGTTTACTTAAGAAGAATAACTTCCAAGCAGTTCAACATCAACAAAAATAAATTTTATAAAACAAATTCATTGGATATAAAAATTGCACTTAATGTGAATTGCGTGCACTGTGCAACTAGGAATTGCAAAAAATTATCCCTGAGTGTTTGTGTGTTGTGAAATGAAAATTATTGATTAATAATCCATGATTAATTAATTTTTCCTGGGAAAATTGTAAAAAATTTGAAACTCGAAAACTAAATAATCAAATAGCTAAATGCAAGGGGACCCACAAATCATTCAGCCGAAAATGGGCATCAAAATTTTCTCAATGGACTCATGTAAACATTATATATATATATATATATATATTACTTGTAGAACACACCAAATTTACTTTTATAATCAGCCTTGACTTTTATTTAGTTATAAGATATGAAATATTTTCAGTATAAATACTAGTAAACTAATCCCATCCATGACATTAGAGTAACACTTGTTGGGGTTATAACAAAACATGAATAAAAAAAATAAAATTTTAAAATTATTAAAATCGATTAAAATTAATTAAAATTTTGAAAAAAGTAAAAATCAATATTTTTCGGAGGGGGGAGTGGTAACCTGTGGCAAATTTGATTTTGAAGACGAATAAAATATTATTAAACTGAGATAAGGTATATTGAAAGGTCGGGAGTCCAAAAACAAATTAATAAATTTTGCATCTGAAGTTTTAACGAAATTATTTGATTGAATTATATTAAATATCATTCAGCTATACAAAATCCACTTGACAATTAGAAGCTACTCGTGAAATAATTACATTTTTGCAATAAATAATAATAAATTTTATTGGTGCTAAATTCTATACATGCAATATTGTGAATAAAGATTTTTTAATAAAAGGTAAAGATTATTTGTTCGTATCATTTTAATATGGTGTCAATAAAATAAATTATATTTATTTCACTTAGATTTAATTTTTGAATATGAATTTATAGATTAGGCCAGCGGGGCTGAAACTTATTTTTACTCGGGCCAAAAACAATATTCATGATTTGGTGGGCCAAAGTTTTTCCCAGAAATAATAAAAAGATATAAATCCAAATTATACAAAAGAATTAAGTGTATTTTAGTAATAAATCACTTGAAAAAGGCTGTGCCGAAAATCCGTGAATACCTTAAATAAATCTGATTCATAGTCAAATTTTGTAGAAAATATTTTGTCACTTATATAAAGAAATCAGAAGTGAAAAACAAAGCAGTCCTTATTATTATTATTGGTTGATTATTGTTGGTTTTGTATTTTTCATTTTAGAATTAGGTTCCTCGCGTATATTTCAGGTAACAAAAATTGATAACATTTTTGTTGCAAACTTGCTGATAGATGGAAAATCTTGATTCGACAATCCTTTGTAAAACCCTACCAATGTTTTTTTTTACCATTAAACTTCCTTCGAAACTGGTGTGACTCTGCAATTGACAAACCTCAAGCAGTCCGTCTGGAAATGTGGCAACCAGGTCAACTGTGAAAGGGGTTTCAAATAATGTTTTTTCCTTTGATATGTAGTGTAGAAATCTGAAAATCGTTCTTCCATATTTTTATTCAATCTTTTTTTTTGAATTATTGCAAATTTTAAAATTTCGCAAACAGCTTGTTTTAATGTGTTGCAAAGCATTGCACGTTTGACTATAGTTCGCTAACTAATTTCATATTTCCTTGCATTTTATTAATTTATTTGTTTATAAATTAATAAACAAAAATAAAAAATTAATATTTCCATAACTGTATGTCATCTTCAACTTTCGGGATTAAAGGATTTATTCAGTTCATCTGGTCACGGTATTTATTAAAGGTGCAATATTTTTAAAAAGTTTGTCTTTTTCAGGAACTAGAGTTGAAGCTGGATCAGTTGTGCATGTTTTAATAAACGGGACGTCAGTAAATTTTCTGTTCGAAGCCGCAATATGGTGAGAAATTTTAAATTTAGCTGCAACGCAAATAGGTAGTTATGGGCACACTGCAGCAACCCCCCCCCCCGCCGTGACGTATTAAATTACATAGTTATGTAATTTATTCGGATTAATCTTGATTGCATAATTACGTAATTAACATAATTGATGTGTGTGTGGTTCCAGTGTCCTACTAACTACCTACTAACGCAAGCTAAGTTCTGATCAAATTTTTTGCATTAACAGTAAATTTGTAAGATTAATCCGATTATCAATACGCTCGTCTTTTGTAAGTACTTCCATGCTTTCATGATTGTTTGTATAATGTCATCGAATATTATATCCTTTCACAACTGAAATTGTTGTTTGGCATACCAATCAAGTATTTTGTTTTTCTGGTTTCATCCTCAATTTTTCTTTCTTATTAGGCACAGTTAGGAAATTTGAGTTTCGATTTGACTATTAACCGAGAGAAAAGTCGAAGGTACCGATACATACAACTACATAGGTCATACCAATCTTGATAGGCTTTTAAATTGTAGCAATTCTGATATACTTTTCCGCTAGGTACACCACAAACTTGGGGATTTTTTTATTTTTGGTGACAATCTACTTGCCATGCCTAAAAGCGGGTTAAAGAATGTGTTTTTTATCACAAGTTTGAAATAAAAATAAATAAAAAATGTAATTAACTCAGAGCAAATTTAAAAACTGACATAATTTTTTCACTTCTTATAAATACTTTTGTTACACAATATTACTAAAATACATATTTGACTATTGCATAATATATTTTTATCTTTGATTAGAAAATAATAATAATAATATATAATATTTGAATTTAGGTAAAGTTTTATTAAGCAGAGTTTTATGAACGCACAGAACTTACGTCTTTAGCCATTTCCTTCAATTCATTAAATGGGAAACTAATACATCAGTTTCAATTGAATAGCAGATCCTATAATAAAATGAGAAAATAAATAAACTTATATTTTATGGCATACATAGTCATCTGCGTGGTGAATGAATAACAACTTTTATTATAGAAAGTCAGAAAGTAAAGGAAAAAATAAAGTTAATACACAAACACAACACATTGTCATAAATACACACAAACTTTAAAAATGTGAAAATGTTCAGATGAATAACAACTTTATATATTTTATCATATTATAGTTATATATTATAAGTTTTTGTTTATAATTAAACTGACTTACGTATTAAGAAATAAATCCGAAAAATCGAATATTTTTTTTTCTAAAAAGTTAAATAGTTATTAAAATGGCTGATGTGTAAATTTCAGTGAATTTTCATTATTTTCAGTTATTCTTCCCGCTATCAAGTTGGATTTAAGCGTCAACTTGTTGTTATTGAGCTGAAACAGGTGTAATAACATGGGCCCCGGTTTATCGGCTCTATTTTAAGTTTTCCCCTCAGTTAGGGTGAGTAGTTCCGTACAATGTAATTTTATTGGTTCGTTTATATGTTCGAGTTTTTATGAAATGTTTCATTGGCTATTAACGGTTTGAGGTCGGTGTAAAAAATAAATAATATATTCACAAATAATTTTTAATTTCCTGATTTTTAAATCCAAAATACTTCATTTTAATAAACATTCCTAGAAAAAAAATGATAAACCCCAACAAATATGAAACATGAATAAGTACATGTCAAGGTTCGACAGTGTCACCATATGTGTGGAAAAGGAAAGTCGGTGATTAATGAAATAATAATTTCATGTTTACGATTTACCAACGAATTATTAGCCATGTTAATTCTGGATTTGGTAAATCCTCCCTCCTTTCAAATCCCAGATGTGGGCAATATGAAGAACTGCGATGAGGTCTTTGATACATATATATACCGATATACACAAAAGTTAATACAAAGATAAAATTCTGAGATTGGTAATGAGGTTGACTGTAGTTTTTTTTCTGATTCCGGAAGGCTAAATTTTCCAAATATTTTATAATAATTTTCAACGTTCGGTAAGAAATGGACACAGATTCCTATAATGAAAAAATTAAAACTTCCTGTATTAAATAATAATAATAAAATATGTTTTATACAAAATAATTCAGAATTTTTTTTTGCAGAAATGAAATGCAAGTAAATAATAAGATAAGCCGCTACTGCAAAGTATGAAAAAATGTTTTCATCCATTTCATATATACGTTGCAGTAATGGCTTATCTTATTAATTGCTTCTTTAAAAAAAAGTTATGTAAGCTACTACCAAAAAATTACTGATTAATAAAATTACAACTGGTGTCAGAAATGGGATAATTGTAGGAACATAACAATAATATTTAAAATATATTTGTAATGAATCAAAGTAGATTTGATGTTGAAAATTCTTCATTCAATAGGAACTTCCGAAAATAAGGAGTAATTGTGACAAAATCTGAGACTGATGTTACTGTTAAGGATTGAGTGATAATGTTGACTGATGCGATAAATGTCTTGTCTGATTTGTGAGCTCTGTAATGACATTCATATTGATTGAATACCGATTCTTCATTTATTTGAACTCGTGCTTGTTTTCAAAATTGTTCTGCCTTAATAATCTATTCAATAATAGGAAAATCTTTCAGCCGATTGAGTTAATTTAAATCCGACACATTTCCTGGAAGCCAGATACTGAATTTGAATGTCTGGGGTTGAGATCTTATAGAATGCCATCTATTCTGAAGATCTGAGTTGGTTTGATTCTACACTGAAACAAATGTGCTGAAACTAGCATGAAACAAAGCAACAATTGCCACGATTGAATTTTGATGTGGAAAATAATCGATAAATTGATGATGATGGGTTACATAATGTCACACAAGAGTTAGGCAATCAAATATCATATTACAATTACATCACATAACGCGTTGGTAATGTGAAACGTTTTTCTTTCATAATGATCCTTGCCGTTGGGATGAGAAACTTTTTCCAATTGACTTGTCATTTGGTGGCTCAGATTTGATCCCAGATTTGAACTGTCAATTTAATTATATGTCAATTATTTAAATGATCCGATAAAATTCCATGTTAAATATCTGCGATAATTGATGATCTAAATTCATTTCCCATGAGATAAATTCATGATAAAAATAAATTTCTATCCGAGAAAAATTTAAGTCAAATTCAAATGTGCACTTGACTTTGTGTTGAATCGAATTTTAATAAATTTTAATTAAGCTCTAAAAAGTGAAAAATGTGCAAACGAAAAAATAAGAATTTAAATTTTCATTTAATTTGTTTTTATTTTTAATTAATTTTTCAAGTAATAAAATGACAAAAAAAATTAATAATCAAATTTATTTTAATTAAATAATACATCATGCGAACGTCAAAAAAATCATATTTTTTCAATAGATTTAGAAAAAAGAAAAAGTCCAAAGATAAAAAATAAACGTTTACGGGCATTCTTTTTATTCATGACCAGAAATTTGGAGACTTGCAGGTCTCAATAATTTTATCTAGTAGAACTTGAATATTATTATTATTATTATTATTATTATTATTATTATTATTATTATTATTATTATTATTATTATTATTATTATTATTATTATTTTTTTTTTTTTTTTTTTTTTTTTTTTTTTTTTTTTTTTTTTTTTTTATTATTATTATTATTATTATTATTATTATTATTATTATTATTATTATTATTATTATTATTATTATTATTATTATTATTATTATTATTATTATTATTATTATTATTATTATTATTATTATTATTATTATTATTATTATTATTATTATTATTATTATTTATTATTATTATTATTATTATTATTTTTTTTTTTTTTATTATTATTATTATTATTTTATTATTATATTATTATTATTATTATTTTTTATTATTATTATTATTATTATTATTATTATTATTATTATTATTATTATTATTATTATTATTATTATTATTATTATTATTATTATTATTATTATTATTATTATTATTATTATTATTATTATTATTATTATTATTATTATTATTATTATTATTATTATTGTATCTACATCGTATCTGAAAAAGTTAATAATATTAATTAAAACAAATGTTTGAATTTTACATAAATTTTATTTCATTGACTTAATTTTGAAGTTGAGAACAGAAATTTCGTGAAAATTAAATATTTCTTTTTTTCCGGAAATCGAATGTAGATTAAATGGCCATCCATTTTCATTGAGAGAAGTTTTGACACAGGAAATTATTTATGGATAAATTCATGGATTTATGTAAATTTTTCGATAATCAATGAGTTAATCAAAAATATCAATAAAATAAAAGGTTCGTTTTTTGTTTAAATTGACTATAATCTTTATTTGTTTTGTTGAATATTTAGCATTAAAACAATAGAAATTTAAAAAATATTCATATAAATTTATTGGAATTTTTGTTATCATTTTGCACTTGTGGAAACAATTAATTAATATGACCTTAAATTAAGTAAACAATAATAAAAAATATTTACAATAATATTTTTAAAAAAATCTTCGACGGCTTCCAAAGGATATTAAAAACCTAAAAAGAAAGTATTATGGCATTTTAATATAAAATATTTTTTTAAAAAATTATTCATTATGAAACTTATTATAATTCGACTAGAAATAAGGTATCCATTAAAACAAAAACTGGATCCACTTCAAAAAGAAAAATAATGAAGGCTTTGTCGTTATTACAGAAACGGTAGAGGAAATGTCCTGAATTTGGTAAATAGTTTTTAAATAAACTGAAATTATAAAATCCTAACCAGATTTTGCCTTGATATCCATTTTAAAATATAAAATTTTTCAATTTTCTATATCTACACTTGGATGAAGACATTGAACAAACAAATTATTTCATGCGAACAGAAAACGGATTTAATCAAATACTTTGATGAATAATGTGTATGGACACCGCCCCCCTCCAAGTAATTTTTAATTTGGGCCATATGTGGTTCGGAGAAGGTAACACAACAATTTCTCAATCAAAAAATTTCTATTTAAATCTCCAGCATGGGCATTATATATAGGGTTAAAAATACTTATTAAAATAATTTATAAATTCCAGGAAATGATGACAATTAATAAATAATAATAAAATAATAAATGAAAAATAATTTTTACAATAACAAAGGCTGTCTCAATGAATTAAAGCACGAATTTACGTATACTTATGTGTAAGGATCCACATCCGGCTGCATAGAATTCTAGAAAAATTATAATAAAAATGGTAGCAATGCATGATTAATTTTAACATTGATTTGATATTTTTTGTATAAAATTATTTGCTTAATTTAATACTTTTCAAAAAGTCATAACTTCCAGTAAAAAGATAGTACATAATAATCAATCAATTATCTAACCAGGTTCCTGTGACCTCAATGTATGATGAGTGATGTACGAGTATTTTGCCTGTGACTAATACTTCAACTAGTAATACACCAAAGAGAAGATGATTAAAAGATTTTTATAACATAGTTTGATAAAAAAATGTCTAAATATGTAGAAAAATAAATACAAACACAAAAGCACGATTCACAACATTTATATCATAAAAAATATACGCGGTTTAATAAACTGCTAATTTTAAATTATTTTTATTAATATTTTGAAAAATATTTTTATTTTACAACAATTTCACATGGAAAATGTGTGAAAACTTTAGTTAAATTATGATTTTTTTTTTTAATTTTTGGCTTAAAATCAAAAAGCTATACAGCAAAAAATTCTTGAAAAAAATAACAGGCAACAAAACTGCATTTATTATATAATCTTAATGTTCTATTATTAACAAGAGTGTTGCTTACAATATTTCAATAATTATCTTACATTTATTTTGAAGAATTTCAATATAAATTTTAAAAAATATTTTTTAAAAATTCTTATTAAATTAAAAACATTAAAATTGATCATGAAATTACTTAAAAGGTAATGTTAAACTAAATTTTTATAAAATCACGACTTAAACGTTACAAAAAATATAATAACTAACTTACCCTTAATTTATGTTTTATAAGCTCTTATTAAATGCCCGTTGGTGTGTCATTCTAGATCATGCGTTTGGGACATAAAGGATTTTAGTAACTAAATTCTGTAACCAAATGCCATGTCCTAACACCAGCAAAAAACTAATCAAAATTGGGGAAAACACTCGCAAAAATATATTTGTTTTTAATTGATGGAACGGACAAATAGAAGGCTTAAATGGATCCCTAATGTCATTTGAGCTATATCCTTAAAGAGATAATAAAACTGATCTGGTTTGAAAATAAAAAAAACAACTGAAACCAATTTTCACTTATCGAAACTGATAAACATCCATTAATTTCAATTAAAATTTCACACTCTCGATTTTGACAAACAGAAAATATTTTAATATCTTAATCAGTTGTTATAATTGTTATCATTATAAAGAAATTTTTATTCATTTTTCATATGGAGAGATATATCATTGGAACAGCTCACTCCTAATCTGTCCATGGTTGGGTTCAAAGTTTTGTTTTTTTTGTTTTAAAAACATAAATAAAATTCTAAAATTGGTAGGAGATTGTTTAAACAAAAAATTTTAATGTGATTCATATAAACCAAATTGAATGTATGTGTGTGTGTCACTGTTTGTTATTCCGTGTGTGTGTATGTTTGTTACACACAAAACTTCTCCTATTTTCAGAAGCACAGTTTTCATTCTTCATGCATTCCATTCACATTAACATTAACACACTAAATTTATTTTTTTGAATTTTTAAAACATTTTACATTATACATTTAATGCATTAATTTTAAAATAGTGTTTTAATAATATTTTACATAATTAATATTTACAATTATTATTTAATTTTTAAATGTAAACTCGAGAGTAAATGTTGAAATTTATTTTTAAATATGTTCCAAAAATAAAGATTGAACTAGATTTTAAATCTGTTTGTTTTAAAAAAATTAATTTCTCAAACTAAAGCGTTTTCATCGGAAATAGAAAGGGAGACAATTTATTAAAAATTATGACACGAAAAAGAAAATTTTCCTTTGACATTTTATTTTTCATTTTATCCATTTAAACAATAATTCCATTGAAAATCACGTTGACAATCTCCCAATTTTATGATTTTCAAAGCTTGCCATGCTAACAAGAGTGACATGACGCAGACTTGTGAACCGAGTGCTGGCCCGGTTGATGAGCCGGTTGTTGTGGCGGCATTGGAGCAAATACCAGAGAGACTGTCGGAATTTGTGTCCAACAAGACAATAGACGATTATATTGATACTGGAATTGAGAATGATACAAATATTTGACACTGATACCAAAGAATTCCAGGAATTCGAGTGCAAAAATAAACTGTCACTTGACTGGATAGATTCGATTATGCTCGTTGTTAATGGCAGAAGTCCTAACGCATAGAACATCACGACGATTGCCACTGGAATTTTAGTCCTTTTGATTTCTCGACTTTGAGTCATTTTTATTCGTTTTAAATTCGAAGTTCTAATCGTAAACAAAATGTTGATATTGGTGAAAGTAATCAAGAGAATCGGAGTGATGAATACGAAGATGATGTAAAAGAACGCTCCATATATGTAACGATAAAATATGTTCAACCCAAGCTCTGACTTTTTAAATGAAATACGCGCAGAATGGTTAAATTGTAAAATTATTTCATCAACATTCTCTAAGGATGAGTTTGTGTAATTGTTGTTATTTCCTACGCCTATCATACAGGTCTCATTCTCCCACCATCGAGGAACGTTGTAAAGAATTGAAACCATGTATATTAAAACGATTGCCCATTGACAGAGAGAGGA
Source organism: Schmidtea mediterranea (assembly GCA_022537955.1). NCBI lineage: Eukaryota > Metazoa > Platyhelminthes > Tricladida > Dugesiidae > Schmidtea > Schmidtea mediterranea. The sequence continues at coordinate 42,134,502 of CM039682.1, forward strand.
TTTCCTTGTAAAATAGAGTTTTGACTTTTTAAACGGTCGACAAATAGCTGACCATCGGTCAAATGAGATGAGAATCGTCAAATAGACCGATATCATTTGAAAGGAAATCATCAACGGCCACAGACCAACGACCAGATAGCCTTCGAGAATGTGCCAGTTCATGAATGAGGACCATTTTGTGTATGTGAAGAGATTTGTCATGAAATTTCCGAAAAAATTCAAAACCAAAATCACAGAATCGGCTACCATTAATGCAATGAGAATAGAATAGAGATTACATTGGCTGCTATTTCCGACGAGTTTTGACAAAACGCAAATCGCAAGAACATTTCCACTCAGACCAAAAAATGTCAAAATCGGCGTCAAGATGATTCCGAAAATATAGGAAATTTTCTGAGAAATAATGGCATCATTTGACAACAGATTGTCATTAATTGTCACATTTCCCGAATGACACATTATGAATTATATTTTTTCATATTTTTACTTATATCTGTAATCTGATTGGTCAATATTGAAGAGAAATTTCATTAAAGAAAAATTCTTTTTTGATAAATATTACATTATGAAAATATTTTTAACGCAATACGGTAGCGATACAGCCAAGGAAATCGGGACAAGTTTTTCTGTTTTCGATATTCCAAGAGAACTCGGAGAAAATTGTTCCTTTAATCGACTTCCGGTTTCAAAATTATAATTGCGATAAACAATAATATTTTGATGCTTTATTATTATACTTTGTACATATAATTATAATGCGGATAATTATAATTCGGATAGAATGGATCTAATTAATGGATCCAAGCTTTCCAAACTTTTGGACCATCAACGTCGATTCTTCTAATCAGACCTAAATCCAGTCACCAAGAAGGATTTTATAACGTTACGCTGATAGACAGAGCCTTCCTTGAGATATATGGCGTTCTGCTCACTTATATTTAAGATCACCAATTGCACAGATAGTAAAGTGTGAGAAATATGGTTAAATAAACACTATGTGAGCACGTCGAAATAAATGTTGGCAACAAACCTAAATTAATAGAAAGATCCTGTAAAATATATTAGATAAATACGAAAAAGTGTGTAAATCATAATAAGAAATGACATCATTTGCTGAAATGTAAATATAAAATAGGATTGTCGCTGCAAGACAATTTCGGTTTCAAACTGGTTAGAGATGTTAGGAAATTTATAATTGTTGTTTACAGTTTTTTTATTTACAGTTTTATATTCACCCTAATCGAACGAGACTATTTTGTATCATTTGATCCCAAGTCTGATCTTTAGGGCACACACGAGAAATGTATTTTTTTATTGAAAAAACATAAAATTAAGCATATTTTAACCCTTCAGGTAGTATCGGATTAAGGGGAGGAGGCTGATCGGGCTAAATCTAAGGGTCCCCAATATATATATATATATATATATATATATATATATATATATATATATTTATATATAAAATCTATTTGTCACGAGAAAATATCGAAGATTGTATAATACTAGAAACGGATGTAAATGTACATAAAAAGAATAAAAAATTAAGTAAGAAGTTATATGAGGACAATAAAGATTGAGTCTGCTCTCTCTCTCTCTAATGAACATTGAAAGTGAAATCGTAAGCTCACTTATCTTTACTGACTTAATTGATAACTTTGCCATGAGAAATGTTCGCAAACGTAGGTTCTAGGTTAAAATTTATAATAAATATTTTAAGGAAGTGTGGATTCATGTAATCTATACCGTTATAAATTACAAGTTACAGTCTTACATTTGTTGCTAGGAATCATTTTATTTAAATGGATATTGAACTGGACCGGGCCCAAGTTTGACTTGCAGCCATTGGCCTCGTGCAAGCTTAATCCGCCACTGCCTTCAGGCACATATGAGTGAACCAGATTTTCAGTCTCAGGGACGGATGATTAAAGAGGGAATTGTTTTCTTCTATCTTTATGCGTAATTCTTACCGGTTTAACTTTCATCGAATTTGTAAAATTTCTTTCCATTTTTATTGTAAAACTGTTACTTTTTTCAGTAAGAATTTTCATCAAATAATCTGTCAAATATCTTTCAGTCAAATCCATTCAACCAATGATGTGACAACTCCTAACCTTGGTATATACTCTATCTCCAAGTAAAATGATTTGTGTTTGAATTTTGCACATATATAGAGGGTGAATATACTGTCTGCGTCATAATTTGAAGCATCTTTTTACGTTTCACCTTGAGATTTGACTGCACTTCGTAACATTCGTTGTTCTTCTAGTGCTGATCTAAGCTCATTGTGCAATGAGTGATGCCATATATCTTCCATGTCATCACAATTTGTTTCAATACCATATTCAATCGGATATTTCAAAGTTAGAATATATCTTTTTATATGAAGGTAATAATTTCTTTAATTACGATAATCGGTTTCTGAAGATTTCAATGACTTTTTGACTGATAGCAGCATATCAAATATTTAAACAGATTGAAGAAACGGCACTTTATTCTTATCCCTTTTTTGATTTTGCCAAAAACACTTTCAATTACATTAAATATTCATTTTTTGTTGACAGTAGATATTCTGTATCTACTGTCAATCTCTACATATTAATAAATTTAAAAAGAAATTTGCCAATTTGATGGTTTTCTATGTGTAGAATAGTTGATGCTGTGGAAGTTAGTATTTCTACCTTATAGCATAGGGTCTAATCTAACGTCCCAAGTGTCAATCAAGTGTCAATATTTGGCTATGATACACACATATTTATTATAGGTTATTTTTGATTTTTATTATTTAAGGTGCAATATAATCTACATTTATGTTCGATTTAATGTCCTTAGGAGTGGCCACAACGAAAAACATGCACATACACAAAAAGTAATCTAATTGTGAGCAAACAAGCAAAAAAAATTGCAGATTCCTGCGTCCATTAGTTCCCGCTGATATATTTTGTACACTATTTAGTCAAATGAAACCAAACGCAAAATAATTTATTGAATAACAGATAAGTGAATAACAAAAGAAACTGAAGATGATTATTTAATAATCGAAACTTTTTTCAACAATATAATTATTACTTCGCAGCAATGCTTATTTTGTTACTCACTTATCTGTTATATTAATTTATCCTGTTACCAAGGAATCACTGTTTTATACTTATAATTTATTGAATATCAATCAGATTTTTCAAAATGGCTAACCTCACTTTTTAACAAAACGTTACAGGTAGTAAATCAGGATAAGAATCCCAATCGGAAACTGTCTCTTGATCTTTTCATTTATTCACTGTCCACTGGAAAATAGTTTGATTTTGAATTGACTTTGTATTCTTTTAATTTAGTTTTCTCTTGAATACTAAATTTTCTCAAACAAATAATTAAGTAAGCTGTATCTTTTTTAGCACACTGCTCACTGTCATTTCACCAAACCCAATATAAATGGCAAAACAATAATAAACAAGTAAAAGGTTAATGGAAAAATATTTACATCTTCAAGACGCCCCGGGGAGATGCTCCCAAACATCGTACAACTCAAATTTAGCACAAATAATGAACACACAGAAAATATAAATATTTCCAATTATTTATGATAAAATATGGACCTCTGAATAACTTCTCTTTGTCAATTCGGATTTAATTACGTATTATAAGATGTAGTTGTAAAATAACTCTTTTGTAATTTACTTTCAGCTTTGAAAAATGTATAATAATTTTGTAGGAAAATTGAAATAGAGGACGAAAAAAACATTCACAACTCCGATAAATTCTGATATGAAATATTATTAGGTTATTAGGGAAATTAAATTCAGTTCAGCAATTTTTCAAAGCAAAATCAAAGTTGAATTAACAAATTTATACAAATGTTAGGTTATTGATAAATTGTTCACTAATATGGAAATCCTTCCAGCGTAGTAAAGTTCCACTTTTGCTGGAAGTCAATAAACACTTTCAAATCATAAACTACCGCGTAATACAAAATAAGCACTTGTTTGATAGAAAGTAGACAAAATGCTTTTTGACTACACAAACGGTTAAAAGTGCAAAATCTAATTAGGAAATTCGGTTCAAAATATTCATAGCTTGCATTTATATTTAAGTGCTCACGAGTTTATCGCGCTCGAATCATTAGGTCGTGTAAAAAAGGCAGCAACAGCAAGTGAATTTACAAAGCACTTCGCCTACATGGAAGTTATAAGTTAATAAACTCTTTTTACACGATTTATTATATTAGCATTGCTTGAATAAAACAGTTGGTTAATCATGTTTGCTTTCATTTTCATTCTATTTGTTGAATCCAAAACTGGCCGGGAACTTTTTACACAACCTACTACATAGCGGTAACTTATAACTATGTATTTCAATTTATAAAATTCAATACAATTTCACAAAAATATTTGTTGAGCGAGAAGCAAAACTTGAACTATTAATATAGATTAACGGAGAAAATTGTAGCGAGCATGACGCATCAAACCAGACAAAATATCATCCAATCATTCATTCATTCCTTCAACCGTATCCACTATCGATCACAGCTGATCCAGCACATCGGGAAATCAATAAACACCAACAATAAAACGAGACTGCCGTAATCATATTAGCTAGCAGTTTAAAACAACGTGGAATGGACAGAAATATGATGTATGATCCACTAATAAAATAAATTTCGAAGAGCATATTTATACATCTGGTTCGAAAGGATAAAACAAATAATATACGCATATGATAATCGATTAACTACGCAACGCCTCGAGTCGAGCCTTCATCGCGTCGAAATCCTCCTCTTCGTCGTCCTCAACAGCAGAAGTGGCACCTCGAGCCACCGGCGTACCGGAAGGCAGAGTATCATTGATAGCGTCTGGCGCAGTTCCCATCGCACCGGCTGTTAAATCAAAAAGGATTTTATCAACTTCGGCTTGGGCTGCTTCTTCCATTTCCTCACCGCCCTCCATTGTCGATTCCATTGTATCGTTGATCAACTCTTCCATGATTCCAGCTTTTGTCATTTCTTTGCTTAGTTCTTGCATAGTTTTTTGAATTTCTGGAACCTGTAAATTCATTTTGTTATTAAATGCCAAATGTTGGGTAATAATTTCGTGTGAATAAATACTAACAAATCACAAAATTTAAACTCTAGAAATAGATCAGTTTTTCTCAGAAATAAATGACAATTTTTGAAAAATATAAACTTATCAGTATTCACCTAAATATTAATCTTTAAAAGAATCTTAAAATAAGGTGTAAATTACAAAATATACTAAGCCTAAATTTTGAATTTATTATTGTAAGCATTACATAACCAAAATTTAAAAAAGGTTTAATTTAATTAATTTATTCAAAACTCTACCTTAATTAAAGATGACATAGATTTCATAACTTCTGTGCTTTTCTGCAAAGTTCCTGCCATTCTTACTAATGAAGCCTGGTGGTTTAAATTCATTACAACTGAATTCATCTGAGCTTTCGCTGAATACAATCTAGCTACGGATTTTTTAGCATTAACTAATTCTTTTGCAAGAATTTTTGCTGCACCTAAATTGCCTTGCTTAGCATATTTTTTAATTTCCAATTCTTGTTGTTTCATAGATCTATCAACAGTATTAATGTCACGATCTAATTTTCTTTCTTCCTTTCTAATGCAAGATTGCATTTGCCTTACTTTTTCACGTGGATCTGCTTTCTTTTCCCCAAACAGTCCCATATCTAAAATATATATTGTTAAATAACATGTATCTATAAACAATATTAGTATGTAAAGATAAATGAAAATTAAGATAAAATATTGACTTTTTATTTACTTTCAAAATATATTTAAGTATTTAAACAAAATAGTACTAATAAAATGTTTGTCAAATTATAAATTACTGAAATCAGATTTTTAGGAGTAAATTATTCAAAACAGAGTTTTTATTAGTTTCTAAATTTTTTGTTATAAATATTTAAGTGAAATAATTTTTAAATAAAAATTAAGTTACAGATATTGTCTAGTGTTTAACAGTGCTAGGTGTAAGTGTATATTGTGTTTGCTCAAATAAAGGGCTTAAATTAGCAAATATAAAGGAATACTAGACGTTGTTAGAAGTTTCCTTAAGAAAAAGCAACCGCCAAGTGAAGGGACAAAAGAAAAGCCTTCAATATCGATAAAACTTGTAGCTTTTATCAGAGAGCATTATGTATATATATATACATATATATATACAGAATAAACCAATAGGTTTTGTTCGGTGAAACATGTGCAACTTTAAAAACAGCAAAAATTTCAATCATCTGTGTCATAGAGATGTTAAAAATATGCACCATTATGCAGAAGACATCGACGTCATCGATCAGTCAGTTTCCTGATTCCATAGGAGAAGAAGCTGCGTGGTTTACCGTCAAACCAAGCGTCCAGAATCACTTGAATTTGGTGAAACCCACAACCAAGAAGACTGCGTCGTTTTGTCGTATTGCCGACACCAGATGGGACAGCTGTTCGCAGTAAACATCGACGGTAATTGTAGTACCCTGTGGCAGAATATCCATCATAATCAATCCTTTACAGTCCCAAAAGACGGATATGAGATGTTTCCTGGGTAAGAGTATGAGCAAAACTTCTGGGGCATCACCTGTGCCTCTCCACGAAAAGTGGTGATAGGTTCCGTCGTTGCTCCAATAGACCCAGACTTCGTCCATTGTAATGAGCTGACTGAGGAAGTCATTGGAAGCATACTTGCGCAGCAGCTCGTGGCATATTTCCTCACGGTTAGCCATTTGTTTCTCGGACAACGTGTGTGGGACCTAGTGGTTGCACAGTTAACGCATGCCCATTGCAAGCAGATGATTTCGAATTGTCTGCTGACAAACTCCAAGCTCCACGCTCATTTTCACAGTGCTGTTGTGCTCCTCCAAAAGAGCTAGAATTTTGACGTTGATATGAAGAGAGGGCCTCCAACATCGCTCTTTGTCTTCAACATCAAGGTTTGCCTCTTTGAAGTTTGCAACCCAGCGTCGACAAGTGTTCTCTTTTGTTGTGTCCTTCCCAAGTGTCAAATTTATTTCATTTGCAATCTGGGAAGGCACTAATCCGCGTTTCAAATTAACGTAGATTAACTTGTGGATTTCCTCTCGTGTAGAATTTATTTCAAATTGACGGATTTTAATGAAAACAAAAAGAATTTCCGTCAAACAAGAAAATTATTAAAAGTGCCTTATCCGTGTAAGACATATCAAAGTTTATAGCAATTTTAATAATTATAATTAAGTGAATTTTATCTAATTTTACAAATCTACAAGATATGTAGCATAGACATACAAAGTTGCAGACTTATACACTCATTACAGCATTGGAAAGCTGAGTATGAGCACCTGACAAAACTTATTGGTTTATCCTGTATATCGGGACAGATGATTCCAATACACTAAAACCGCTCTGCATAATTTGCGGTGACCAGCTCTTTAATGAGGCAATGGAACCTTCAAAACTGCTTCACCACTTGAACACTTTTCGCTCTGAAATAAAAGACAAGCCTTTAAATTATTTGAAAAGAAAAAACTGGAATAGTAAGAACAGAAGAGATCCACGATGGCGTCCACATCAATAAGGGTAAATGCAATGAGAGCAGCATTTTAGTGATAACCGTATTGCTAAGACTAAAAACCTATTCACTGTCAGCGACGAATAAATCTTGCCTTCCACAAAAGACATTTGCCGTGAACATTTTAGAAGAGGTTACAGTCTATAAAATAGCCTTTGTTGGCTAGCAATGTAACTAGATGCATTAAGGAAATAGTCAAAAATATTGAGAAATATTGGAAAGGATTAAAACATCCCTGTGGTACACACTCCAGATTGACGAAACTATATTTATATCGACAATTTGTCTATCTGCGATATCTATATCAAGAGGATGTGTATGATGATTTTTTATTTGCACTCTTTGTTAAGTAATGCCACAAGAGCAGAAATGTTCAAGTCACTTAATGATTATGTATCACGACACCTAAGGACTTTTGTGTCGGCATATGCACAGACAACGCTGCTGCCATGACCGAAAGGCTTTACGGTTAAACTGCTCAGATTAAATTTGTATACGAGAATGAATTTACGCATTGTCTCATTAACAAGGAAAGGCAGGCAAGCCAGCAAATGTCACTGAAACTTAATAGAGTATTGATTGATGTCATTAAGTTATTAACCACATCAAAGCACACGCCCTTAATTTCAGCAGCTTTATGAAGAGATAGACGCAGAGTACAAATGCCATCTCTGATACACATTAATAAAAAGGTTATCCGAAAGAAAATTACGTACGCCCATCAGCGGGACGCGGTAAAATGATCAAACGTTGATCTGTTTATTGCGCTGAAAAGGTTGGGAGCACTGCCCTATATTACTTGCACTGCCTACTGAAGTCTTAATATGAAGGACGCTATTAATATTATAAGAAAAACTTGACTTGAACTTTTAGCAACTGAATTTGTTTTTCTATAATTTCCTATCTTCTACATTATTTTCTTGAAAATCTTTTTAACTCCGAAAAAATTAATTCAATGATATAAATACATAATACCTTTCTAAAATGTATTTTTTCGTTTTTACTTTTCTTGATAACAAGTCAGCAATTGATACATTTAGTTTCATTCCATTGCGATTTTCTAATGAGTTTGATTGGGGCATGCTGCATAACCGAAATTAATTGGATGTTAAAAGTGGTACGAAACATTGTTTACTTCTCTCAAGACACATAACATAACAAAAAGAATTTTTCATGGAATGGAATAATCATTCTCTTTATTTCTTATGGGAAAATTCTTTTGGTATAAGACCAAGGATCTAGAACGGATTAAAGAAGTATACTAAGGTATTAGTAAGGTACCACTGTAAAGTAAATGGTAGTCACTGTTAGCTTGGTTGTGTCAGAAGATCAGTCATCAATGTTTTTAGTATTTGACTCATCATTTAATTTTATATTATTTAATTTTTTGTTTTCCTAAACTGTTTTTTATTCAGTTTTATTTTCTTTTAAATTTGTTTCTTATAACTAGTTATTTTCATTGTGACAATTCAATAAAACAAATGACTACATTTTCTACCAAATTTATTAAATATAAAATTCTTTGTTTTTATATTTAAAATAAATAAAAAATCAAATTTGATGCTGAATTTTTTTTAAAATTTTTATAACTGTAAATTTTAAAATTTAAATCGATCAATGAATTTATTCAAACAATCCAACAAATATTTTTACAAAATTTCAAAATTACTATAACCTTTTATTAACTTTTTCTTATTCTTTTACTACTAAATTGATTTAGCACAGTAATTAAAATCTAAATTTTTACATTACTCCAATCTCTTTATATCTTATATAAAACTTTGATTTAAAAATTGTTTCATTTTTATTAAATTTTATAATTTCTGTTTTAATTAAAAAAAAATTAATGATAAATTTAATTGTCGATATTTAAATTTTGATCAATAAAATATGGGAGGAATAATAACGAAAGATAAGTCTTCAGATTCTTTTTATCAGTCAACTAAATATGGGGAATTTCACAATAATTCTTCCATTGATATATTAGATACTTTCGATGATAAACATATGCAAAATTCTAACTTTGATATGGATAGAACTGTCCAAAACAGAATCCAACTATCAAAATCGAAGCTAAGTTGGCGAAAGGATATGACAAGCTCTCCATTTAATGACCATTATTTGAATAAAACTGAAGACGAAGATAAAGATAAATCAGAGACTTACTTAACATTTAATGACAATAATGATAAAATTAATAATAATTCATTTATTAAAATGAATTTTACTTCTAGTGAGGATAAGATGTTTAATATAGTACCGGTCACCTTAGAAGTAAATAGCGTTTACCGGAGTATTATAGTAAACACTGGTGAAAAGGTCAATGTTTCTCCATTAGCTATTGAAGGTGGTCAAATTGAAGTTAAAAAGATTTTCAGTGAAAATATCGCCAATCAAACTTTATTAAATGACATTGAAAATAGATTTCTACTTTTAAGAATAAATCAAGAAAATTTAAATAAATTACCTTTTATAATTGACAATGAAAAACCTCGTGAAGATCCAATGTCTAATATACCGACTCAAGTGATCAACACTTACCAAAAGCCGGAAAATTCTGCAATAAAATTAGGATTTTGCCCGACTGATACCGGAAGATTGCGTTATTTAATGTTTATCAAAGCATCATCAAGCAACGGTTGGAAAAATGTAAATATTTTTCAACAGTATGCAAGAACATTAATTGCTAATGAAAGAAAAACTGGATGTGATATACAAATATCAGAATCATTATTTTTATATCGAGGTACTGAAGTAAAACCGTTGATAATTGAAGGGAATAGTAAAAATCAAATTATTAAATGCAAATCTTTACTTCCTAAATTTATTAAACAACATTTAATTTGTGATGTACAAAATATTGAAACAGAATTTTGTGAAATAAATAATTAAAACAGAGTTTTTTATTTAAATTAAAATTTTTAAAAATTAGAACGTTTAATTTTTTTAAATAAACTAAATAATAAATTTGTTTCAAAAATTTAAATTCTATCATTGTTAAAAAGAAGTAATTTAATTGTAATGTTTGTTTAAATTACTTTTCATGTCAATATACAATATTTAATCACCTTTGGTGTAAGTCATGCACTAACTCCATATTTTTATTTTATTTTAATGATATAACTATAAATTAAAATTATATTTTAACTAGATTATTTTAATTTTAGATTTTTCATTAAAAATGAATACAAATGAAGCTATTCATAATAGAAATGCTGAAACGGCCCCCAGATTAAGATACGCGGATCCAATTCTGCCAAATGTTGTTTTTCCTTATAACTATCCAATGCAAGGTTTATTTTATCCTATTAATTCTTCTGTGATTATGGCACCTAATCATTCTCAACCAACTACGATTAATGCTAATGATCACAGTAGTAATGATCAAAGTGGAGTTATGTCGCCAAATAGTGATATAAGTATTGTTAGTCAACCTCCTTATAAGATTGTTAGCTGGCAAGATATAGCTGATAGTTATGAAGGTAATGAAGAAAAACCTAAATGCGGGAAGTTAAGGGATAATATTTATTTTACACAAAGATCAGCATCTAGTGACATGTATATGATTTTTGATAAAAAATCTGATTACATAAATAACTTTGTGTAAGAAATTTATTGTAATAAACCATTTTAAAAAATCTATTTTTAGTAATTATTACTTTTCCGATAAAAATCTGGCTCGAGATCAAAAGCTTGTTGCTCTGATGGACGATAAAGGTATTGTACCTTTAAGTGCCTTGGCTAAGTTTCCTAAACTCCATCAAGTTGATACAACTGTAGAAGACTTAATAAAAGCATTCCAGTGTAATAGTTTCGTAGCGGCCGTTGACATTGGCCAAAACAATGAAAAAGGAGCACAGCGACGAGATCGATTGTGTGCGCAAGAAGTCAACAAAAACGGTTTAGAAAAATCATCGATAATTGATGCAAACAATGAAATGGGAAATAATAATCTACTCAACAGTTCTGCTGTTTCGGATAATATTAACATGACAATCCAGTCGGACTCGGTTTGTCCGACTCAAAACACCCCGGTTTACATCTATAATCCCGCCTTCGTTCCGACGATTTTCACTCAGCAGCCTGGAATTATGCCAACTGCTGCGCCGACAATCAACGGCATGCCGCAATTCAATCCATATATTATGACACAATTTCAATATCCAACTCACCATTCACAGAACGCCAATTCTGTCGCTGCAATCAATCCCAACGCTGCAAACCATTATCTCCACCAGAGTCCGTTGACTTTGTGGCCGGTTTCCTCTACGGATTACAACAATCACGCTCTGATACCGCAAATGCCCTTCAATCATAACAATGTCGTCCATGCCAACCACAGCGCGAATGCAGCGAGATTTATTTCTAATTCCGCTGTCAATTCGAGCTATAATTCTGTTCAAACCACCGCCGGTGTTGGCGGAGCAGCAAACGAACAACAACAACAACCTGCCGGTGGTAATACCAACAACACGAGAATCAATTGAAGAGTTAAATACAAAATTATGGAATATTTGTAAAAAAAAATTATTTACGATTTATTATTGTTACTCTTTGCAAAATTTTCCTTTTTTGATATTATATAATGTTTGGTATTGATATTGATTGAAACGTCATGGCAAATAAACCCAACAATCGAGAAGCTCCTTTCTGATTAGTTGATTTAATCGATTTTTATATTTTGCAAATTTATAATTAAAGTTATTTATTTATTAATGGGTTTGTTTGACATGGTTTTTTCATCGAGTAAAGTTTGCTTTATTATTAGTATTGATTATTATTATTATTATCACCAGTGGAAGAATTTACGTTGGCTTTTGTTGCTCATCTAAATAATTGACATTTTAACTATAAATTCTTCATCGACATAAATGGCTGTTTCTTATATCTATTAATATTGCAAATAATTGATTTGTGTTGACACGATTTTGGCATATATTCGAGAATCACGGATTTATTATCGATTTTACAGTTTTGTGTGCTCGGTTTTCTTGGAATATTCAAGTTTTTAGTTTCATTCAATTATCAAATTGATGTTTGAGTTGGAAAAAAATTTTTAGATTGATTATTTTAACGAGAATTTTAATTTTGCATATTGATTTGTGGTTTGAAGGACGGATTGATTGTGCTGTCAAGATTATATATCGAGTAATAACCGACCTATATATACGTTAATTTGAATTGCAGTAGGTGGAATTATTTTTATCGGAATTACTACAAGAACAAAAAAATGCAATGAAAGAACTGCATCAAATATTGATTGTATTAATTTCGTTTAAGTTGGTGTGTTTATTTATACTCATTGTACATAAAATAATTTGGTTTATTTTTGTGTTTGAATATTTTGCGAGTTCTAGTGAGCTATTTATTTTGATACATTAGTCAACTGTTTACGCTTGCTTATTATTATTGCGTGTTATGATTTTATCCAAATTTTGATGTTTGATATTTTTTTGATTACTATCACTATAGTTACGTTATTTGCTTAATGGCATCCTCAATTATGAATGGTCGATTAAATAGTTGGAGCTTTGTTATAAGCATATATATATATATATATATATATATATAATGCTCTGCTATTGTTTATTAGATGTAGGAATCATTAATATAATACCGGGTGTTTGTGGTGTGTTTTGTCATTTTTTATTTTGTAATTTTACGTTTTTTCACTTGTCAGTTGAATGATATATTTATGATACATTGATGCTTTTTAATACCTTTATTCCTTTCAACCCGATTTCATCTATTCGCTCAATTATCGACGAGTAAAACCCGATCATCTGGGACTGGTTAATTGATTTCCTATTTGGCATTACTATCAATTTGAAAATCGCAACCTAAAACTGTGCTCAATGCGGCAAACAGAACGGATTCGTAATTTGAGGTGTTTCTGGAGTTAAATGAAATTTTCAAGCTTTAGATGGATCTTTTTGTTTGGAATCTGAGTTTGCTGTAAATTGAGTTCATAAATACATTTTATTATCGAGTTAAGCTTTTCTATAATTATTCTATAAGTAAATTGTAGAATATATTGTTGTATCTATATTTATTTTAATGACTTGAAAAATCTATTAAAATTTCTGACATTTTTCACTATAATATTTAATGACCCGATAGTTTGCAATTTTATTTTATTAAGCATTTATCTGATGTGAAATGGATTCCAGGATGCGCATAATGATGATTTTTAATTGGCTTATTTTTATAGTTATAAATTAGGGCGACTATGATGTCATAAATGCTTATTTGCTTCAGTTAGCAGAAGAAAATTAAAATAATTAAATAAATAATATCATCACCTTATTTTGTGTAATATTTCTGTTTGATTTCTGATTTAAATTTTTTTGTTGAAAAATTCTCATTTGAATAGTCAAATGTTTATATATAGATTTGTTGGTTGAGGTAGATATCAAAATTTATTCTATTATTTCTTCGTGACCCATCTACACTTTGCTTTTCTATTTGAGAGCGTTACCATATTTACTTGATTCTCTTGCTTTTATTCCTCATTCGAGATGTTATCATTTTCATTGAATTAACTCTCACCTCCTTGAGCAGCGGTTTCAAGCCTCTTACAATTTCATATTCATTTCATATATTACAAATAGAGAAATCCCTTAGAAATTGAAATGTTAATTTTCTACCACAGAAACTTTTTTATTACATCTTCTAAATCCAAGTTATGAAATATTTCGTTTTTAATATTTATTAATCTTTGTTAAAAATTACATAAATTCGTGAAATTTTTTATTTTTAATCACTTGTTTGATTAGTGGCGGGAATGCATTACACTATCGGTACCCGCACCCCCCTCCCCCCTGGGATGACTGTTATTTGGCAATCATGACCCGGTTATGGGTTGCGAACGATCATTTGTGAAATGCAGTTAAGGTGAAATAAAATAAAGATGGAAATGCAAGGTTTTGAGCGGGATAATCAAAAAGTGAACATTTAGCATAAAACACAAAAGTAAAATAAAATACAAAATATTAATTAAAAAAATGAAAAAAAGTAAAAATACTGTTTTTCGGGGGACATAAAGTTGAGCGGATGGTGCAATGGGAATACAGTACAATTAAATCCATTGGGGACCTTAAATTAAATTATTAGAAAATACAAATTAATTAATTGAGAATACAAAAACACGAAAGCCCGGCTGACTAAAAATTTTGATATTTTAACATTAAAACCGAAAGAAGTGTACCTCATAAGTATTTTATGTATTTAGTGGATGTGTTGGACAAATAATATTCGAATAAAAACGAAGAATTTCGAAAAGTTTGACCCAAGAGTTGTTGTTACAATAAATATAGATTTAGAATGAGCTTGAAAGAAATTGGTTTTGGTCCAATTTTATGTTCTATAATGACATACAGATAAATAAATTAGTAAAATTTGTGCAAATACCACTCTGATTTTTTGGGGTAAGACAAAAATAAAATAAAAGCTTAGTAAATTAGTAAATTCAATAAAAACATCAGAAAAAATAAAAGTGCAAAAATCAATTAAAATTTGTAAAAAATTGAAAATTATTATTGATCGTGAGAAATGGGCCTGATTGAACGCCAAAGCAGGAGACAAAAACAAAAATAATGATATAAATTTAGTGAGGGGTTCTTAGAGAGAATTATAAAAGAAAAACAAATTAATTAAAATTAATTAATCCCCTAATGGAAAATCCGACCAGTGTGAAAAATCCGCGACGTACAGAAAGCCAAACAGGAAGGAATGCCCGTGAAATAAATAAATAAATTTATATAATTTTCAAAAAAAGTACCAAAAGCAAGGCCAAACCACTGGCTTATTTTGGAAATAGTTATAACCGAATTTCGGGAATAATTGTTAAACGTTAACTAAAATATTTTCGCAGAGAAGGTAAAAAATAGAGCTGCAGAGAAGCTAATTGCCATTGTTGTTTAAGACAGGAAAAAGAATAACAAATATCAATTCAAACTTCTTATCCTTTGGATTTTCGTCGAAAAACGAATAACTTCCGACTTCAAGGTTTTTCATGTTGAGTGTAATTTAGTCAGCAATATATGTTCCAAGGTAAACTTGTGATCCCAAAACGATATTTTGTATTTTGTATCTAAATAAAAGGAATTAAGTTCACATCAATTATTATGATAAATATTTGTTCTGAAAGAGGGTCCACATTGATTCCATGTGTACCAAACGATAAATAGAGTGGTGTTATGTTTTGTATACCTCGACATTAATAAGTCAAGACGAATCATCATAGCTCAATAAATACCATCTTAGGTTTCGTCTAATAACTCCAAAATCGCATAACAACTTGAGACGAACAATTATCCGTTTCCCCCTTCTCTGAATATTTTACCATAAAAATCATCATCATGAAACTAACTCCAAAAAATAATTTTTACGTTTAATTTTGATGAAAAAATTTATTATCACGAATACGTTTATCAGACATTTCGCATATGGACATAAATGACTATGAAATTGTCTGACTCCTCGTATTCTTTCTTTATAAATCAAATGATCAAAACACAGAATTCGTTAATTGATTTTCAGAACAACATTTATTAATTGCCACTTCATTTGCTCTCAGCTGTTGTTTACAAATATGCTTTTATCTATGCGTCTCGGGTATTTCAAACTGCTCGGGTTTTCCATTAAGGGATTAATTAATCTTAATTAACTTATTTTTCTCTAATAACTTTCTCATGGGACTTCTCACTAAATTTAAATTATTTTTATGTTTGTCTCGAGATTAGGAGTTCAACCATACCTATTTTCGCCGAAAAATATTGATTTTTCCTTTTTAAATTAACTTTGAACTTTATTATTTTTGATATTTATGTTCACTTTTGGTTTTCCGAGCTCTTCTGAACCACAACAAAATAATGAAATAACATACATGAAACCTTTAGTCAGAAATGTACCCTTCTACTTTCTACACATTTGAAATCAACATGTTTATGCAGCTGATTGTGGCCTAGGCCAAAGACGAACAGCTTTCCTTATTAAAGAATAAATTCAAACCGAATTACTCAGCCGGGTCATAGGTTAGGGAATCAGAAAACTTTAATTACACTTTTAGTCATAAAGTTAAGCAAATCATGTAAAATAAATTGTGAAAATGTTAATTCAAAAGGATATCTTTTTTATTGAATTTAAATTTTAAAAAATTACATAAAATAAGCTCAATGGGCCACACGTGGCTGCTCATTACTGTTCTACGCGATTGTAATTTGTTTGACTGCGATGATAATACAATAACTAGCGGTTTCAAAATACACATTTCTGACGCTATTGCTTTATGATGTTTGCGTACCGCATGACTTAACAGAGAAAAATCAGACAAATCACTACATTTTTCTTCTTTTTTTTAAAGAAATATCTATACAATCTTATACATTAACAAAAACAGAATAAAATCCATATAAAAGTGAGACAAGAGAGCGATTGTGCAACTAAAATCCGGTTTTTATCCATGAAAAATAATGCTGTGTATCCGCAGGGTTGCCATATTTTGAAAACATCATGCCGGGAGTAACGAAAAATTTTAAATTCAAAATGTTAAGTGATGCCAATTGCTGGGAAAAACTAATTTAGAAAACGGTAGCAGAAATCGAGGGCTTTTGCTATACATATCGGGAGTCTGGAAATATACGTTTTTAACGAGAGACTCCCGATTAAATCTGGAGGTCTGGCAACCCTGTGTATCCGGTGAAACTAGAGAGTAATTATCCGTACTTAGTTTCAGACAGACAATCAGATTTATGTTGGAATAATAATAAAATATCTAACGGAATTATCTCTGGATTTGGATTCTCGTGTTCACTCAAAAACCGAATTCCTAAAAAATATAACTTTATCAAAAGTAAACTTTATTCAACCGATTTCATAATAAATTAAGAGGTGACCCCTTTAAGATTTCAAGTTGAAACATGATTTGGTTTATTTCAACTTTCTCAACTTGTTTTCCAATTCCGTCAAGTAGCGAATTCCTATTTTCAGATTTTTTATATTAAATTAAAATTGCATCTGGCATAGTTAGGTTTCGCGAAAAATCTAATTATTTAATTGTTTAAATTTTTTAATAAAATATTGATTTCCTATTATAAATATACTAACAAAATAAACAATAAAATCCATAAACTATTCATCAAACAAATCAAATATACTAACAAAATAAACAATAAAATCCATAAACTATTCATCAAACAAATCAGAAAAGAATCAAGATGCAGTCTTCAAAGGAAACCAAAATCAGAAGCAAGTGACGTTTTGGCAATTCAGAACTTTGAATTAAACTTATAATATTAACATAAAAAATATGATATAAAGAATCTTTTATTATTTGACTATGAATCAGTAATAATATAAATAAAACATCGATATTATTACTGATTCATAGTCAAAAAATAGAAAAAAATTTATGTCATCGCAAAATGAAAAGCAATCAGAGGTGAAAACCAAAACAAATCTTTTAATAAAAAATATAATAAAAAGGCAATCCATTACAAAAACCCATGATGTTATAAAATTGCCACACAGTAAGGAAATGGCCAAGGGTGACATTTGGGCCAATATAGGAGATTGAAAGTGCCATCAAACAATGTGCATCAACAAAATCTATATTCACAAAACTAAAATCAAATTTCCTGAATATGAAACATAGTATTATAAAAACTTTAAAAATAATTATAATTATAATTAAAAAATTATGAAAATTACCACTTTCGTTCAAAATGCGGCACATAAACATCATGAGCATAGTTCATTAAAATAATATCATTCATTTTCAAATAATATCATTTTCATTCACTAATAATTTAATCATTCATTCATCAAAACGGTTGTTTATATACTGCTTTTTGTTGGATATACTCCCATTTATTTTTAATCGAATAAAATAAAATTCAATGTAATTTTAATTTTTGAATTTCGATTTTAAATATTTCATTTAATTTTACGCATTTTGAAAATTTTTTTTAGGTATTTATTTTTTTATGAAATTATTTTTATAAGTTCAAATTATTTATTTAATATTTATTTAATATTAGTAATTGAATAATTCAATTTAAAGGATTTCGATTTATTACAATTTTGATTTAAATTTTTTTTTGTAATCTTTTTTATAATATCTATTTTTTAAATATCCTATTGTTTTTAATAGAATTACTTTTATAATAATCTAATATTATTCTTTAATTTAATACTGAATTTTGTGGATTTTTTGTCATTAATTTAACATATAGCATTTCCATACCGTACTCTAGGGGTTTTCATTGATTTTATTTTATTAATTTTAAGTTTAATTTAATATATAGCATTTCCATACTGTACTCTAGGGGGTTTTCATTAATTTATTTAATTTATTTTATTTTTTCATGTTATTTTACGTAATATTTTTCTTTCAATTATTTAGTGTTGGAGGAGTAACTTTTAATTCATTTTTTGTGCCTCTTGATATGTCATCGCCTTAATAAAAAAATCATGAAAGTGTTCTGTTTAGGCATAAACACTTTTATCAACATTTTTATCAAAAAAAAGTCGAATTCAACATTTGTTTGAGTAACATAGCCTACAGATAAACCAAATTTGACATTCAAATGACAGTATTTCATTTAGAAAGTATGAATTAATGTATATATTAATGTTTTAAAACTGAAAATATACAAAATTCTTCAAAAATTTTGATATAAATTTTTGTTTGTTAAGTATATTAATAAATATTATAAATAACATTTAAAACGATTGTTTAAATAATACTAATTTATTAAATTTTTTTTGAAATTTGTATAAATTATTTTTTTAATGGCTTTTCTAGACCATGGAGTTTCTATAGATGCTCTTCCATATACTGACAAGGGTTACGATGAAGCCGGAGTTAAGGAATCGGCATTAAGTCTAGTTGAAGATGAAGTTAGGCGTTATAGACCAACTAAAAATTATTTAGAATATTTATCCTTACCATCACTTCATCCAGAAACGGACATAATGAAAACAGAATTTGAAAGAATTTCAAACCGTATCCCAATGGAAAGAATAAGTATGCGTCGTTATGATGTTCCAGCTCCTCCTGCTACTAAAATCAATGATATTAAAGCTTGGACGCAAGCCTTAGAAAATGCACAATCTCAAATCATGAATATAGAAATTAAAACCCAAAATATAGATTTGCAGCTTCAATATGGCGCTAATGCCTGGAAAAATTCTGACAATAAAACATTGGAGTATTATCTAAAATGTGGTGAAGAACGTCAAAAATTACAACAGCAAGAAATTCAAGAATTGAATTGGAATCGTAAAAAAGAACAAACCGAAGCTGGAGAAAAATTGAAAATTCATGAAGAAAGTTGGGTTGGTTTAGTGGGTAAAAACTATGAAATCGAACAAGCAATTTTGGAACTTGAACAAGAAGTTGAAATTCTTAATAAAAATAAAAATGAAAGTTTAAATTGAATAAATGTTTAATTAATTGTTATTTTTATTATTGGATTTTAATAAATTTCACTTTGAATTATTGACTTTTGTGTTTTTCCAGACCTTTTCCACCTGATGTTTGCCGTTTCTTGGATCTTGGTCGCGCTCCCGTTTTCTTTTTTTGACACTGATATTATGTGTAACATTTTTTACAGTGGGATTTTATCGCTAGGGAGGAGAGAGGCCTTGTTAACGTTCCCTTTCACCTGCGAAATTCTGCGCACCAATAAAAATATTCGAATGACCACTAGATACCTATTGGCATCTGATTGGTGGACAAAAATCGGTTTCAGCGGAGATGAATTATACTGTTGAACCTAGATTTTGACGTATGTCGTGCTAAGGGGAAAATGCATTATAACTCCGTCAAAATTAGAGAGTTTCCTATGCCCAACTGTTCTGGCCTAAAAGAAAGTGCAAGGAAAACACCAAAGCAACAAGAATTTCGTAATATCTAGGAGACACTGTGTGATATTTTTCCCGACTAGTAGTCTTCAATAAATCCAAACGTATATGTCGATTCTGCTGGTGAATACACAGAAACAATGACAGATTTATCGGAAACTGAAATCGTAGACTACATTTCAAACCAGAATCACACAGATGAGGATATGAATGAATCACTTAAAACAATTATGTCTTTTACCCAGGGATGCCAGATTTTCGAAAAATCATATCGGGAAATTCCCGACGAAATCGGGAGGTCTGGCAAGCCTGTCGGGAATAAAAAAATCAATTATATTTTGTGAAAAAAATATAAATTCATTCATATTTATTATATGCATTTATAAAAAAAAATATATTAGAAAAAATAACAAAAAAATAAGTCTTCAGTTTTGTTAACGTAAAAAAAACAGTAACAATTAATTTTATTTATAAATATTTATCAGCATTTGCTGCTTTTTTAAGTATTCCTTGTGCATTTTCTGTTTTTAAGAATGCCTGAAACTCATTGCACGTCATTTTGAAATTAAATGTAACACCAATCCATAAGGAAAAGGTGAAATCACAAATCCCTATGGTAAAAAATAGCGAGCAATAAGTAAGATAGAAATATAATTTCTCTATTTTTCTTAGTTTCGTTTAATTTTATGGTTTTTTAAAAAAAAATCCTTTCAAGATTGGTAAAATCTATTCAAAATCTAAAACTGTTCAATATCGGGAGTTATGGTTCATATATCGGGAGACGGGAATATGCGTTCAATATCGGGAGGTCTGGCAAGCCTGCTTTTACCCTCGCAACTGGCCATGGACCGTTCGTTGATGAAGTGACAAATTTAAAAAGAAATTTGAATCATTTGTTATTAAGCTTCCTAAGAACCATAGATCAATTCAAGAGTTTCTTGAAAAATAAAAAATAAGTAATTATAACTCAGTGGTTTGGCTTTTGATATTCATTTGTTTTTAATTATGTGTCATATTAACAGTTGTTCTAACGATGATAGGAAAAATCATTCATTTTTATACTATATTAAACCAACGATACACAAATATTACGGAAAAATAATCTATTTGATATAAATCGTATGAATTGTCGCATTCCGATCAAATCCGACTTAAGCGGAAACGACTATAAGCCTTTAAAGATTTTAATATCTTACTTACAATTTGTCAGTATTAAAGTTAAAATAGAGTGAAAGTTATAAAATAGGTCACGCTAGAAAATTTCAAACTAATATTATTTTATATTTTTTTCATTTAACAAAGTATATAAAAGCTTTGAAAATTTATTTATAGAAATCAATTTTTTCAATTAATTTTATCGAGTTCGTTCATTTCGAAAATGCACGTAAGAATTATTAGAATTTTTAAGCGAGTCGAGTTTTGAGAAATCTTCTTAGCGTGATGAATCCCACCTAAAGTGTCAAAAATGTAGTTATGAAATAAAAAACGACAAAGCGAAAAAGGCAATGGATAAAATCTTTCACGAAAACTGTTTCCAATGCACAAAATGCTGCAACATGATTCCCGAATGGTATTATACGAAAAATAGCAGAGACGCATTCTGTCATAAATGCGTAGAAAAAGACCTTGATACTTACGGGAATCCAAGAAATGTGGTAAGTTTATTTGTTTCAAAATCCTGTCTTTCTTGCCATTGATTTGTTTTGATTTTCAACTTGCATTTACCTTTCAGACAATCAATTGATATTTATTTATATTTAACACATTGTCGGCAGTGAGTTTTTCAAATGTTTATTAAAAGTCCACACTTAATTTGTGCCTTAAAATTAGAACAAAATATTGAATTACATTTCAAAAAGAAAAGAAAACGAAAGATTTTTTTTATCTGAGTCAAAGTGAAAGGATTTGATCATTTTTTATTCAACTCACTGTTAGGTTTTACCGTCGTTTAGATTATTAAATTAATTTAAATTATTTTTAAAATCAAATGGAGTTTGGTTTTTGGATGAATTACTGAAGTTTTTAAAAATCAATTTTTAATAAAAGAAGTTATTTGGCTGACATCAGTATTATGTAAGAAACTCGATTACATATGAGATCGAACTACATACTTTTGCGACTAGACTCGAGAATCTTATATAAGCTGTATATATCACACTTTTATACATCTCTTGTTATATATATATATATATTTAATAGCTTACAAACTAGGCGTATGAGCAACTCATATAATCTTTGATGTCACGAAAAAGTGCAAATCAATAATAAATCAGGAAAATATAAAATCGATGAACACAAATCAATCATGATGTTAAATATATGCAATTGCAAACTTTTTAATTAATTAAGATTTTATTAACGACATTATTCATTTCTTTTGAGAAAGCAAATCACCGAGTTAGACTGTCACAAAAGCAGGTCTTTTAAACTGTTGTAAAGTAAAAAAACATTGTTTATTAAACTAGCAACTCTTTAAAAATAGATTGTGGTTATAGGGTAATATCCAACAGTAAGCTCTTTACAGATTCCGCCTCCGTATAAATTACATTTATCATTTTCTTGCAACAATTTTAACTCCCGCAAAAAAACAAGAATAAAAACACAAGAAATGACTAAACACACAAACAAAAACTCTCAAATGATAACCAATCATAGTTCAGGGAATCTATTTTTGTCATTCTTTGTCTGCATTTATCTAATCTATGGCGTGCATTGGTTAATTTTTGTTGGGGTTGCAGTTATCAAAGATGACAACCATGATATGAGTGGAATATTGATAAAATTTAAGGACTTCAATTCATGGTAATTTAATGGGAGATTGTGGGAAAAGTTTGGTAAGAATATTGACAAAAGTCCTAAAAGTTGACAAGCTCCTTCATGATCATGTAGAACTCATTTTTTACATTATTGAGGCAAATACTAAAGTAATGGTTTCATAAGGCTGTAAAACTTTAGCAATACATTTTACTTGGTCAAAATTTCATATTACGTTATGAACTGTATCGCAATCTCATGGAAACGACTTACTAGGAAGATAATTAAGAATAAACATAAGACAAAATAATTAACTCTAAGAGATGTATACGATAACCTTAGTCAATTCGTAGCCTTAATAAATAATTTGATCATTTTTAATTTAAATCATTTCTAGATTATTGTTTCATCTGTATCCGGAGAGGTCTTTAATCCTAAAGCTCCCGTCTGTGCAGTATGTAAATTTGGCATACAAGGAAAATTCGCCATTAAAGTCAACAATAAAATGTTACATAATACGTGTTTTATTTGCTATCGTTGCAAGAAACTAATTAAAGACTATTATCAAACGGATGAAAAAGATCGCACAGTTTGTCAAGATTGTGTCATCAGGGCCAATAGTGGAGAAGACGGAGTACCTGCTTGCGCAGTAATTTTATTGATTGTTTCATTTTTCACTTATAAATCTATTATATGCATAAATTGACGCAACACTTTACTTCACAAACTTCTCAATTATTGGAAACTAAAAATTTGAAATTAAAAAATAACTTAATTTCAATACACAAAATTACATTTTTATATCAATATTATTTGAAAATCGATTTTCTCTGTCGCATGAATTATAATTTAGACAATATCACAAATGAATAAAATGTTTTTGTTTGAATTTGCTTAGTAATCATGGTAACGGTAACTAAATTTAGAGATAATATTGATTCAAATCGTAAATGTTAAAATTATTATTACTCGTACTTAGTTTAAAGTGTTTTCCAATATAACTGTCCTGATTTTGTTATATCAAAGAATATTAATGTTTTTGACAAAGAAGCGGATACAATTGGATTTTAATACAGCTAAAAAAGATAATTGTTAACATTAGATTAGGAGTTGCCAATTAGCAGATAATAATATTTTTGAGGATTATTCAGGTTTAGTGAAAAAGCTCCTAAAGCAATGAAGCTGAATTGAGAAATACGTACAATATTTTGATTAATAAAAACGAAAAACAGCCATATATGATTGAGAAATAAGTGTCTAATAAACCAAATAAACTCGTCCTTTTTAAAAAAGATTGCCATGGAGTGCAAACACTGTAAAAAACGTAGCAACTAGTTGTCTATCGAAAAAAGCTTTGCAAAAAATTACGTAGGCATTTTAGTATATAAATCGAGATCAAAAACGCAAATATTCCTTACAAGAAGATGAACATCTTTAACAACCCTAGACTTAGATTAAACAATCATAGTTCTATCGTTACCAAAGTTCCGGAATCTTTCAAAATCGTTTTTCGATTCAAACCCTACCTTGATATCTAATTGTATTTCTTTATTATTAAGGCTGTAAGGGTGTAATTTTAAAATGTATTTAAAATATGTATAAAATATCTTTTTAAACATGTACAATATAGAAATGCAAAAAAATTATCGAAGAAGAACATTTTATTCCATTCTGGGGAGTAGCGTTTCATGAGAAATGTTTCCGATGTGCAATTTGCGGTAAGTGCTTAATCAAAAGAGCTCTCCGACTAATGAACGGCCGACTCACTTGTGCAGGACACTGTATTACTTTTAAAATAATTTATAATCATACATTATTAATAAATTATTTCATTCAGTATTGCAAGACGAAAATCCGATTCCAGTTTAAAAGGATAACTATTTGCCATTTCTATTGGACTTTTTTTCCATTCATCAAACTTCATTATATTTAACTATATTTCTTGAAAATATTATTTATTTTAAAATTTTGAATTCCAGTTTTATCTCTTATAAAATATTTAAAATTAAATTTTTCAAAAATATTTAAATTTTAAAATATTTTTTAAAAATTTAACAATAGTTTAATTATCGACGTCGTTTGCGATATCAATCATTTATTTTATTAAAATTCCTTTCACATCATTTTAAATAATATTAAAAAGTAAATATAACGGATAACTCCTAATAGCATCACTGATACTATTTGGAGGTTTTGTATTTAAAATTTAATACATTTATTCATCAACGACATACAATTCATCTATTCCGCGTAACTCCAACAATTCACAAAAATGGCATCATAAATAAACTTTTCCACATGAAATTTTTTTTTAATGATAATATTAGGAGTTATCCGTTAGAAATAAAAATACATTTTTAAAAAGCACCAATTTAATTAGAAAAGCTAAATTACAACTTATAATGATATAAACAATTTTTTCCACAAAGGACCCGCAAAAGTTACAGCGTGTCGATTGGAAGATTATATTTTTCTTTAGTTAACTTGTGTTATGCGTTTGCACTATTCTCTTGCGTATTATTGATTCTAAATAATAGATAAAATTACATAGAAAGATGACTAACCACTATCAATTTTCTCCCAGCTCATTTTTAAAATATTATATCAATCACATAAAACAAATTTTCCAGAAATTATTTGTGAATGAAAACATTTGAGATTTAAAAATCTATATTTAAATAAAAATTCAACAAATCTTACTTTTATTTAAAAACAGCATAAATTGACCTGAAAGAAACTTGAAAAATAAAAAAATATATAATTAAAAAAATCTAATCAAAAATATTTTTATTAACGAAAAATTATCAAAATCATTTTTTCTTATTATTAAAAGAATTGTTGGAATTTTTCTTGGGTCCATATGGGATATTTGGTGGGTTACCACCGGATGAGAAATTTCTCATTGGGCCAGAATCCATTCGATAGATACTGGGATTGCCCATGAACGGTTGCCGTGGTACTCCATAAGGAAGCGGGGCTCCGATTCCTGGGCGAAGTTTCGGAGCAGGAAATCCAGCAGGCGGGCGATTGTATGAATATCTTGGCATGCTCTGAACAGATTATTACCTAAATCAGTCAAATACAATTAAGAAAATATTACCATTGAACTGGGATCCGGAAATCGGCTATTTGTAAACTGACGATGACTATTTGAATTACAAAATTTACATCCAATAAAATTAATTTAAAAAATGAAATTATTTATTTAAATTTTTAAGAAAGTTTTTTTAAAAAATAAAATATTTAATTTATTTTTAAAAATTTTTTTTTAATTAATTTATTTTATAATCAATCCAAAATTAATTTAATTAAAAATTTTTAAAATTAAAATTTTTTTCTATACTTCAATAAACTCTAAGAAAATAAAAATGCTAATAATTATATTTCAAAAAAAGTCAATTTAATAAATATTTACAAATTTAAAAAAATGGTTTTAAAATTTTTAAAAAATAAAATGAATTAAATAATTTTTAAAAAATGTTTTTAGGTTAATTTATTTTAAAATATAATAAATTTTTTTAATATAAAAATACATATTTCTATATTTAAAATTATTTCTAACAAAATAATCGAGCCAGTTAGACGTTTAATTTTTTTACCATCCAATTAAGTTAAAATAATTTGATTTTAAAAAAAAAATTTAAAAATCATTTTAAAAATTCACATTTTTTACATTTTAATAATTTCTAAAAAAATGATCTAATTTATTAAAATATAAATTTTTTGAAAATGCTGTTTTAAATATTTTATACTTTTAATTAGTTTTTGTTCAATTTTATATCCAATAAAATCAATACATGAATAAATAATTTGTAAAAAATTAAATTTTAAATGAATTATTAGAATTAATTTCATATATAATTAAATGATTTTATTTTATTAAAAAAAATTATATATTTAAACATTTTAAATTAATTTCACATTTTTTAATAATAATTCCAAAATTTTTATTTTAAAATATTTTTTTAAAATTAAAAAAGGAAAATATTATATTTTAAAATATAAATAAATAATTGAAAATTAAAAATTTTTTTTTTAAAAATTTCATATTCAAAAAAATCAAAACATGAATAAATAATTTTAAAAAATTAAATTATAAATGAATTATTAGAATTAATTTCAGATATAATTAAATGTTTTTATTTTATTAAAAAAATTATATATTTAAACATTTTAAATTAATTTCACATTTTTTAATAATAATTTCAAATGTTTTTTTTAAAATATAAATAAATAATAATTGAAAATCTTTTTTTCAAATATAATTAAATGATTTTATTTAATTAAAAAAATGATATATTTAAACATTATCTCACTCTGATTTCCCATTGTTTTTGGAGCTGGAAAACTTCTCGAAAATATTCTCACTGGAACTGGCGGCGGCCATTGGCGGTAATTGATTATCGGAATTGAAACAGGAGGAAGAATTAGAGGATGAAGATGAAATAGTAGATTTCGAGGGCATAAAATCCGAGATCGCGCTGGCTATCGCACTGGAATTATTGACCGATATCAACGGTTCTACAATTGTGCCCGTTGCTGAGTTACTGCTACGTGCCGCTCGTAATTTATCGACTATATCGTGGATATTTTTCTGTTTTACCGGCGTCGCCGTCGCCGTCATATCGGAGGGATAGTGCTTGAAATCCTGCTCAGTAACGGTACCACCGATTGCAGTACCGTTGCTAGGGAGTTGCTGTGACAAACTTACAGCAGCATCCGGATGGAGCATTATTATTGGAGTTTTCGGTTTTTCAATTGGATTGTTACCACCGCTACTGTTGGTGTTCTGTTCCGGTTCCGATTTCAGGAAATCTATAGATTCTTTTGATGATTTAGAAAAATCGTTTTGCTTATTATTATTATTATTGGACGGTTTCAAATTCTCCTGGAAAGCCGCAACTGAAATCTGGGAATCTGATGATTTTTTCTTGGGGATTTTGTAATTCTTCAATAGCGGTTCCGCAATCAATCCGGTTGTTTGTTGTTGTTGTTGTTGTTGTTTCGATTGTTCCGATTGTTGCTTCAATGATTGCTTCGATAATGTATTGCTGTGGTGGTTTTGATTCATCCAATTGTTGCTGCCGCCGCCGCTGCTGCTGTTGCTATTGGAGGAGATTATCGATGGGTTTTGTGTTGATGCTGATATCGGGAGGTTGGTATTCTTGGTATTGCGGTTGCTAGGGGGATTTATTGAGCTGGTATTGTTGTTAATCGATCCGGTTTTTGGGTTTAGGGATAATTTGATTGGCAGCGGAGCTTTAATGTTATTGACATCGATACCGGGAACCGTTTCCAGGGAACTGTTGGAACTGATAGCAGATTGAGAGTTGCCATTGTAAAGAAGCATTTCTTTCTTTTTTCTGTTCTGTTTTCGGATTTCCAGCTTTTCTTTTTTCTTAATCGTTTCCGGAGTTTCTTCAAGTTCCGATTTCAGTCGGCGTTTTCGGCGTTTTTTCATAAGTGTTGGATCGGAAACGCTTTCGATAGTCGAGGCGGCAGACAGCTGGGAACAAGACACACTAACGGAACCGTGGGGACTCGTTTGCAGACTGGAGAGCGAGGAACAAGTAAGCGGGGAATCGATCGCGTTCATAATTGCGGTGGAGCGGACATTACTGAGGCTGGGATTGAATATCGGAATGCTATTGGATTTCATTAGTTTCTCTTTGGGTTTCGGTTGGTCTTGATTGGTTGCTGCTGCTGCTGTTGCGGTTTCTGGATTTTGCGGTTGCACGATTGCTTTGCGAGATATTTTCACTTTGAGCGGCTTTTTCGATGGAGTATTGGTTAGTTTGCGGTTGATGATATTATTGAAGTTATTGGACTGCTGTTGTGATTGGCTGTTGCCGGAGGAGGAATTGATTCCCCCTCGAGATCTCCCACAATCGGTGTTGTCATCAAAATCATATATTGATTGGTCCATTGTTGTTGGGGATGAGAAATTGCTGTTGGAAACGGAATGCGGTTGATGCTGCATGCCGATTGGATTATTATTATTGCCGCCGCCGCCGCCACCGCTGCCAATATTATGCTGCTGCTGCTGCTGCTGATTAGCACTGTGGTGCGGTACATCGTGCTGCTGCGGCGGCATTGACTGGCGTAATGTCGGCGGCTGCATCAGCGGTTGCTTTGGTAAGCGTTGATTCAATTCCAAAGTAGATATTTTGCGTTTCCGTGGTTTCCGCGACATGAGAGCGCGTCCGTTGCCCGTATCCTGGGGATACGGCATCATCATCATGTCGGGTTTAGAAGGCGGGGACGGAGAAATAGATGACGATAACGAAGGACGAGGAGAAGCGCTTGTTGCAGAAGCAGCCGACGGCGGTTTAGAGGCATTCGGATGGGGCATTCTCAATCGGGGCGTTTGGGGGATTCTCGACAAATGAGAGTGCATTAAAGGTGAGTCAAACTGATCCGACATTGGAGAAGGATTAGAGATATTACGCTGCATTGGACGGTTTATAAATCCCGTTGAATTATTGGAGCCGGGATTTTCATTGCAATTCAATAGGTTTACTAACACCGATGATTGCGGGTCATAAAGCCGAGCTGCGCAAATGATAGTTCAATCATTAATACGAATTGGAGAAAAAATTAATAAACATTACATAAAATAAAAAAAAGAAATGAAATATAAAAAACAAAAATTAGAAACATTATAAAGTAAAATAAAAAAAAATTAAATATAAAAAAACAAAAAACATTATAAAGTAAAATAGAGAAAAAATAAATTAAATATAAAAAACAAAAATTAGAAATATTATAAAAAAAATAAATAAAAAAAACAAAGAAATTAAATAAAAAAAATAGAAACATTATAAAGTAAAATAAAAAAAATTAAATATAAAAAAACAAAAATTAAAAAAATATTACAAAGTAAAATAGAGAAAAAATAAATTAAATATAAAAAACAAAAATTAGAAATATTATAAAAATAAATAAAATAAAAAAAAACATAGAAATTAAATAAAAAAAATAGAAATATTATAAAGTAAAATAGACAAAAAATAAATAAAATATAAAAAACAAAATAAAGAAATTAAATAAATGTAAAATAAAAATTGATAAAAATATAAACAAGTATTAAAAAAAAGTTATACAAATATTGTATAAAAATAGAATAATATTAAATATAGATAAAAATCAAAAAGAGAAATATTATAAAAATATCAAATTAGAAATATTATAAAATAAATTAAATATAAAAAACAAAAATTAGAAATATTATAAAAATAAATAAAATAAAAAAAAACATAGAAATTAAATAAAAAAAATAGAAATATTATAAAGTAAAATAGACAAAAAATAAATAAAATATAAAAAACAAAATAAAGAAATTAAATAAATGTAAAATAAAAATTGATAAAAATATAAACAAGTATTAAAAAAAAGTTATACAAATATTGTATAAAAATAGAATAATATTAAATATAGATAAAAATCAAAAAGAGAAATATTATAAAAATATAAAATTAGAAATATTATAAAATAAATTAAATATAAAAAACAAAAATTAGAAATATTATAAAAATAAATAAATAAATTAAATAAAAATTGATAATAATATAAACAAATATTAAAAAAAAGTTATACAAATATTGTATAAAAATAGAAATATAATAAATATAGATAAAAATCAAAAAAAGAAATAATATAAAATTAGAAATATTATAAAATAAATTAAATATAAAAAACAAAAATTAGAAATATTATAAAAATAAATAAAATAAAAAAACAAAGAAATTAAATATAACAAAAATAGATATATTATAAAATTAAATGGAAAAAAATTTAATTAAATATAAAAAAACGTAAAATAAAAATATAAAATTAACAAAAAATAGAATAAAAAAATATAAAATCAAAACAAATATAGAAATAAAAATTGATAAAATTATTGAAAAACAAAAAAATATTTTAAATAAATAAAACTTACACAATTTAGTATTATTGTCCTTGTGATGTGACGGAGCATTGTAATATGATGGATAATTGGTGCCGGTGCCGGTTCCGCCGCCGGGCGAGGGGTGCACCGATGAGGGGTGGTCTGGGTAATGCACCGCCGAGTGAGACAAGCTATTCAGTGAGCCGAGCGAGTCCGAAGAAAAGGGCATTGCGAAATCAGAGGACAGCATCTGGTCTAGACTCATATGTTTAGATCCGTACGACGAATAGAGAACTGTCTGCGGCTCGGATTTGTGCAGTGGGACTTGTGAATTCATAATCGCGCCGCTGCCGCCATTTGTCGCGTTTGAAATTGGCAAGGAGGAACAGTTAGAATCGATCTGATTGATGATTGGCGGATTCGGATGTTCCTGGGTGTACATCAAGCCGGATTTCTGCTTGTTGCTAACGCCGTCGTGAGGCAATGGAGCTGTTGTCAAGGGACTGATTAGCATCGACTGACATGTCGTCGTTGTCGTTATCAATTCCAATTTCGGTTCGATTTTTATTCTCGGAAACAAATCTTTCTGATATGCCGAATTGATGCTGAGGTTGCTCTTGGCAACTGCGATACAGTTGTCAAGGAACTGGCTGTCTTCAATGAACTGATTCGAGCAGACTTTGTTGTTGCTCAGTTCCAGAAGGGAATTTTCCGTGAAGTCATTTTCAGATTGGAACGAACTCGGCTCCATCACGAATCGATCGCCGGATTTATACAGGAGCCAGAATATTCCCATTGGGATATTATTGAATTTTTGGATGATTTTCTGGAATTTGATTTGGTGCTCAAACTCGGATTTGTTGGTGTTGATAAATTTGACAAGGACCTGGCTGAATTCGTTGTAGGAGAGGTTGACTACAATTTGGTTCGATAAAATTATAATAGAATAAAATATTAGAGGAAAAATAAATTAAATAAAAATATATAAAATAATCAATATAAAAATAATCTTAAAAAATAAAAACAATAATAAAAATATGACAGGAAAAATTAGTTAGATAAAAGAAATAAAAGTAAAAAAGAATAAAATATTACAGGTAAAATAAATTAAATAAAAATAAAAAATAAGAAGAAATATAATATTAAAAAAAAATTAATGCTGCAAGAAAAATAAATAAAATAAAAATAATTATAAAAAAATAAAAACACTAATAAAAGTAAAATGTTAGAGGTAAAATAAATTAAATAGAATAAACTAAATAAAAATAATTATAAAAAAATTAAAACCATAAAAAAAAAATTAAATAAAGGCAGGAAAATTAATTAGATAAAAGAAATTTAAAAAATAAGAAATATAATATTAAAAAAAATTAATGTAGAATATTTCAAGAAAAATAAACTAAATAAAAATAATTATAAAAAAATTAAAACCATAAAAATAAAATTAAAAAAATGGCAGGAAAATCAATTAGATAAAACAAATCTAAAAAAATAAGAAACAATATTAAAAAAAATAAAAACAATAATAATGTAATATGACAGGAAAAATTAATTAGTTAAAAGAAAATAAAAAATAAGAAATATAATATTAAAAAAAATTAATAATGCATGAAAAATAACTAAAATAAAAATAATTATAAAAAAATAAAAACAATAATAAAAGTAAAATTAAAAAAAAAATATTAGAGGTAAAATAAATTAAATAGAATAAACTAAATAAAAATAATTATAAAAAAATTAAAACCATAAAAAAATTTTAAAAAATGGCAGGAAAATTAAATTAAATAAGTAGAAATAAAAATTAAATTAAAAAAAGACATTAAATAAATAAAAAATAAATATATTAAAAAAAAAATAAATAATTAAATAAAAAAATATGACATGTAAATATATTTTATAATTATTAAGTTAATGACTAAATAATAATAAAGCATTTACAAAAAAATCAATAAATTAGCAAATGAAATAATTACATTTAACAACTTTCCCACTGTGATTGTCCCGATGAAGGGAGAACTGAAACCGGTCGGTGGCAATT
Organism: Schmidtea mediterranea; assembly: GCA_022537955.1. Lineage (NCBI taxonomy): Eukaryota > Metazoa > Platyhelminthes > Tricladida > Dugesiidae > Schmidtea > Schmidtea mediterranea. Next base: position 42,167,608 of record CM039682.1, read on the forward strand.
ACCGACACGCTGATTGGACAAGAGTTTTCCGCATCTAGATATCAATAAATGAAATATGTTTATAAGGTTAATGAAAACCCTTGACAAACTGAGTGCTGTCATCCGACATCAGGAACGATTCCAGCATTGTATTGATTACCGCCTGTTTCTTTAATATGGATATGATTTTGGGGAGCTGATTGGGCAGCAGGAACGGAATGCAGGTCACGATTTGGGCACCGATACTCAGCTCCTCGTCGGCAATTTGGAACACCAGCTGATTGTCATTGGGGAGAATCTAAATCAATAATTAACATTATTTATTATTAATATATATTATTAAATTATATTAATAATAATAAATAAAAATAAATAATTATTATTATTTAATAAATATAAATAATAATAATATTTTATTTATTACAATTATTATTCATAATTAACATTATTATTTATTATTAAATAAAAATAAATAAAAATATTATTTATTAATATTAATTAATTAATATTATTCAATAAATAATAATTAATATTTATTACAATTATTATTCATAATTAACATTATTATTTATTATAAATAAAAATAAAATAAAAATATTATTTATTAATATTATTCAATAAATAATAATTGATAATAATTACAATTATTATTCATAATTAACATTATTATTTATTATTAAATAAAAATAAATAAAAATATTATTTATTAATATTAATTAATTAATATTATTCAATAAATAATAATTGATAATAATTACAATTATTATTCATAATTAACATTATTATTTATTATTAAATAAAAATAAATAAAAATATTATTTATTAATATTATTCAATAAATAATAATTGATAATAATTACAATTATTATTCATAATTAACATTATTATTTATTATTAAATAAAAATAAATAAAAATATTATTTATTAATATTAATTAATTAATATTATTCAATAAATAATAATTGATAATAATAACAATTAATAATATTATTTATTATTAATATATATTATTAAATAATAATATAAATAAATAAAATAAATAATTAACAATTAATAAATAATGATTTATTAGTTATATTTTATTTATTATTATTATTATTATACTTACACAATAAAATGAATCTTTATACGTGGCGGAAGAATTATTCTGAGCAAGCAGCAAATCAAGGTAATTAGCCCTGAATCCAGTTGTGATGACGTCCAGTTCTAATATTGCACGGTAAACAGCAAGGAATTAATAATTATAAACCCGTGACGGATAAAATAGTATTAATATTGACATCTGATACAACAAGAGGCTGAGACAATCTCAATACGAATTTTGCAGCTAGAGGCACGCATTTTAATGCATCGGCCGTGGCATATGAGGGCATGCTAAATATGTTATAATAAATAATATTTGATAATAATAAATATTAATAGAAATAATAAATAATGATGGATAATAATAATAATAAATATTAATAAAAATAATAAAACTTAATAATTAATAAAAAAATATAATAAAAAATAATAATAATAATAAATAATTAAAAATTATAATAATAAAAATAATAATAATTAATGATTGATAATATTAATAAAAAATTAATAATAATTGATGATAATAATAAATAATTAATAAAAAATATAATAATAGTAAAAATAATTATTAAAAAAATAATAATTAATAATAATTTATAATAATAATAAACCTTAATAATAAAAATAATATTTAATGAATAATTAATAAAAATTAATAATGATTGAAATTAATAATAATTATTAAAAAAATAATAATAATAATGAATAATTAATAAAAAATAATAATCAATAGAATCCACATTACCAATTTCCATTGATATCCTTCTGTAAATTAACTAACGGAATGAAAGGAAGTAATTTCTTCTCGTTGTGATTCATAAGCTGTATGACAATTTTGAACCGATCATTGCTGTCTGAATCATTTGCTGATCCGGGAGGACAATAAAACACAAATTGTGCAGGAATTCCACCAGATCTCATTTTAACCAACCCAATGATATTGTTCGGCGGTGGAATCATCGAATTGAATTCATTTCCAATATTGCTTGTGGTAATTGGACATTTCGACAGTTTATTAATATCTTCTTCCAGAGATTGCAAGCACAAGAATGCTTTCGATTGTTCCGGTCTATTCGAGTGATGGGGAGCACAGTGAAATATTAAAATAGGCATATATTAATACTTATCATGACCGACAGCGTAGAGATTCTGCAGTTCGTAAATATGATGGAGAAGCTGGTCATAACATCCCTCAGATAAAGATTTCAGTAATTCTGGACAGGCCTAGATTAATGAGAATAAAGAGGATATTTTAAGGCGGATAAAGATGTGCTATTAGACGGAGAAAGTTCATTTAAAGGGGAAATGTTTTTATTGGAATTTCATAATTTGATTTCACTGTAATACTTGTATATTATAGAAACGATGGGATGATCAACCTAGCACAGCTAACTTTTCAATTTATATACTTAATAGTTGATTAGGAATAATTACATTTCATTGAAACTTAAATTAGATAAATCACTTACTGTTGGTTTTTCTTTATTATACTCAAATAAAATTTGCTTAAATAAACAATCATTTTGTAGGTTGCGATTATCATTTAATACAATTATTATTCTAAAGCAATCACTGGATAATTCCAAACAATTTAATCCATTTCTTGAGGTCTAAAAAATTAATTATTTTCTTCAAAATATAATAGAAATGGAAAATATACTTCAGAAAAAATCAAATGTTTCAATCTGCATATTAATTTGATATATTTTAATGACTTATCTTTATCAGTTCTGGAGATCGGTTTGTGAAATTTAGTTGAGTAATTATTTAAATGAAGAAGACTTTGAGCAACTAAGTTTACTACTTCATTTTTATCCTACAATAAGCTTATTAAATTTACTTTTATTATTGTTAAAGAATACTTTAGAATAGGAAGTTATCAAACTTGTCATTTCTTCCCATATTTTGTGTTTATCAATTGATTTAACAATATCTAGAAATTTATAAGCCATAGTTTCATTTATGGATTGAAATTAAGATAAAAATACTAAAGATTTATAAATTGTGAAATAAATATTATAATTAAATAACTTTTTAACGAGGTAAAACAAATTTGGATAATCCAATTATTTAAAAATTATTTATGATATGTTTTTAAAAAGTTATTATAACAAATTTTAGGTAATATTTACAAATAAAAAGAAAATATTTTTAATTTAAAACTTATTTTAATTCATACTTGTTAATCATTATCATAAAAATACTTTAGAAATTAAAAATTAATAATAAATATATAAAAATATCTTGCTAATATTAACTTTGGAAAAGTACTCGTTCTGATTAACGACTTTTACCCCAAACAAAATAACTAAGGTTTAAGACAAAACTAAACAGATTCGTGTAAATAAATGTAGTAAGTGAAGAAAAAATAAATTTACTGTAACCCAAAATTGTTTCTTTTGTAAAAAATCTAGTTTGTACACACATTATTGATAAGTTTCAGCTTTATGTAATTGAAGGGCAATGTGAGACTGTAATCTTTTTCATTTCGACTGAATGTGTACAAATAAATAAAAATAAGGTACAATAGAAATGTTAGTTAAGATAAAAATTTATGTGAGATCACCATTGCATCCTTATACAATCCTTTACCATTTCTATCAGTCTTTACCCTACAGTTAACCCATGACTTTATATATTTGACAGCTATAGACCTCTCTTTATACAACTTCACAATGATGTTGGTGGCTCATATACACTTGGTATTTGACTTCAGTGAGGAGTTTAACTAGAGCTTTGTTTGATCTGTATGCTTCCAATTCGCTTTTTTTGAAAGGATGATACCAGAACATGGATTCGCGCTGTTTCTTTTGACTACTCCAGCGATTACCCAAAACCACAATGAATTTGCGTCACTAGAAAATAGAAAGTTATTCCATGCCAAGTTCCAATTTAATTGAAATATTTAAATGATGGGTTTTTATATAGAAAGTCGGTGCTTAGGTCTGACTCCTTGATGTCCTTCTTTAATCAATTCAAAAAATAATCTTTCAAGTTTTAAATTTTATTAAAAATCCTTGTGTGTATAGAGTTTAACAACTATAAAATTTATTAGCACTGACAGCAAACATACACAAACATTATATTACGAGTTACATATAATTGTCAAATGAATTTTTTAGAGCTGAAATGATATTTCATATGATTCAATATAATTAATTCAGTAAAACGTCACATGAAAAATTGTTGTTTGTAAACCATGCAAAATCTATATTAATAATTTTTTGATTTTTAATAAAATTTTTATCATTCCTATCATTATTTATCATATATTATTTAATACATTTTGTTGGGCTTTTATATAGAAGTTGGTGCTTAATCCTGACTCTTTCATGTCCTTCTTTAATCAATTCAATTAACCCAACACAATAAGATTTATTTCCAATTTATATATCACAACTTTATTCACAACTTTCACAAAAATCGATTCAATTCACAATAATCTACACAATTACTCTGCACAATTTCACAATATTTCAATGCGTAGGGATACGTATTCCAAAAGGAGATGTCCTTGTCTGGTGCGCAAGAATTAAATTTGTTTGACTGGTTGATTTATCTTTAAGCTTATTACCTCCTTTACTCCTCTCTCTGAAATATTCTCTTCGACCAACTGCAAATTTTGTTGATCTGCCTTTTCTTTTTATACTCATTTCGCAAATCAAGTAACCCGCAAACTAAATTGGTTTTTTTGACATCTATCTGTCCAAAATCAAATGAGTTATTTCTGGGCTACCCTGGTTTCCATTTGCTTACAATAATTGCCTTGGTGGTGGGTTTCTTTCGTCAATCAATTTCGTTTTCCGTAATTAGAAAATTTGTTGACGTTCGGGTTTTCTCACACTATTCGGGTTTTCTGTTGGCTCGGACTTTCCATTAGCTCGGGTTTCCCATTAGCCAATTAATTTTTAATTAATTTCTATTTTTATTAAATATTTCCTTCTGGGGACCCCAATCGATTTAATTTTATTATATTTGGATTTGTCTCATCATTTGGCAAGCGCCCATACCAGTTTCCCCGATAAATATTTATTTTAAAATTTTAATTGATTTTGCGTTTTTAATTATTATTTCGAATATCAATGTTTTTATTGATTTTCAATTTTACTTTTATGAACTTTGTTAACCCCAACATAAATGAAAAGAAACTATTGGATTCAAGCTTTTATTATTTTATATTACAAGCATACAAGTAAACCAAAATATATATTCTTTTGATCCTCAAAAATATTATTAGTACGAATGATCACCTTGCCTTAACTGGTCATAAAATTGTTTGATATTAATAAATGTCGATAGAAATTATCTTTTGACGTTGTTCCTGTTGCTCAGTGAAAAGATAAAAAGTTCTCAAGTTCATATAAATAAATTTTTTATTTAATTGCTTTTGGATATATGCCGGTCAATCAGTTTCAAATGAGAACTCCGGGGTGTAAAATACCCGACAACATACAATCTACTTTTTCAAATCATCTTTTGTAGTGGTGCGTTACTGGGTTCTGATATTTTGAAACTATATGGTTGTTACCCAGACAACCCCATACAAATATTCTTTCGCTTACCACTCGGCACCCGTTGCTAAGCAACGTTGGAACTGTGTTCGAGTGGGTAGATCGTCCGCAAAAAGTGAGCGTTATTGTTAATACTATAATTGACCGAACGATCTCTGGGTCCAACGAGCTGTCGATAGAAGACCTGTGCTCGCTTTTGATTCTTAGGTCCCATTATTCTCCTATCTCTTTCAAATGTTAACCTATACTCTCATATCATCTATCTTTATGTCCATTTGCTTAGTCCTTCTTATTATTGTCCATGCTGATGATTATTCTTTGGCCTGTACACCCTTTGTTATGTTAAATACACCCACATTATATCTTTCACCCTTATCCCTATTATAACTACAATGTTTCCTATTATTATTACTAGCATTACCATTGTTACTATTATATATATTACCTTTCTTAATTGTTACTACTATCACCTTTATTATTATTTTTATTACTATAACTACCATTATATTTATTGTTATTACTACTATGATTATTACTACCATTATTATCATCATAATTATTATTATTATTATTATTATTATTGTTGGGCCAGCACACCAATAGCCTTGAGAATTGTTTAAATGCATCAGTAATACAGCACGAAAACCCAGCACCAAGATAACTTAAAATACAATATACAACACCAATTAAACACTTTAAAATCTGAGAGAATATAAATAAAAATAAAATCAAAAACATAAAAATAAAATTAAAATAATAACAAAATGCACCAAGATTCGCACGATACCTACACAAATATAACAAGAAAACACAACAAATTCGACGAAATTGAAAAAATTAACAAAAGTTCATTAAAATGAAATTTAAATCGAAAATTTGAATTAGTAATAATTCAATAAAAATCTTAAATAAAAAATTATAAAAATAAATCAAAAAAATAATAAAATTAACGAATAGAATTTACTAGAAAATAACAAGGTCGAATTTTGTTTTACTGCATCAAATTTCACACGCGAGAAAAATAGGTATAAATACCAATGTGTTTTCACAAATTTTCAGTCTTATTTTGCAGAGAAAAATTCCATTATAGAATTATATAACTGGTTGTATGGCTGGTTGAGAGCCGTGCATTCAGGCAATTAACACGGGTAAGTGTTTTGCCTGAACACGATCACTCTCAACTGGTGCAATATTATTAGTTGAATTTTTCGAAGAGAATTGATGGGTAATTTTTCAATTGAATTTATGTATGACTTTTCAGATCGAATTGATGAATGATTTTTGTTTTTCAATTGAAGTTATGGATAATTTTGTTTTTCCAATTGAATTTATGGATGATTTTTTGAATCAAATTTGTGGGTAATTTTTCAATTGAATTTATGGATGATTTTTCAGATTAAATTTATGGATAATTTTGTTTTTCCAATTGAATTTATAGATGATTTATCGAATTAAATTTATGGGATTTTCGAAGTAAATTTTATGGAATGGATACAATGAATTTCAAATGTATGTAGCCGATGTAATATGCTGAATAAATATTTTATATCTACAGCCTTAGTGCATCGAAACTTTTATTCCAAATGCTATGGTAAATTATTATTTGTTATTCCTTTTCTGGCCCACAGCCAACACATAACGCAAGAAAGCAAAATCTACATAGTACAGATTTGTGTAAGAGCGTGGAAAATCGCCAATGATATGTACCCGTGAAGACTCAGCGTGCGGAACGCAGGAGTTGGAACGTCAATATTATCCGTACATAGGGGAAATTGGAGGGTAAATGAGTAGTTTATTGGCTGCTCCTTCACCATCCGTTTTCTGTAAAATTGACATAAATTTTTAACAACAATCGGCTCAAAATCTCTAACACCGAGTAGTCCAGTGGGCACTCATTAACTACGAAATGAACATAAATAGATCTTAAGGACAAAGAGAGGGAATGGGTAGTGGGGAAAATTGCGAAATCGTTGCAACAGTTAAAATGAATAGCCATCGGAAAAAGATTAATCCGAACGACCAAAATCATGAAAAATAATGTTTTAAATAAGAATTAAATAAATTAATTTGAGTTGAGGCGGAAAATATGGGCGGGACGCTGCTCAAATTTTCCGAACTAATTCAAATACTTAACAAAAATAGTAACGTAAAAATGGAATGCGTAAAATAAGGGCGGAACGCTGCTCAAATTTTCCGAGTCAATGAAAATACTTTGTCGAAAACTGTAGAATAAGGATGAACCGTAAAATAAGGGCGGAACGCTGCTAAAATTTTCGAATTTACAAAAATACTTTATCGAAAACCGAAAAATATAGATGGACTACGGCTAATGTTGTATATCAATAAAAAATTTAACGCTGAGGAATAAGGAAGGATCCCTACAAAATCTTAATAAATATAACGATAATGATAAGGGTAATGGTAATTATAATAATAATAATATTGATAATAATAATAATGATAATGATAATAATAATAATAATAATGGTAATAATAATAATAATCATGGTATTTGTAGTAATGATTGATAATAATTATGATAACAATAACAATAATAGTAATGATCATAGTAACAATAACAATAAATATAATAGTAGTTATAGAATAAAAATAATAATATAGGTAATAGTAGTAACAATTAATAAAGGTAATACATATAATCGCAACAATGATAATGCTAATAACAATAATGATAAACATTGTAGTTATAATAGGGATAAGGGTGAAAGATATAATGTGGGTGTATTTCACATAACAAAGGGTGTACAGATCAAAGAATAATCTTCGACATGGGCAACAAGAAGAAGGACTATGAGAATAGACATAACAATGAATGATATGAGAGTATAGGTTAACATTTGAAGGAGATAGGAGAATAATGGGACCTAAGAATCAAAAGCGAGCACAGGTCTTCTATCGACAGCTCGTGAACCCGAGGGTTGTCCGAGCAACTACAGTACTAGCACATGGTACTCAATTTTTGCGGGCAATCCACCACTTGAACACATTACCAACGTTGCTTAGCAACGGGTGCCAAGTGGATCAGAATCATTTTGTATGGCGTTACGAGGGCAACTAGAAGGATAAGCAAGATTTGAAACACTGTAACCCACCATTATTATAATCACCATTACCCTTATCATTATCGTTATTATTATTAAGATTTTGTAGGGATCCGTCATTATTCCTCAGCATTAAAAATTAATTTTTTATTGATATACAACATTAGCCGTAACCCATTCTTATTTTACAATTTTAGACAAAGTAGTTTTGTTGGTTCGAAAATTTTGGCAGCGTACCGTCCTTATTTTTCGGTTCATCCTTATTCTACCGTTTCCGACAAAGCATTTTCACTGACTCGGAAAATTTGAGCAGCGTTCCACCCTTATTTTACGCGTTCCATTTTACGTTACTATTTTTGTTAAGTATTTGAATTAGTTCGGAAAATTTGAGCAGCATTCTGCCCTTATTTTTCAGTTTCATAATAATCTTATACCAACCGTTGAGTCGCATTTCACTTTTATTTTTCTATATTCTATAAGTATTTTAGTTGATTCGGAAAATTTGAGCAGCGTTCCGCCCTTATTTTACAGTTTTTTATGATAAGTGTTTTAACTATTCGCAAAAATTTGCGCAGCGTTCTGCCCATATTTTCCGTTTCAATTGACATAATTTATTTAATTTTTATTTAAATATTATTTTTCGTGATTTTGAGTCGTTCGAATCAATCTTTTTCCGATGGTTATTCATTTTAAGTGTTCCAACGATTTCGCAATTTTCCCCGCTACCCATTCCCTCTTTTTGTCCTTAAGATCTTTGTATGTTCATATTATAGTTAATGAGTTAATTGTTGTTAAAAATTTATGTCAATTTTACAGGAAACGGATGATATTGACGTTTCGGCTCCTGCGTTCCGCACGCCGGGGCCTTCACGGGCACGAACTATTGGCGATTTTACACGCACTTACACAGTTCGATAGTGTGTTTGATTTTATTAACTTGTGATGTGTCTTTGACTGTGGGCCGGAAAAGGAATAACAAATAATATTTTACCATAGCATTTGGAATAAAAGTTTCGATGCACTAAGGCTGTAGATATAAAATATTTATTCAGCGTATTACATCGGCCACATACATTTGAAATTCAATGTATCCGTTCCATAAAATTTACTTCGAAAATCCCATAAATTTAATTCGATAAATCATCCATAAATTCAATTTGAAAAATCATCCATAAATTCAATTAAAAAAATCACCCATAAACACGATTCGAAAAATCATCCATAAATTCAATTGGAAAAACAAAATTATCCATAAATTAAATTTGAAAAACAAAAATCATCCATAAATTCGATCTGAAAAGTCATCCATAAATTCAATTGAAAAATTACCCATCAATTCCCTTCGAAAAAATCATTAATAATATTGCACCAGTTGAGAGTGATCGTGTTCAGGCAAAACACTTACCCGTGTAAATTGCCTGAATGCACGGCTCTCAACCAGTTATACAACCAGTTATACAGTTCTGAAAGGAAATTTTTTCTCCGAAAAATAAGACTGAAAATTTGTGAAAACACATCGGTATTTATACCTATAATTTGGCCTTAACCTTGCGTGTTAGTTTTACTGCGATTAAACAAAATTCGACTTTGAAATTATTTATGTTATCTACATTAAATTTTTATTTATTTCTTAATTTAAATTGGTAATTTATTTTTAACATTTTTAATTAAATTTATTCGTCCAAAAATATTTTATTTTTATTCATTTAATTCATTAATTTTTAATTTTATATAAATGGTCATTTTACGGTCGAATTTTCTTGTTATTATGTTATTTTTTATGTAAATTTCGTGCGGTTCTTGGTGCATTTTGTATTTATTTTATTTTACTTTTTATGTTTTTGATTTTATATTTATTTATATTCTCTCAGATTTTAAAATGTTTAATTGGTGTTGTATATTATATTTTAAGTTATCTTGGTGCTGGGTTTTCGTGCTGTATTACTGGTGGGTTACAGGGTTTCGCTATTTGTTTGAATTATCCTGTGGTTGCCCCCGTAACGCTATACAAAAAGATTCTAGCGGCCACTTGGCACCCGCTGCTAGGCAACGTTGGTAATGTGTTCAAGTGGTGGATTGCCCGCAAAAATTGAGTATTATCGCTAGTACTATAATTGCTCGGACAACCCTCGGGTTCACGAGCTGTCGATAGAAGACCTACGCTCGCTTTTAATCATTTGGTCCCCTTGCGTTTAAATTTCTATTGTCTATCTAGCTGTTTTACTGGCATTAGTTTGAGAAAACAAAATGAGTGGTGGTTTTTATTTAACCCTTCTACAATGTTATTTCAAAACCTTACGAGGACCTAAATGCAATAAGAGATATGCGGAACTACAATATAACTAAATGATGGTTTATTTGTCTATTAAATACACTGATTAGAGAATCGAGCGGCTCGGCGCTTAGCCCGCTCCTTGCGTCCAGGTCGTCGACTAGTTGTTGAGGGAGTTATTGGAGTAGGGGTTTCGACAGTGATTGGCGTTGTAGATGGGATCGGATTCGCTTCACGATAGGCCAATTGAGCCGGGGCGAAAACTAGAGGGTAGGTTACCGCTGCTCCTTCTTGACAGGCGGATAACGCTACCTCTAGCCCCCTGATTTGAGTTTTTAGGCCTTGCACTAACTGTTTTTCTTCGGCCCACCCCTTCTGGGCCGCAGCTAGTTTTTGATATAATGGCTTGACTCTCGTGGGGTTTATCCACGTCGCTTTGATTTGCTGCGTTTCTTGGACCATCTGGACGAGTTGGTCGTGAAGATTCTTATTTGCCTGTCGCGCTCGGTTCAATTCATTTTGGAGTAGCTTCACGGGGTCCATCTCTAAAATAGTAAGGGTTGAAGTTGATGGAGACTAATACAAAGATAAGTGTTTTTACTTAAACATATTTATGAAATGAAAACTACGAAAATGAGAAAAAGAAGAGACAGAAGAAATTTTTCTAAAATCTATCATACTAATACTATAAAAAACGATAAAATGTTCAATCATTGAGGGTTAGTCGTCGGCGAGGAATCGTTTGATACCTTCTTCAGGAGAGTATCCAGGGATCACGAATACCGGTCGCTTGAGATTCCGGATTGGTCTTGGGGAAGGCGGGTAATTGCTAGCCAGCCGTCCTGCCGCTAGGTCATCTTTGACATTGGCCAGGTATTCCGCGGCTCGTGCTACATCTGCCTCGACTTGGCGCTGATGCTGTAGAAGGCCTTCTAGAAGCTCTTGGGCCTGCGTTAGGATGTCTTGTGACGGATTTGGTTCGTCTGACGTCTTCCTGAACCGTTTCATAAATTCCTCCGGTGATATTTCCTCTGGTTGGTCGTCTTCAGGCACATCAGGGTATCGCTCTTGATACACCCGATTCCATGCCTGCCTCCATTGTTCCACGATGTGAGCGGGTAGATCAACCATAGCTCCAGTGTGTCCTGAATGAAAAAATATGTTTTCACTCAGTATCTCTCCTGACATTTTTGATGGGGACGGTGATCTGATGGTTCGCCAAAAATGCAATCTCTCTTGTCATTTAAGAAAAACTCGTTAACTCGATCTTAAATGCGCTACAATTCATGGGACGTTGGACGTGTTTTACGAGTAATGCGTCTAGAAGAGAGGGAGACTGGTATTTCATGCGTTCTCGTGCCGTAAGGGTGCGTTAAAAAATCATCTTTGGTGTGCTGTAGGATAACATTGCAATTTATTCCTGATTGCGTTTACGTTAGTACATAACGGGTTTATTACTAGCGTTAAAATTGTGATAGGTGCCCGTTATTTGACTAGGCGTAAAAAATAAAAACGAATGAACAACTCTGTAATGACATTTTACAAAACAAACTAGATATATGTTTAAATAAAAAACAAAATAAAATGAATGAATAGTGTTGCAATAACATTTTATAAAAATATTCTTTAGATATTTATTAAATTTTGGAAGGAACAGAGTTTAAGGGCTTATCTTTTACAAAACGCTAACTTGATACTCACGTAAGATAAGGAGATTTTTTCATTACTGTTTCATTACTTGAAAATACAACCGTGATAAAGGCTATAAGATGCATATGTAATGTCTGACCCATTGATCGATTATTGGGGTAATTATTTGAGAGATTCATTCCACGGGAATTATAAATTGTTGGCGACTTCAAATGTGACCAAGATAGGGATCTTCACTTAATGATTTCCAATCAATTATTTGTAGCACTGCAGATCTATAGCGATTAACGAAGGTGTGTAGTCCAAACTGTCGTGTTTAGTGAGAGAATGGTTGGATTTGGGTTCATCTGGGTAAGAACCGTAATATATTTTATCAAATATGGTTTGATGATTTTAGGGTCGTCCCTATAACTCGAATGCGAACGTAAATTGGTTATAACAATAATTAATTAAAATTTACCTAAGGGAGCTTCGGTAATAATTGGGGATTCGAGCTCTAACTCCTCATCGGAAATATTTAGCGAATGCATGGTTTGATGAATGAGAAAAATGATGTAGATTCGGTTGTTGATGGTAAATATAATGCCGGTTGATTAATTAAAGTCAGACGGCAGGAAGTGGATGCCGATTATAATTTGATCATTTTGGTGAATTACCGGAAACGTCAACGGTTAGATTGTTTACCTTCCAATTTATAATCTACTAGATTTATTTTAGGCGAATGGATTATTTATATTTTCATCTCGAATCTGGTGAAATTCATTTTTGGTATATGAACTTTTATGATCGCATAGTCGTGGATTATTGGGTGAGTTATATGTTTTCATTGTATTTGAATATTTTCTAACCCCGTTTTTAAGGAAAAAATATTTGTATCGTACTTTCTAATTATGCTCTATTGGTGGGTTACAGGGTTTCAAATCTTGCTTATCTTCCTAGTGACCCTAGTAACGCCATACAAAATGATACTACTCCACTTGGCACCCGTTGCTAAGCAACGTTGGAAATGTGTTCAAGTGGTGGATTGTCCGCAAAAATTGAATACCATTGGCTAGTACTATAGTTGCTCGGACAAACCTCGGGTTCACGAGCTGTCGATAGAAGACCTATGCTCGCTTTGCTCGGTCCCTCATAAATAATTGTTCATGGTTAGTGCTTAATTGCCTGTGGAAAACTGAGACGTAATAGGGTTACTTATGACCGTATTGGTATGTAACTTTAAAAGAAAACGACTCAACTAAGGCTAAACTACTCTATTAAATCAAATCACATGATAAATATCTATGGTTTGGCATTCTGAAGTTGCGCTGCTCGACGTCGGGCACGTTCCTTACGTCCCGGTCGACGATTGTTAGTGGCGATGGGTTGCTCTGCTGTCTTGACTGCTGGTTGTGGCATTTGAGTTGGGGCGAAGATGAGCGGGTAGGTGACCGCTTCACCTTCTCGGCATACAGCTAGTGCGACTTCTAGCCCCCTGACCTGCGTTCGCAAACTCCGATTGAGCTGGCGTTCTTCGGCCCAGCCTTTTTGAGCTGCGGTAAGTCGTTGGTATAGGACTTTGGTTCGTTTGGGATCTAAGCACGTCGCTTTGATCTGCTGTATCTCACGGGTTAGTTGTAGGACTTGATTAAGTAATTCGGCATTCGCCTGTCTCGCGCGATCTAACTCCGTCTGTAGAATCCGTAGAGTGGACATTACTGAAAATAGATGGATTTTACTCGTCAATTTATGGTCGGCTTAAATGTTTTAAAAATCTTTCAGACAACTCAACATTCATTTTCAGTTATATAAGAAAAGAAATTCACACGGTTCTAATTTTTATTGCTATTTAATCACTATGATGTCTCGTTCGTCCGTTTATTCATCCGGGCAGAATCTTTCTAGGCTTCTTTTGAGAGCCTCTACTGTGTATGGACGCCTAGTGTCCCGAACCGGACGAGGTGGATGGGCGACGGCGATCCGCCCAGCAAGGATGTCATCCAGCACATTTGCAAGGTACATCCTTGCCTTGACTACTTGTGAGTCCACCTGCTCCTGCACCCGCTCCCAATGGGTGAGGAGGTCCTGCGCATTTGCAAAGATTTCAGCGGCTGGGTATTCTTGTCTCACTGATTCGAGAGGGTCGCTACTCGGATTCCGTGCTTTCCAAGGGATAGAATAAGGCCACTGTGACCGGGGTCTTCCTATTGCGTCGGTGGTTCGTAATCTCATTTCCGAGCGTTTTTTCTGAGTAGTAATCTGATTGTTGGACATACTCTGTAACGATTGAAATTTAAATCATGGAAAATGATAGTGTGGGGAATAGGGTCTTTACTATATTAGTTAAAGCGAGTTTAGGTGGGTCAAGATTTGGTGCATTTAGCGACTAACATGGAGGTTTTCCTAGACTTGATTTATCTGCAATAAATAAACCAGCATACAAAACATTTTAGTGTGAAGAAGGGTCAACTATTTTGTGAGATTCATAAGATTGTCATTTTGGCAATAGGTATTTGGAAGGCATTAGTTTTAAAGCTTGGCGCTTGGATGCTAATTTCAATTATAATTTGTTTCTGATTAAAGTTTTTAAGAAATCTGATGGGTTTATAATTTATGGATTTATTTCGAGTTTAAAAAAAACAAATTGATAGCAACGGCTTAGGCTTAAAATTAGATTTCAAAATTGGTCACTTCTATGTTCGAGACAAATATTTTCTTGCTATGTTTATGTTATCGACCGGACGGCGTGCATGAATTAATTAATTCTAGATGTTAATTGAGCCGCCTAACGAATTCCATTGTCTCGAAATTTTTAACTGTCTCTCTCAGAACATTCGGTTTATGGACATATTTGCCATTTTGGGGATCCCGTAATTTTTGGAATTTATTAACCTTCTCGGATGGGGGTTTTCTCCGATCTCAAGTAATCGTGATATCATTTTATCCTCCTCGGAATTTAGCTTGGAAAAGTGGATGAAGAAAACTGTTCGTATTGTTTCAAAATACAATCACTCGGGTCGAGACTTATCTATTCATTCTCAGAAATCCAGTGGTTATTACATTCGTCTGGCTACTTAATTCGATCGTATTTTGGTTCAATCCCCACCCTATTCATTCGATTTATGTTAACCCTCTCTGTCAACTTCATCATTTATTAGTCGTTAAAGATTTCAATTAATTTATGATTCTGATTTATTGGTAAACTCTTAATCTTTGCACAACTACAACACAGCCCTAACTTGTCGAACACTATCTAAATAATATTCCAATTTTATTGTTAATCCTAAATTTTCGAACTGAATGTTTTCATTTATTCCACTGTACTATTGGATTTTAATTTATTATGGATCGCAATATTTGCTTACCTCACCGATATGGTCTCGGTTTGTGATTAATCCTATATCCTAGTAGGTACGATTTTTATTTCCTATGATTGTTAATTGTATCAGAGTTAACAAATAAAATTTGATTTTCGTCTCAGTTATCTACTTTACTTACTTTATCAACAAGATTTTATTTTCATTAATCGAAAATTTTATTTAATTTTTCTTACAAACAAGATTTTATTCTTTATTAAACTTTGCCAATTTTTTGTTACAATTAAGATTTTCTTTTATATCATATTAAATCGCTTTACCGTTGAGATTCTATTTCCTGTTAACCATAATTTTATTAAATTCATTTTATTTCTTATTAATCATAATTTCATTAAATTCCTACTAATCATAACTTTATTTGATTTCTTTCATTTCCTATTGATCAGAACTCTATTGAATTCGTTTTATATCTTCATTAAATTTCTTTCATTTCCTTTCAATCATAACCTTATTCGTTTTATTTCATATGAATCATAACTTTATTGAATTCATTTTATCAATCATGACTTCATTAAATTCATTTTACTTCATCTTAATCATAGCTTTATTCGTTTTATTCCATCATAACTTTGTTAAATTTACTTTACTTCTATTAACCATATCTTTATTAAATTCATTTTATCTCTATTAATCGTATCTCTATTAAACTCATTTTATGGCATTGACACGGAAGTGGTTATATCAGCAATTTCAATTTACGTTACCCCGTACCCTTTTCCTTTAATTGATCTTAAGGCATAGTATGTTTATATTATAGTTATTGAGTGCCCACTGGACTACTCGGTGTGGTGATTTTAAGCCGTTTGTAAGATAATTTTAGGTCGATTTTACAGAATTGAGAAACGAGGAAGCAGCCAGAGACTTCTTCCTTATTTCTCGCTTCAGCTATAGGGATAAATATTTACGATCCGACCGCTGCGTTGCGCACGCTGAGTCTTCACGGGTGCATATCATTGGCGATCTTCCACGCACTTACATGCATCTGCACTATGTTGATTTTGCTAACTTGCGTGATGTGTCGGCTGTGGGCCGGAAAAATTTCGACAGTTAAGATGTTAATTTTATAAATTTATGAAAACATATAAATACATATTAATAAAATTTATTAATCATGAAACAAATAAAGTTACCCATTAACCATTCCAAAAATCATCAAACATAAAATAAGGCATAAAATAGCATAACAGCATAAATACCTCTCCTCCCACATCAACGCCGAGCAGAGCTCCATTGAGATGCAAGGTCGTGATGTGGAAAGAGGGTTCCAATATAAATGATTCTCACCTAAAAAATTTAAAATAGATTCGAAGTAGTTGAGTTTCAAAAATAGTCTAACAATTTAACAGAAATTGGTTAGTTTTCAAATAAATGGTTTTTAAGAAAAATTTCACAATTTTCGAAAAATGGTTGTTAAATGTGAAAATGGATCAGTATTTATACCTAATTGTGTGACGTGTAAAATTTGATGCAGTAAAACAAAATTCGACCTTGTTCTTTTCTAGCAAATTCTATTTTTTAATTTTTATATTTCTTGATTTATTTTTATAATTTTTTATTTAAAGTTTTTATTGAATTATTGCTAATTCAATTTTTCAATTTAAATTCCATTTTAATGAACTTTAATTGATTTTCCTAATTTCGTCGAATTTGTCGTGTTTTCTTGTTGTATTTGTGTAGGTATCGTGCAGATCTTGGTGCATTTTGTTATTATTTTATTTTATTTTTAGGTTTATTATTTTATATTTAATTCTTTTATTTCTTAGATTTTATAGGGTTTATTTGGTGTTTTTCAGGTTTATTTTAAATTGCGTGTTGTATCTGCGTGTGTGTTTCTGATCCATTTAAACATTTATCAAGGCCATTTACGTTCTGGCCCAACATAAAACACTCGGGGGTCCGTAAAATTGCGACCCGCAATTTCAATTGATAATACATACAATTTCGTTTTCAATATTCACATTCCTAAAAATGTCTACGGTAAAGTTAATCATCAAGATAAAGATGGACTTAAGGTCCGGCTACAGTACATAATCAAAAAAAAATTGGATAGTTCAATATCAATGTAGATCAATATTAGTTCGTATCACTGTAAGTCAGTATGAGTTTTAGTAAATTCAGTTCAAATCAATGTAAATCAGTTCGAGTTAGAAAAATCAGTTCAAATCAATGTCGGTTATTGTAACTCAGTTGTACTTGTTTTCGAATGAATCGCTGACGGCTTGGGTTTCACTTTCGAGCTGGGTTGATCTTGAAGGGTGATTGATGGAAATCTGCGAGAGTCTTGTCATTCCGTTGGTTTTGGTAGTTTTTTGAATTTGGGTGAACATTCTTCTGACTTTTTGGATTTGGGGATTCTGCCTTTGCTTGTTGTTTGTTAGGCCGAGGATAAGACAACATATTAGGAGTATTATGTTGGATGTTACACTAATCGGTAGTATAAGTTCGATTGATAGACTTGTCATTGCATGGGGTTCATTTTTCTGTTTGATTTGTTTTCCTTGCTGCTTTTTGATTGATAGGACAATCTTTTGAATTTCTTGAATTATTTTATTATTGGGATTTGCTTTGGCTTTTCTTTGAATTTGTTTGATGATATTTTCTAGGGTTTTCTTTATCTCTCGGTTTTCATGTTTTATATCAGCTATCTCTTCATTATTTTTCAATAGGGTTTGTACCATTATTTGGGTTTTCTCGATATTCTGTTTCAATTCGTCTTTGTTTTCTTTTGTGGGGCATTGCATACATTGGAGGTTTATTTGTTGACATTCCTCATTATTGGGGTTGTTGCAAATTTCTTTGTAATCGGCACAGGTGCTATCCTCTCTTCTGAAAGGTTGGGATTTCTCGCATTTTTCTAATGGGTTTTCAGTATTACACTTTCTCATTATTATCATCATTATTATCCACAGGTTTGGGTTCATAACTTCTATTTTCGAATACATACTCAATTTTATATTTATTTACAAGATTATTTTGTTTATTTACAGTGGAGTTTAGCCCTTTTTTATTCTTTCTCTTTTTCTGGGGTTGAGTGTATCGCGCACTCCTCTTTAGTTTTATTTTCTGAGAATCTCATTATCAGGACTTGGGCTTTTATCAATCGCTCGGTTAGTTTTGGGAGTTCTTTTATTCGCTCTTGGTTTTCTTTGATTAGTCTTTGTTGCTTTTTTATTTTTATCTGAAGATTTATTTCTTTCGCTTGCTTTCTTTTAAGTTGACGTTTACTATTTATTCGTTTAGCTGTTTGCTTTTCCAGCTTTCGTCTCGCTTCCTGGAGCTGTTCTGTTAGCGTTTTAATCTCATCTTGAGCTTGTTGATGGCTTTCTTTTATCTCTCTGGCTTCTTTACAACTGTCTTCTAGTTGTATTACATATCTCTGTTCGCTCTTTCTACTATCTCTCATTCGTTCTGCTTCGGTTTTCCAATAATCTTCCAGGATTACACGAGTCTTTATTTCGGCTAATTCTCGTCTCAATCGTTCATTTTCTCTCTTTTGACTTCTGTTCTCTCCCATGCTGGACGTTAATTTTCGTTTTATCATATTGGTTAGTTGCTTAGATTGTATTAACTGATGGTTTATCCGGGCGATTTCTGAATCTTGTTCCTCCACTAACTCTTGCCATTCCTTTCTTTCGGCTCTCCATTTTTTACTGTAATATCTCAGTGGGTCTTGCTCGATTGGTTCTACTAATTGAATTGGGCTTGGTACGTGTTTTCCGTCTTCTGGATTCATTCGGATTTCTACTTCGTTCAAATTCATGCTAAATATACATCGATTACAATTTTTGTTTTTTATCATTTTTATTATTTTATTATCTTTTTACACTTTTTACAATTTTTCCTCCTTCGATTTATACTATCGTTCCGTCCGTCTCCCCGAATCCTTCATCGGGTTCGGCGGGTACTTGAGTTAGCATTTCCGTCGGATATAACGGCATAAGCAGGATTGGTGGTCGGTTTTGCAAGGTATTTATCTCTTCACGCAAGGCATTTGATATTTGAATCTCTTCGTCTAAGAGATAGGCAAGATATTCCGTATTTTCTGTTAACTCTTCTACTTGCGTTTCCAATTGATGCGTATTTTCCAACGCTTTTAGCTTTTCGATCTCTGTCCTCAAGTTCTGTTCATTTTCCTCATATCCTTGCTTTATCGTTTTGATCTCTGCTTCAACTTGTCCTTTCAACTGTTCATTAACTTCATGTTGATGTCTCAACTGAATTTCTTTAAATACTGCAACTCCTCGGTGTCCATTCACCTCCTGCTGGAGTTCTGTTATTTTCTCGTTTAATTGTTGGTTTTGCCGTCTTTCATCGGTTAGTTGATTTCTCGTTTCTGCTGCTCTCTTGTCCATATCGTTGGATTGTTGTTCATATTCTTTTTCGTGTCTCCTGAGCCTTCTTATTGTGCCTTGTCTGATTTTTTCCCGAAATTCTAAGTTTTGGACCTGCTCATTTAGTTCTTCGATTGTCTCTTTCTGCACTTCGACTTGTTCCCAAAGCTCCCAATCTTCCGTATTTAGTATCCTTTTGGGTAACAATCTTATCTCTTTTTTGGTTTCCTGATACTGGTCCTTCCATTTTCCTGCTTCTAATTTAATCCAACTTTCTTTCTTTTCCGTTTTTATTTGTTGTATTCGTCTTTGTCGATGAGCTTCGTCCTGCTCGATCTGCATCTCTTTTACTCTGGTTTGTTGGTACTCAACTTCCTGTTCTAATTTCACTATATGATTAAATTGTTTTACGTTGGCGTCTTCAAATATTCTGCACTCTATTCGCCATTTTCTTGCTTGATCAGTTATCTGAGTCAGCATTCTTTCTTGTCTATCGTCTCTGGGCTCTCTAATTTTCTTTGATGGTTTTGGCCCTTGATTTCTCAGCTTGTTGACTTCCTTTTTCGCATCTTCCCATTTAGCTTTGTATGCTCTGGTTCTATCTTCCTCTTCGGTTATTTGTTGGATATAATGTCTGATCCGCGATTCCCAATTACTTCTTGATTGTTCTCTGTCTTCTGTCCATTTGATTTTCCAGTATCTTGCTTGTCGTTTTGCCCACTCTTTGGCTTGTTCCATATGGGTTCTCTTGGTCTTCTCTATTCGGTATTGGGTGCTAATTTGCCCAATTTCCTCCTGCATTTGCTGTATGATCTTTATCGTCTCCTCTCCTTCTTCTCGTATCTCTACTTCTTTATCTTTTATCACTTCTCTCAGTCTTTCGATTTCAATTTGTTGATCCTGCTTCTCTTGCTCTAGAGTTTGTATCTCTTTCCTTTGATTTCTGATTCTAGTTTGGTTCTGCATAAATTCCTTCATCATTTCCTCTTCTCGCTCTTGGTACGTTTTCTCTTTTCCTTCCGGGTAATTTATTTTTTGTTCTAGTTGTTTTTCCCACTTTTCTCTCATCATTTTCGTTTTTAGGGTCTCTTGTACTAATTCCTCTTCTGCTGTTAGTAGCATTTCTTTTAATTGTACCGTTCTTTGTCTCCATAATTCTACTTCCTCATTTATTATTTTTATTGACTCTGGTTGATCTTTGATTGCTGATTTTGTCTCTTCAGCCTCTTTTACAATTTCTTTTGTCTCGTTTGGATTCATAATTGTTTCTAAATATTAATAATCGATTATTTTCTCTTTTCAATCATCTCAAAATTTTATCATAATTTACATCATCTCATATTTTTGTGGTTTTTGAGTTTTTATTATTTTTTGTTTTTTCGTTTATCTCTATTTACACTTTTTACACATTGTTTTCGTTTTTCTATCTACTGATCAGCGAAACGGAATCCTTTGATCCGCCCGTTGATCGACTTTCTACATACTGGGCATATATTGACTTTTATCCCGCATGCCTCACATGTGACCATATGTCCACAAGGCATATAAATTATTTCTACATTTTTTTGCCAACATGTCACGCATTGATACTGCTCCAAAATAGCTTCTTTTATTATTGATTTTTCGCGATTTTCTTTAGGTTTTTCTTGATATCGCTTGATTGCTCGGATTATTGCTTGTGTTGAGTCATACCATTCTAAATTATTAGCTAACCTTTCCTGGATTATTTTCCTCATTTTTTGAGTGTCTATTCCTGATAATAGCATTATGGTTCTCGTTTTTGGTCGATCTAAGATATCTTCTATTTGCTGGTTGGTAATTATTATTTCGATATTCTTTGACTCTTTTTCTTGTTTATACATACATTTTCCTTTATGTTTTAGCTTTTTGACATTCTGATCTGGTATTGGTTGTTGATTTTTACATCCTTCGCACATTATTCCTCTGGCTATTTGGCAATATCCTTGGCTCGCAAATTCCGCTGCTCTTGGGTTTCCTTTGAAAGTTTTAATTCTCTCTTCGAATGTTCTATTTATAGTCTCCTTTTCCCAGATTAGTTCTGTTGGATCTTCGAAATTCTTTATTATCGTTATCTTTTTCTCACCTCCCTTTTCCTCGCTGTCTAATTCTGCTTGTCTGAGTCCTTCTGATCTGTTCATCGCTTGGTTTCTTACATCAATATTGATTCTAAATGGGCAGGTTGGAATTTCCTCAGGTGTTCTCGTTTAGCTGTCTCTCCTTTTTCCCATTTTGCGAGTTTTCCTTTACAATAGATGCATGTTACTTCATCCGGTAGTTCTGGTGTTCCCGTAAAATAGAATCCTTGTGCGGCCATTTCTTGACTTTGTCGTTCGGTAAACACTTTATTATCTTTAAAAGTTAGATATCTCTGTTCCTCTTTTCTCAGTTCCTCGTTCCTCACTCTCATTTGTGAGTATATCGCTTTTATGGTTTGCGTTGGCCGTCTTGTTCCGTCGTAGTCTTTATAGTATATAATTGCTGCTGCTAGCGTATTAACTTTCTCTTCCTCTTCTGGTTTTTTCCATAGTTTCGTCCATATCGAATCTGGTCCTTCTCTCATCTGTATCGTTATCTCTTCGTTGGTTCCGCTTGCCATCTAAATATTGTCATTATTTTTGAATTTTTTGTTTTTCTGATTTTTCTGGTTATTTGTAATTTTTTGATTTTTATTTGGTTTTTTCTATTTTATTTACATTTATTTACACTTTCTTTCTCTCTTTACAACGTCTTGTCTGGCTTCTCCACTTCTAATTTTATATACAGATTATCTTCTCGCAAGAATCCTTCTCCTCTCAATCGTTGTTGTGGATAGAAACGTGGTGTTCCAATTGCTGTATTCCAGTCGGTTGTTGGTCTTCCCATCTGTGGTTCGTTTCCTGTTCTGATTGGGTTACGATAATCCTCTTGTCCTTTCATTGTTAATATCATATTTTGTTTAAAAGGCCATGTTAATAGCTCGTCGTAATCTCCTCTTCCTACTCTAATGAAGACACTGATGTGGGTGCCTGTTGCGTTCCCATCCCCATTTGGATACAGTCTAATACCTAATTTATATCCGTTTTCCCAACTGTATATTGGTGGACTATCTAGAATTCTTTGTGTTCCATCTTTTGCTCTCTGGAGTTTTTCTGCGAATTCGGTTATTTTCCAGATAAATGGTGTTGTAGGATGTTTTCTGGCTACAGAGCTGTTGGTTTCTAATTCTTTTAGGCTGTTGGTCATCTGTTGCATTTTCTTTTCCATTTCGATCATTTTCTTGAGGGTGTCTCCTTGGCTTCTCTCGAAATTCTTTCTAGACTCTAATATTTCTCTTATTATTGCTTTTTGTGCATCATTTTCTGTTCGTAGGCTTTTTACCTCCCATGCCAACATTCCTATCGTTTTCATCATAATTTCGGTATGTTCGATGCTATTTTCCATCATGTGTTTTTGCATTTCCGCCATTGGTAGTTGCGTTTGACAATTGAATAATTCTAACGGGCATTTGACTGGTTTGCCGCTACATTCGTTCCAATGTTCCTTTAGTTTGACTTTATCTTTCTTGTCGCAGTTGTTTGCGCATACTCCTTCATATCGATCGCATATTTGTTCCTCTTTTGGATTCCGATGTTGCATTTCTATTTTTATCCATTCGTCGATGACTCCACAGAATTCGCATTTTTCCTCCCTCTTGATACATATTTTGTGATGGTCTTTTATCGTCTTTTTCGTTGTGATGGTTTGACATTTTTCGCATAATATCTCGTTATGTTCGCATTCATTTGCGTGATTTTCGGCTTCCTTCATAAGTCCTTTCCATTCACACTCTTTTTACTCGACATTGAACTAATAGATTATTGATTTCTTTATTGGTGGCTTTATCCATTGTTGTAGGGTCTTCGTCTCTTTCGATCGTCTCGTCGCATCCAGGGCATTTTTCTGTTTGTGTTTCTATCACTTCTATCGTACACTCCGTGCATATTCTGCATCCGCATTTCGTCTGTCTCGCTCCAATCAGTAATTCTTTACATTTACAACACTTTAATCTTTCCTTGATATCGTTCACCATTCTAATCTTATTTTTCATTATTCGTCTCGTAGTTTCGGATGGATTCTCGCTTCTTCTAATTCTCTCGATGATTGTCTCCATATCTACAAAATTTTTCTGATTACTTGACGTTGCTTTACTTCTATCGCTTTATTTATACATATTTACACAGTACGCTTTATTTTACTCTACTGTTGAATCCGGTTCTGGGGTGAATTCTGGCATTGATGCTATCCATTCCACCCAACTTGCTGGATCTACGTGCTGTTGGTTGTTACGTAGTCTTCTAATTTCGTCAGCTTGCCATCTAACTTGATCTGCTAATTGTTCGTTTATTCTTTGTAATTGTAGTATTGTTCTCTGTTGCTCTTCTAGTCTTATGGCTTGTTGTAGGCCTCTGTTCACACTTTCCGTTAATACTAGATGAGTATTTGTCCACTGAGTTTGCGCATTGTTCGTTATTAATGTCATTAATTCGCATTGTCGTCTCCACGTTGCCTCGATTCCTTGATCTTGGTATATTCCTTGATTTAATTCTACAATCTCTATAGGTACATTGGCAGCTGCTGGTTGTGGTATTGCTTCTGTGAATGGTGGTATTCTCACTTGGTTTGGTTGGTTTACGTCATTCGGATTCATCTGTTGGTTATAATACATCATTAATTCATCGGTATTCATTCCTGTTTGCTTATTGTTTCTAACACATTTTGTACAATATTTATAAATATACATACCATTACTACTATTATACTACATAATATTTTACACTATATACAATGTCTCTTTTTCGTTTTACACCATCGTCTCTGGGGACTCTATACGCAATGTCCGTATATCCCCATATTTTTCATTCATTATCTGGTATACATCAAATTCGTTGGACCATTGTTGTGCTTCGATAATGGGCGGTTCTTTTAACCAGAGTCCGCTTGTGCTAGAGTTTCCTATGTTTCGTATTCTTCGGTTCTTTCCTGATCATATTGTTCCTAATTTCGATATCGGTAATGAATTTTCTACCGCTGGCCATAACTTTTCTCGCTGGCTTCTTCTGCATTTGGTTAGTTCTCACTTAATTGCATTTTATTAGCATTACTATGTCCTCGCTTATTATTTGTTGTTGGTTATCCAGGATCATTTTTATCATGTACTTCTTTTCATTAGGTGCATGGTTGGTATTTTCTTTTTTGCATTGTTGTCTCCATTATTCCTTCTTTGGTTGTACATTTTAAGTACTGTCTGAGTGTAATGCTTCATAATTGAAAGTGGCTGTCGTCCATTAATCATTCCTTTTTGCATGTTTCGTTTTTCCTTCAAGTGGTCTTTATTATAGGTTGATCCGTCGCATTATGACTTGACGTGGTCGCTTTTATCCGTTCTCCAATGTTCCATGAGTTCCCTTTTGGACTGTTTATTACATATTTTCCCAATTTCTCTTTGTTTGGATTCGGATGACTTTTGATTCTTATACCTTGCTTGTTTCACCATTGAATTCTCTCTATTTACTGGTCGTTTTCTCTTTAGGTTCGTATACGCTTTTTGTGATAAGCGTTTTCCGCCTGTATTTCTCAATTAACTATTTCTTGCTCATCTGCTGCCATTTACTCGTATGGTTATTATTACTGCTTTTACTTCTCTGACTGTGCGTTGATTACGGTTTCTCTTTTGTTCCTTTTTCTGGATGGTTTGTCGTATTGCTTCTAGTAACTTTCTTGTTATTGATTGTCCAGTAATCATCTCTTCCTTTTCTGAAGTGTACTATGTACTTTCCACGCTTGTCTTTTAGTTGGGATGCGAATATTTTGGTTTGATATATCATTTGAGTTGGACATTGATTCTGCTCATATCGTCGTTCTCTTTAGTTTCGAATATTAAAACCTTTGTCAATGGTTCTTGGCCCATGTTTTCAACTATTATCTCTTCTCCATTCTTTGTTATTCCACTTTTATTTATATTTCTTATATTTTCTCGTGCTCGTCGTTGATAAGTTTCTTCTTTTGTGTTTTGAATTTTTCTCCAGGGGTTTGGCTAGTGTGCACGTTATTATTATATCATTTTGCACATATTAATATTCCGCATTTCCTTCTAGCTATCCCATTCACATTTCTTTCCTGCTTTATATTCATTTTCCAAACAATCGATAATTTTGTCTTTGTATACATACTTGTTCAATGGTTTCTATTCCTCTGTTTATTATTCGCAATTTGGCCTATTCCTGGACTTTTACTTGGATTTTTACGTTTCTATCCTCCTGTAGGACTCTACATACATTTCTGGTGGCCTTTAGCATGATGATGAGTTTTCGGATCGTATTTCCATTTCCCTGGTTTCCTATGGATCGAATTGGCAATTACTGCTTGGATTCATCGTCAGTTGTAAGCAGGTATTCCTTTGCCTTTGCGCTTTCCTTTCTCGTTTATTTGTTCGCGTATTTCTGTAACGCATTTTTAATATTCCTTTGTGATTGTTTTCGTCAGCCTTCCTGTTCAAACTTGATGTAACGTGATATTTAATATCATTATTTTTTGTAGCAGGGTCGGTCGTCTTTGATTTCTTTCCTTTGTTTGTATTGACATCATCCCTCTGTTTTCGTTGTCCCTCGTTATTGTGTTGTTCGTTTCTTGACGGTTCTCGTTTGATGATATCCTTTTTCTGCTTGTTGTGAGGAGTATTTTCATCTCTGAGTATTTTGAATGCGTCTTGGCTTTTGTTGTCACTTTCCTCCTCTCCCATTATTAATTTCATCCGGGGTTTCCTTTGGGAAATTGTCGTCCTCGACATTTATATTTCAATTATTTCCTCGGTATACTTTTATTATTCTTGCTTTTAGTATCGTTCCCATCTCTTTATGCTCTTGTGTTGCTCGCTTGATAGATCTTATTTGCTTTCGATGCATCTATGTTTATGTCAATAGTGATTGCCTTTCGTATCTCCGATTCCGTGATTGCTCTTCTTTTGGATGGTTGGTGAATTTCAGTCCCTTACCACTTCAACATGGGCTTATTGTCTTTGGAATGGATATGAGCATATATTGTTTCGTTTAATTAGAACGTTTCTGTTTCTTACCATATAGTTTATGTGAATACTTTAAGTGAGGTGAACTTTCGTAGGTCCATTTCATTCAGGTTTGGCTGCTGCTTCGTCTTGTTTGGCGCGCATCGATACTTCCATAATGTTTGGAATTGTTTTTACCCATCATTCTCTTTCTCTAATTGTCGCGATTACTGGTTATAAATTTTATGCGCTTGCCTGTTCTGGATTTTGAGTCATTAGTGTAAGTACATTTGTTTCTACCATTGTGCTTTGTTCTTTGAACGATTTGATCTGTTTTAGTAGTTCTCTCAGAACTGGTTGTAGAGGCATCTGCTGCAATGCGAACATTAATGGTGTTTTGTCCCTCTTCGTTGGGTATGTTTGAGGCGTTCGCATTTCTGCATAAGTTGATTATATCCATTACTATTCTTTGAGTATTTCTGTGTTGTACTGCAATATGTAGAGGGTTATCGTTTCCTTCCACATTTCTGCCATAGTGAAGATTCATGGTTATACTCTCTTTATCGTCCATTTCTGGTGGGCCTTTCTAGCTCCTTGCATAATCCATTGCGATTTTCCCGCTTTGTTTACTATTCTACCATCCTTTTCCTTCGACCCATTCTGGCATTATCTCTCTGATAGCTTTGACTCCATTTATATCCATCTTGTCTACATTGTCTTGAGTTGCGTTTCAGAGCTTATGTAGTTCAATCTGGTGTAGTGTTCCTCTACATGATTGTTTGATGTCGCTTCTATTTTTCGGTCATCGTTAGTCCGTTGTATACTCAGTTGTTGAGTTTGATCTGTTGCCATACCCTCGATTTTCTGGGTTCTTTGTCTTGTTTCGTATTGCTTTGCATCTGCTCCGTTCACGTAAATAGGTCTGGTGAGTGGCGGTTGTTGATAGTTAAACTGAGCATTGTTCTCGTTTTACATACATTATTTCGTATGGTCGCTTTACCACATCTTTGTAATTTTTCTGGTCTACTCCTGGAATTAATTTCTGGCGTCGCAATTATTACGCCAATCTCCAACCTGAAAAGATTATGCTCACGTACATCCGCCTTTTTGTTCTGTAACTCTTGTAGCTCTCTTGATTAAATCTAATATTTCATACTGCTGTTCCAGATTCTTGGCATTCGCTTCTTTAATCCTGTTTACATAATCGGTCAATTCCTGTAAATATACTGTGTTATATTGGTGGTTGATAATTCTAAGTCTATCGGCATTTACTTCTCGGCAGTACATCAATGAATGGACTCATTTTAAGTTGCTGAGTGTATGACATTCTATTAAGCCATAAGCATAGATTTATATATCTTATCCAATCTTTTTGGTGTCTGCTTACATAATTTGACATACATTTCTATTAGTATACCATAATCGTTTCGGTTGACCCATTGTCTGCGGGTGGTACGGTGAACCTGTTCTCGCTGCGCAATTCTTGAGTAATTCGTTAACTTCCTCTATTATTTCGCTCATAGTTGGGTCCTTTGCGTCAGTTAGGATCTGTTTGGGTGTTCCAATTCTACACATATCTCTTCATTCTACTTAGGATTCGCCGCTATTGTTCTGGCTTTTTGATCTTGGTATTGCGAATGCTTCCTTTTTTATGGAATTTGATAAATAATCTGTTACTACCAATATATAGATATTCCATGTTGGTTTCTGTAATGGTCCTACTACAATCCATGCGATCATTGTCATGGGCTTCTGGTGGAATTGGCATTGGCCTTTAATGGTTGCTTTCAATTTGCTTCCTGTGCTTTTTCTGTTGCACATAATTAGGCAATTCTTTTATCCATCCTTTTACTCCTCTCGATATTTGGCCTAATAATAGTTTTTGACGTAATCTTGCTTCCCGTCTTTTTTGCTGACATGTGTCCTCCAGTTTTCCATCATGATATTGCATTCAGTACTTTTTTCGTCTACTTTCTGGTAAGACATAAGTTTTTTCTCGCATCCGATTATAATAAACCATCCTTTTCTCCTGGTATATCGATGTCTATGCTTTTCCATATGCTTCTTTTAATTTACTGTTGTTTGTCGAAAGATTTTCATATCATTAGTTTCCAGAAATCGATTAGTGTTTTTATTCTCGTCTTCCTTGCTGCTCATTTCTCAGTTTGTTAAAATCGATATCTTCTGCGATTATCATGTCATATTCGTCTTACATCTGATCCAATCAGTTCCTCAATACAATCTTGACACCTACAAATCTGCTGTTAGCGTTGCTTTTTCCTGATTTATTTATATATACGGTGAGTAGTCTATGCCAACTGGCATCGCCTATCTCATTAATCTGCTCGATGCTTCTTTGTGTTGGCCTAACCATACTTAATGGTGGTATCTGTAGTGATATATATTCGTGACCCCATAATAAATATTGAAGTGTTTAATAAGCTTGGATTATTCGCTAATGCTTCTCTTTCAGTCCGGAGTAATTCTTTTCATGTTTCTTGACGTCGACCTGTAATATCCAAACTCGTTTCTCTTTTCTCGTCATCCATTGTCCTAGAACTGCTCAGATGGCATATCCACTGCTCTGTTGCTAACAAAACGGTGTTCTTAAAATCTGGTGCACGAGTATTGGTGCTGATGATCAGTTTATCTCTGAGTGTTTCAAGGCTGTTTGTTGTTCCTGCTTCCCATATAACGGGTATCTTTTTTGGTTAACTCTTGTTATGGGTGCGCAATGGTTGCATAACTTTTTAATGAATTTTTCGATAATATCCACATAAGCCTAGAATTCTTGCACTTGCCGTGACTGTCTTTTGTGCTGGGCAATCTTTATCTTTTTCGATTGTTTCTTGGATCTGCGTTCTGGCCTTTCCGCCACACAATGTGTCCTAAGAAGGGTAACCTTTTTCCTTTGGCCCAATCGCATTTTGATGGTTTCAATTTCAATTGATCCATCTGTCTCAGTCGAACGAATTTCATTACGGATATCTTTTAATGTTGCTCGAAGGTGCTAAATTAAATTCATAAATCAATCAATTCATATTACCTCATTGTTTATTGCCGTGCGTCACAAAAATTCATTACATCTCTGAAATGAAGCTGGTGCGTTGTTAGCCCAAAAGGCATTTTTCTTGAATTGGTATAAAATCTTTTCGATAGTTAAAAGCAGTGTTTGTTCTCTGTCTTCCTCTTTGATTTTATTGTGCAATAACCACTTTTTAAGTTCTAGGTGATTGTGAAATAGCGTGCTCCGTGTAGGTGTTTTGTAAATCTCTCTGTTTATATCTGGTAGCGGGTATGTATCCCGTTTTGTTACCGCGTTGAGTCGTCGATAATCTATACAGAACCGTTGTGTTCCGTCTTTTTTCTTGTACCATGATCACTGGGAATTGCCATGGAGCAATTGGTTCGATTATCCTTGGTCTAACATCTTTTGAACTTCTTTTTCTGCTTCTGATTTTGAGCTTCTGCCAATCGATATGGCGTTGTAGGTCTCTCTCGTATCGTCTGTTAGTGTATGGGTGTGTTGGTGTTACATCGTTGTGCCGAGATCTAAGGTCGGAATGCTGCAAATATATCTTTTAATTCCTTAACAGTTTTTGTAATTGTTCTTTCTCATTTTCGTTTAGTAGCTGACTGTCGATTGTCCATAATTTTTCCTCAGTTCCTTCAGTTTTTGCTGTTGGAAGTTCGATATCCATCATCGGTGTTAATTTTCCCAATCGTTCGTTCTCATTTAGATGACTTTGTCTCCTCATCGAAAGTTTGTAATGTGATACGGAATTTCACTTGTTATCGTTTACATATACTATCTTCTCTGGCTAATGCGTTCTCTCCTTTTTCTTCAAATTTGTGATTCGGTTCAAAAACCATTTCACCTCTAGTTCCTCGTTTACTTTTACCGTAACAAATCATTTGTCGTGCGCCTGGCACTACTATTTCTCCGAGATCTCACTTCTGATTAAAACATACATATTCGTCCGCGTTTATCGTTCTCAGCTCCCATTGATCCTAGATCCTATTATTATCTCTTTTAGTTAATTCTGGCATGAGATCTGTTCCGAATTATACAATCTGCGCTCAGTTTCCGGATAACTGCTAAAATACGTTGTAGATTTCACATTTTTATTCGTATTATCGACCAGATTTTCCCGATGACTGCTACCGATCTTGCTGCAAGTTATTAATCCATGTTAGCTTCTTCTATACATGGCCACAATGTTCCGGGTATTTTATCCTTTTATAGCTGAAATGTTTCGCTCCCGTAGTTCAATCATTGCTTTTTTCTACCCCATTATTTTTCTATGATTTAACCGTTAATGTTGTCCAGCTAATGTTTCGTGTCAACATAAGCCATAGTTCGAAGTTTCTGGGTCTGATCTACACTTCTTGACCTTGGCTATTCTTTGGTACTAAATCTGCCAATCTCGTTCGTATGTACTGGTAAAATTCGTAATGTTTATCTTGTAATTGGTACGGTCTCTTCTATTGGCATGTATTCTCTCTACCGATTGATTTGCTTTCTTTAAACATTTATCTACTGGTGTGGAATGATTATAATGTCCACTATGTTGTCTTTCGATTTTCCATTGTTTGAGTGGTTCTTGAGTTAGCATCTGGCGTTCCCTCCTTTGGTTTTTCGTTCGTTGTCGTGTTACTATCATTCTGAACACTTTACTCCATCGTTTCCAGTTACTCGTTTCTGTGCTTCATTCTGGTTTTCCGGTTCTAGTCGTCATTATGCTTTAATTTTCGTCCGACTTCTTCATCCGGTACCATTCATTTTCGTTAGATATTCCTACTGTCTTTTTATCGTTGTGAATTACTTTTGAGTGTCCATTGTAACACCATTGTCTTAGCTAAAACGGTAAAATCAATTGCCATTTTCCAGTTGATTTTTCTCTCTCTTTTAAGAGATCGAAACATGGCGAACATCTGTGTTATGATTACCCTGACCGATTTGAATGCTATAAAGTATTATTTTCCCAAATTCCGCCATCAATCTGTCCGAAGATTTAGAATCTTCCCACATGGGCTTTCATCAATTATTTGCTGTAGCGTGTTGAAAATGTCCGGCGATCAGTAACAATTCATAGTGGTTTCTTCTCCATAGTTGTTACCTCCGTTATAGTTTACAATGTTGGATTAATAATTGCTGCCTTTGTTGCTGGAAATAGTAAATGTTCTCTGGCTCGTTCCAATCTTCGTCTTGGTATATTCCACTCTGCGTATATCAACTGCGTTTGAATTCTGCTTTCGCTGGCCAATCTCTGTTAGCTCCAAATATTTTCTGGTGGTGCTACAATTACTCGGGTTGGAAAACGTAACCAACTTCCATCTTTATTCGAATAATGTCCCGATATACTTACTGCAACTGAAACATGTTGGTACATTTCTCTGGGTTTACATCCTTGTTACTGGTTGAGCGAATCTGATTTTCCTTATGCATATCTCTAATTCGTTTATGCATTTAGCTCTCGGAATTGTTGAATTCTCTCGGCAGTTTCGCAATTGTCTTTTCGCATTTATACGCTATACATAACTTTCTCGACGATCTTCCAAAATATCCCTCTTGGAGTGGTATATGGGATTGCATTATGCGCGTGAGTGTGTGATTGCCTTGCCAATTTGTTTTAAGTTCTCTGTTCAAGATACAGTCATTTCTTAAATAAGTCGTGTATATTTTCCTCTGTTTTGATGCCAACTTTGTGATATAGGAAATCCATCTTGTTATTTATATATAGATATAATTTTACATCTTTGGGATCTATTTGCTCGCTTTGTGCGTTTGGTATTGCTGTTCGACATAAGAAGATTCCTTTATAATTGTACTGTGCTACCATTTCGTCACATTTGTCTCAACCATTCGTCCTTTTATAAATTCCCATTCCGATTTGTTATATCTGTTGATATTACTACGTTGTGTGACCTCTGTTCATCGATAGTTGTTGTATACGGTGGCTTTTCCGATTCTTCCGGTTCTCCGTATCTCAATGCGCTTTATGCGTATATTAGTTCGGTTCTCTGTTGACTTGTCCTTGGCACTCTCAAATATTGCACTTGTTCAGTAAGTGAAGTCTACAAGTTCTGGTCATCGGCATCGACGTATTTACATCGTTGACATTCCCGTTTTGCATGATCTATCTGTTGCTAGACATTGAAGGGCTATTTTCATTGCTTGCGTATCTGCGATCGGAAACTTATCCTTGGTAATTTCTCCAACTTTATTGATAACTTTGCAACACTACTACTCCTTTGACTAATTGATTCAATAGGGCTGTACTTCCGTCCTTGGATGTCCGCGTCTCCAGGCCGTTATTCTTCCCGCAGCGTATACCTGGGTGTTTTTTATTTCCTTCTCAGCTGCTACATTCACTCTTGCCAGCTATTGAGATTTACGTCTTAGCTCGTAAAATCTTGCTCACATTGCTCCTCGTTACATGAAACCACTTTGTTTCTGTTCCCGCTTCTATAATTGTTGATCGCTGTGAGTGATGGTCTCGCATAAATGCTCACAATTTTCCGCCGTTTACTGAAATTCTTTTATTTCCGTTTTTGATGAAATCTACTTTGAACTACCATTATACGATACCGCTGTTGCCGTTGTCTTGTAATTTTACAGGCGTTCGCTGCTTTGCACTCTTCCGTTTCTTTTAGTGTATTTATCACCAATCTTTATGTTGTCACAGATTCATATACTAACAAACGTTTCTACCCTTTCACGCACATATCTCCATCATGACGTATTGATCGATTGATGATCGTATTCATCCCTTTTCTAGCTGTTTTTGATCGCTTGCATAATGGTCGTCTCGAATTCCGGTTAACAATAACTCTTTTAACTTTGCTTTGCATTATCTCGGTTTGATCAATTCTTGCTTATCCAAACTTTATTAAAGGCTTGCATCACTTGGTCAGGTAATGGTTCAATTACTTCCGATAATGTCTTTATTGCGAATTCATATCTCCGTTGGATTGATTTCTGGAGTTCGCTTTCTGCTATATCACATCGTATTGTACATCAGGTAGCATTCCTACCCAATTATCTATTGGATCGTCTTCGTTTTGTTAAATGATTTATTTATCAACAGTAATTCCTCGGGATCTTTGGTTTGTTCATCTCTCTTTCCCCCTCGACCATTCTGAGGGTTCCCTTGCTTCTCTCGAAAATTCGTCTAGACTCAATATTTCTATATATTGCTTTTGTGCATCCATTTTCTGTGTTCGTGAGGATTTTAACCATCCCATGCCACATTCCTATCGTTTCATCAAATTTCGGTATGTTCGATGCTATTCCTATCATGTGTTTGCAATTTTCCGCCATTGTAGTTGCGTTTGACAATGAAATAATCTAACGGCATTGACTGGTTTGCCGCACATCTTCAATGTTCTTAGTTGACTTACTTTCTGTCGCAGTTGTTGCGCAACCCTTCATTCGATCGCATAGTGTCCTCTTTTGGATTCCGATGTTGCATTTCTATTTTTACACATCGTCGATGGACTCCACAGAATTCGCATTTTCCTCCCCACTTGATACATATTTGTGATGGTTTTATCGCTCTTTTTCGTTGTGAGTTTTGACATTTTTCGCAAATTCTCGTTATTCGCATTCAGTGCGGGATCTTCGGCTTCCCATAAGTCCTTTCCATTCACACCTGTACTCGACATGAACAAGAGATTATTGATTTCTTATGTGCTTTATCCCATTGTGTAAGGGTCTTCGTCTCTTTCGATCGTCCGGCTCGCCATCCCAGTGCATTTTTCTTTGTGTTTCTACCACTTCTACTCGTACACCCGTGCCAATCTCTGCAACGCATTTCTCTGTCATCCGCTCCAATCCAGTATTCTTTACATTTACAAACACTTAATCTTTCCTTGATAATCATCACACCCCATTCAATCCTATTTTCATCATTCCGTAAGTCTCGTATTCCGGATGGCATTCTCGCTTCCTCTAATTCTTCTCGATGCATTGTCTGCATATATACAAAAATTTTTCTGATTAACTTGACGTTGCTTTTACTTTCTATCGCTTTATTGTTACATATTTACACGGTGCCGCTTTATTTTTACTCCTACTGTTGAATCCGTTCTGGGGTGATTTGGCATCGATGCCTATCCATTCCACCCAACTTGCTGGATCTACGCGCTGTTGATTACTACGTTAGTCTTCTAATTTCGTCCTGGCCAATCGTAACTTGATCTGCTAATGTGTTCGATGTGTTTTTAATTGTAGTATGTTCCTTGTTGCTCTTTATATCTAGCTAGGCTTGTTGAGGCCCTGCACACTTCCGTTATACTAGATGAGTATTGCACTGAGTTGTCGCATTGTTCGTTATTAATGCATAAATCGCATTGTCCCGTCCCACGTTGCTCGATTCCTTGATCTTGGTATCATTCCTGATTAATTCTACAGCTCTAGTAAGGTACATGCAGCTGCTGGTGGTATTGCCTGTCTGTGAAATGTGGTATTCTCCACTGTTGTTGGTTACGTCAGTCGGATTCATCTGTGTTAATAATAACATTAAATCATCGTATTCATCCTGTGCTTATGTTTCTAACACATTTTGTACAAATTTATAAATAACATACGATTACTACATATATCACAAGATATTTACACTATAACAAATGTCCTCTTTTCGTTACACCATCGTCCTGGACCTAAACGCAATGTCCGTATATCCCCGATCAATTTTCATTCATTATCGGTATACATCAAATCCGTTGACCATTGTTGTGCTCGATAATGCGGTTCTTTAACGCAGAGTCCGCTTGTGCTAGAGTCCCTATATTTCGATTCTTCGTCTTCTGCATCATATTGCTATTCGAGTATCGAATTGAAATTTTCTAAAACCGTGGCCAAAATTTTCTTCGCATCTCTTCTGCAATTTGTAGTTCTCACTAATTGCATATTATAGCATTACTATCTGCTAATTATCTGTGTTATACAGATCATTAATCATGTAACTTTCATTAGCTGCATGTGTATTTTCTTTGCATTGTTGTCTCCATATTCCTTCTTTTGTTAATTGTTTAAGTCTTCTGGAGTTGTAGATGTCTCATGAATATGAAAGGTGGCTGTCGTCCATTAACATTCCTTTCCATGTTTCGTTTTCCTTCAAGTGGTTTATTAAAGGTGATCCGTCGCATTGACGTGAGTGGTTCCTGTTATCGTCTCCAATGTCATGGAGTCCCTTTGGATTTATTACATATTTTCCCAATTCCTTTGTTGGATTCGATACTTGATTCTTTATAACTGCTGTTCACATGAATTCATTGATTATCTGGTTCGTTTCTTTAGTTCGTATACCGCCAGATTTGATAGTTTCCGCCTGTATCTCAATTAATTCTTCTTCATCTCTGCATTTAACTCTATGTTTATTATACCGCTTTACCTTCTCTGATCGTTCGTTATACGGTTCTTTTTCCTTTCCTGGATGTTTTTGTCGTAAAATGCTTCTAAGTAACTTCTGTATTGATTCCAGTAAACATCTCTTCCTCTGAACGTGTACTAATGTACTTCCACATTCTTTTAGTTGGGATGCGATATTTTGTTTGATATCATCATGATGAACATTTGATTCTCGCATTTATCGTCCGTTCTTTAGTTCGAATATACAAACTTTTGTATGGTCTTTGCCCATGTTTCAACTATCTACTCTTCTCCATCTTTGGGTTGATTCTACTTTTATTATTATTTCTTATTTCTCTCGTGCTCGACGTTGATCAAGGTTCTTCTTTTGGTGTTGTTGAATTTTTCCTCCCAGGGTTTTGGATAGTGTGCACGTTATTATTATATCAATTGTTGCACATATTATATATTCTGCATTTCCTCTAGCTTCCATTCACATTCTTCCTGCTTTCATAGCCGAATTCCAACAACGAAATGTTTGTATACATACTTGTTCAATGGTTCTATCCCTGTTTATACTTCGCAATTTGCCTACTCCTGGCTTTAGCTTGGATTTACGTTTCTATCCTCTGTAGCATTTCTACAACATCTCGTGGTTGGGATAGATGAGTTCGGAGCGTATTCCATCTTTCCTGTTTCCCTATGGAATCGGAATGGCAACTTATGCTTGATTCATTCGTCAGTGTAAGCAATTCCTTGCTTGCGCTTCCCTTCTCGTTTATTGTCGTAATCTGAACGATTTATTTCCTTTGGCAGTTTCGTCAAGCTGCCGTTAACTTGAATGGACGTGATAATATCATATTTTTTGTAGAGGGTCGG
Source organism: Schmidtea mediterranea (assembly GCA_022537955.1). NCBI lineage: Eukaryota > Metazoa > Platyhelminthes > Tricladida > Dugesiidae > Schmidtea > Schmidtea mediterranea. The sequence continues at coordinate 42,205,125 of CM039682.1, forward strand.
TCGGTTGGATTTCCTTCGTTGTAATGACATCATCTCGTTTCGTTTTCCCGTCGTTATTGCTCGTTTCGTTCTGACGTCCTCGTTGATGACCTTCCTCTTGTTGTGAGGATTTATTTTCAATCTCTTAATTTTGATGCGTCTGGGCTTTTGTGTACTTCCTCCTTCGCCATTAATATTCATCCGGGTTTCTTTGAAATTCGTCTCGACATGTTAAATCAATATTTCCTCGTATACTTTTATTATCTGGCTTTATAATCGTCCATCTCTTTATCTCTTGTTTGCTCGCTGAAATCTATTTGCTTTCGATGCCATATGTATAACATCAATAGTGTTCTTCTATCTCCGATTCGATGCTCTTTGGAGTTGGTGAATTCAGTCCTTCCCACTTCAACATTGCTTAATGCTTTGGAAATGGATAGTGAGCATATATTGTTTCTTAAAGAACGCTCTGTGTCTTACCATAATCATAGTATGTTGAATAACTGTTAAGTGGGTGAACTCGTAGGTCCAATTCATCAGGTTGCTGCGCTCGTCTTGTTTTGGCATCGATAGCTTCCCAAAGTTGGATTGTTTACACATAACATTTCCTCTAATGCCGCATACTGGTATAAATTTATAGCGCTGCACGTCTGGATTAGTCATAGCAGTAGTACAGTTGTTTCTCCATGCTTTGTCTTTGGAACCATGAACCGTTTAGTAGTTCTCTGTCAGAGTCTGTTGTAGAGCATCTCGCAACTGCGAAACATATATGGTGTTGGTCCTCTTCGTTTGGTATGTTGAGGCGTGTTCCGCATTTCCTGCCATAATTGAATTATATCCATTATCTTGAGTATTCTGTTGTACTGCAATATGTAGGATGTACGTTTCCTTCCACATCTCCCAAGTGAAGATCATGGGTATACTCCTCTTAATGCGGTCCATTTCTGGTGGACTTCTAGCTCCTTTAGCATAATCCATTGCGATTTTTCCCGCTTTGTTTGCTATTCTCATCCATCCTTTTCCTTCGACCCATTCTGGGCATACTTCCTGATAAGCTTTTACTATATATCCCTGTCTACATTGTCTGATTGCGTTCAATTATTTTTAGATCAATCTGTTTAGGTCCCTACATATGTTGGTGTCGCTCTATTTCGCTCATCCGTTCAGTCGTTATGACTCATTGTTGATTTGTGATCGGTTTGCATACCTCGATTTCTGTTTTTGTTATTGTTCTCGGTAGCTTGCATCTGCTCACGTCACGGTAAGATAGGCTGGTGAGTGGGTGTTGACTAGTTTAACTCGAGCAATTGTTCTCGCTTTACAATACATATTTCGTATTCCTTTCCACACTTTTAATGTCTGGCTACTCCTGAACTAATTTCTGGCACTCGCAATTATTACCCAATCCCAACCTGAAATTATGCTCACGTACATCCGCCTTTTGTCCATGTAACTCTTTGTAGCTCTCACTTGATTAAATCTAAATCATACCTGCTGTTTCCAGATCTCTTTGCATTCGCTCTTTGAACTGTTAACATAATCTGTCAATTCCAATATACTGTGATATTGGTGGTGATCTAAGTCTATCGCAATGTTACAAATCTCGGCCGTACATCAATTTGAATGGACACATTTGTTGCTGAGTATTTGACATTCGATAACCATAAGGCATAATTTAATACTATCCCAATTTTTGGTGTCTCTACATAATTTTGACACATTTCTATAGTATAGCCATTAAATCGCGTCGGTTGACCATATGGTCGCAGGGTGTAACGGTGAGTCTCAGCTTCGCAATTCTGAAGTAATCGTTACTTCCTCTATATTTCGTCATAAAGTTGGTTCTGTCATTAGGATCTGTTGGGTTCCATATCTACAACATAATCTCTCTACTAGGATTCTCGCATGTTCGCGCTTTTTGATCTGTATGCGAATGCTTCTGGGAATTTGATAAATTCTTTACTACCAATATATAATATTTCCATCGTATGTCTGGAATGGTCCTACTACATCCATTGCGATCATGTCATGGGTCTGGCTGAATGCATGCTTTAATGTGCTCATTGCTTCCTGTGCTTTTCTGGTTGCACATATTAGCAATCCTTTACCATCTTTTACGTCCTCCCGATATGTGGCCAATAATATCTACGCAGTCTGTTCTGTCATTTGCTGAATGTGTCCTCCAAGTTCCATCGTGATATTGCATTAAGCACCTCTTTTCGTACTTCTTGGAACACATAAGTCGTTTTTTTCGCATCACAAATAAAACCATCCCTTCCTATGGTATATCGATGTCTATGCTTTCCCATAGCGCTTTAATATTACTGTGTTGCGAAATCATATCAAGTTTCCTAAATCGATTATGTTTTTAATTCCCCTCCTTCTGTCATTTATCAGTTTTGTAAAAATCATAATCTTCTGCGAATCATGCATATCTCTTACATCTCTGATCCATCCAGTCCTCGAATACAATCTTGACATACAATCTGCCGTAGCGTGGCTTTTCCCTGATTTGAATTTTATATACGGTATACTTTGCACGCATCGCCCATGCTCAATTATCTGCTTCGATGCTCTTTGTTGGCCAACCATACCTAATGTTGACTGATCTGTAGTGATATATAATCCGTGACCCCAAAAAATATTTGAAGTGTTTAATACTGGATTAGTCGCTATGCTTCTCTTAGCGAGTATTCTTTCTGTTCTTGAACGTCCGAACTGTAATATTCAAATAACCTCGGTTCTCTTCTCGTCACCCAATTGTCACTAGAACTGCTCCAGAGCATATCCACTGCGTCGTTGCTAAACGAAGAACGGTTCTTAAAATCTGGGTGCACGGAGTATTGGTGCTGATATCAGTTTATCTCTGAGGGGTTTCAAAGGCTGGTTTTTGTCCTTTCCCATATTAAACGGGGTATCTTTCTTGGTAATTCTTGTTGTATGGTTTCGCAATAGTTGCATAATTCTTGATGAACTTTCGAATTAATATCCACATAGGCCTAAGATTCTTGCACTTGTGATGTCTTTGGGCTGGCAATTCTGTTTCTTTCGATTTTCTTGGATCTGGTTCTTTGCCCTTTTGTGACACAATATGTCCTAAGAAGGTAACTTTTTCCTCTCGCAAATCGATTGGAGGGTTTCAATTTTAACTTCATTGTCTCAGTCGAACGAATACGTTACGGATATCTTTTTAAATGTTGCTCGAAGCGGTGTAGAATAATTAATAATCACATAGTAGTACATGAGCAACATTGTTAGAGTGCGCGGTGCGTGCACAAGGAACATTCAGTGACATCGTCTGAAAGTGGAAGCTGTGCGGTGGTTAGCCAAAAGGACATTTTCTTGAACTGGTATAAATCTTTTCCGATAGTAAAAGCAGTTTTTCTCTGTCCTCCTCTGTTGACTTTTATTTGCTCCAGTAACCCGCACTGTTTAATCTAGTGGATGGTGAATAGCGCTGGCGTCCGTGAAGAGGTTGAACATCTCGTTATATCGGTAGGCGGGGGAGTATCGGCGTTGTTGAGACGCGGACTGCGTTGAAGTCTCGTAAACTCTATACAAACCGTTGTGTTCCGTCTTTTCTTTACCATGACACTGGGAAATTTGCCATGGCGAGCACTTGTTCGATTAGACTCCTGTGGCGTCGAACATCGTTTGAACTTCTTTCGCGTTGCGATTGTTGACTGTCTGCCAACGATAGTGGCGAGTGTTATTGGGTTAATTATCCGTTATGGTATCGTTGGTTGCGTTACACACTTGTACCGAGTCTAATCAGATGCTGCAATATATCTTTAAATTCCTTAACAGTTTTGTCATGTCTTCTCATTCGTTTAGTACGGACTGTCGATGTGTCCCAGTAATGTTCCTCAGTTCCTTCAATGTGTGCTGTGGATATGTAGTTCGATATCCATCAATCGGTGTTAGACTTTCCCAAATCTCCTCGTTTTCGTAAATGACCTTTATCCTCTCCCGATCAAGAATTAGTAAGTTGATTCGAATTCACTGTTGACGTTACATTATATTCTATTCCCTCTGGCTATGCAGTTCTTCTCTTTTCCTCAAATTTTAGTGATCGTTTCAAAACCATCACCCTCTAATTTCCTCGCTTACTTTACGTAACAAATCATTTGTGTGCGCCCTGGCACTACTATTTCTCCGAGCAGCTCACTCGGATTCAACATTACAATCCGTATTCCGGTTATTCTCTCAGCTCCACTGTATCCTAGATCATTATTTATCTCTTAGTAATCTGGCATTAATATTTTTCCAATATACTAACTCTGCCCTTTTTCAATTCGATAATCTTACCAATACGTGTTGATTTTTACATTTTATATTCCTATTATCGACCAGATTTTTCAATGTTGACTTGCACCGATTCTTTACTACAAGTTAGTTACATCATGTTAGCTTCTCATATACACCCCCCCCCTGGCCATAATCTTCTGGTATTTTATCCATTTATTGCTGAGATGTTTGCTCCGGTATAAATCATTGCTTTTATTTCTGAACCCTACCGCCATTTAGTTTCTATGGTACCGGTAATGTTGGAAATGTGGTCCAGTCTAATGTTGTATGAGCTATAGTTCGAGTTCTGGTCAGATCTGACATCTTCTGACTTGGCTAGTTCTTGTACTAAACTGCCATGGTCGGTTCGTATGGTACCGAAAATATTCGTAATGTTTGTTGATTTCTGGTATTTGGTACGTGTCTTCTATTGGCAGTTTCTCGCCTGTACGAGATGTTTCTGCTGTCTCAACATTCATATAACCTGGTGGTGGAATGTTATATAATTTGTCCACTATTCTGTCTTTCGATTTTCCCTTGTTTGAGTTGTTTGTGAGTAGCATTCTGCGTCCCGCTCTTGGTTTTCGTCAGTTGTCGCTGTTACCTAATCATCTCTGAAATGTATTCCATCGTTCGCAGTACAGTTTTCTGTCTGCTTCATCTGGTTCTTCCTCGGCTCTAGTCTCAATATGC